>NJDC01001925.1:546420-562865 GCA_002245475.1 Calephelis virginiensis | reverse complement strand
ATGTAGATGCATTAAAAAACATTATTTTTGAAATGCAGTGTATCAGTTCAAACGTTTTGTGACTATGTTGCATCAACGTTTGATTACTCCAATAAATTTAATTTTATTGTAGTACAATACGAGTAGTACTGAACTTTGGCATCACATTTTTAAAAAAACGCCAACAAGTAACATAATGCCCAGCACATTAGCAAGTAGATAGTTATAAATAAGGAATATAAATACTATTTAGCAAGAGGTTATAGATGTCCGACACCGTATTCAGAAACAGCGATGTTGACAACGGATGACAATTTGTTTAATTCACTTTTAGCAAAAGAAATACGCGTACAGCCACATTTCTACCAAAACCTACCAAGTTAAACAGTATTTAACTAAGCATTGTCAAAATTAACTTTATGAATAACAAATTTTTAAACAATGTTTAAGGCTTAGTCAAATGATTAGTTAAGAAATGTTTAGGAGGTTATTTAACTATTTTTTATGAATAAGGCAGTAGATATTTTTGTTGTGTTTAACACATACACGTAATCAATGATAATCGCGAATCACTCACAGCTGGATAAAAAATAATGAACTTTTAAGAAAAGCTACAGAAAGAAGCTACTGGGAAATAGAAAGATTTTCACACAAACACAAATTGAGTCTAACACCAAAGTAAGCAAACTATATGCTTCTGTTATGGGTGTTAGCCAACGATTTTAAAACATAGAAATACTTAAATAGATACCAGAATAAATTTAATAAACACCCAGACCCGGAAATGCAGACACCTAAATGTTCATCACACAAATGCGTGTCCCCGTCGGGAATCGATCCCGAGCCTCGCGATTTATTGGTGGTACGCTACCCATTGACCAACGAGGCTTATAACAAATCTTTGATTCGTGAGAAAAGCCGTTAACAAAAGGTAATCGATATAATAATATCCAAAAATTAATACGTGTATATACATGCAAATAAAGGAATTCGCTAAACACATAATCCTTGCTGCTAGATACAAAATAATAACACATCGTTATGGTAAAGCTACGGAAAGTGTCGATTTCAAAATAGGATAGAATTCGTTTATTTATTTAGGTCTACTAAATTCGCACGCTCTAGAGGTCATAAAGATATGATGAGGGGAAGGATCCAGTTTGCCTATCGATATCGCCCCCAAATCCTTATTACGTGCCTGTATATTCATTACGTTGTTTGTGAAATGTTCTGGAATGCCGTCGGGCGGTAAACAAGCCGAGCTTCCATTGGTCAATATTAAGATTCGATTTACTATGGCGTCTTTGACTTTTCGTACTTAATTGGCTTATTATATATACGTCGCCCTTTGTAGTTAAAGCTTACCCGACTGGTGTATACCACTATGTACTGTTTCGTTCCGATTTGTCACAATGTTGGAGTGGGAATATATTAATTCATTATTATTTGATACTAAAGTTGTTGATGGTGCTTTGCCAACATGAATTTAGAGCTATATGTTGAGTTTCGATGCTATCGAGCGATAATATGGTCGTCATTTTTGATAGATTGAGACAGACTAAAATTAGTTAATTTTGGTAGCATTTTGTAGAAGTTAGTTCAGTGAAAGTGCACAAATTAAATAATGATGAAGAAATTACTGTATCGTATATTTTCTCGTTGCTGCCAAACCTCATTAAATGAGCTTGACTAATATGAGGCCACCGCTTTACTCAAGACCGTGATATAACTTTTTTTGACGACTTATGACTAATTTGTACAGTTCAAACCCGATTTTGTGAAATCGTATAATATGCAAATTTAGATTTGACTAAGGGCAAATGCTCATACTAGTGCCACAAAGTAAAGAAAAAACAAATAATCAATAAATTATAAATTATGACAAGTGAGCCTGTTAAAAATTAAGCTTTTTAAATTCAAATACATACACATACATACATACATACATATCTTCACGCCAAGTCCCTTACGGGGTAGGCAGAGAGTATCGAGTGCCAGACCTCACGATCCTGACAAACCTGTCTTGCTTCCTTCACATTCATAACCTTTTTCATACAAACACGCCGGTTTCGGAGACTCTTGACACCACCCTCGGATAATATCCGATTGATCTGATCGTGAAATGTCAGCCTTGGTCTCCCCGGGTACCTACATCCATCCACATTCGCATTGTATATCTGCTTTGTCAATCTTTCATCTGTCATTCTTTCCACATGACCGAACCAGCGGAGCATGCCCTTTCGCATTTTAACACCAACACTTTCTTTCAATCCCACTCTTTCTCGGCCTATAGACATCATAGATGTTACAGGTGCGTCGTTATTGTATGTTTTGCCAGTCCACCGGCGATCCTATTCTTCTGGCCAAAATGTAATGGTCATTTCCGTGGCAGGAATACGTAAGGCGATAGAACCTGGCAGATTGCTGCACATTACGCTAGTACCATTTGTCTCGTTAGTGAAGATATTTTAACCAGTACTTGACTCTTTCTAGCTGCCTGAAAGAGAAACAGATAGTATATTCTACTCAGCGGACCTGGACGAACACAGAATCGAATCCCATATTCATTAAATAGATTATCGAAGTGCACGTTGGAATAGCGAAATCAGATGATGCACATGAAACTTCAAATGAGCATGTTTAGATTGAAACAAGCAAGTAAACATGTTGAAGCTTCCTTCATAAGTATCTTCACGCCCATATCCCCGAAGCGGTAGGCAGAGGTACAACCAAGGCACCCACGATTACTAAGTCCCGCAATGTGATAGGTGGCAAGCCTATCGCCAATCGGGCACATTCCCAATCCCGACCAACATTTTTTTTATTAGAAAATTGGAAAAATCCGATTTTCTTTTTGTTGGTCGACCCGGGATTCGAACCCGGGACCTCATTCAGTCAAGGGCAACACCCGGACCGCTAGGCCACAGAGGCGATTGCTTCCTTCATTTCCATAAGAAGTAGGCTAATCTCTGATTATAAGTGACATAACTAATTTACAAGTAATGGTAAGACTTACATATCGCTATTAGAGCCGTTGATGGTGTTTAATGGTTTACAAGTTTTCGTTTAAATCAAACTACGTAATGGTGACAAACATACAAAAAAAACATAATCAAATTAAGAATCTCCTCCTTTTTGCAGTCGGTTAGAAGTAATGTCCAAGAAAAGTGATCGTTGCAAAGTAAAAACGTACTAAAATGTGTAGTTCTCTTGCTAATCTGTACTTACCAGTTCTTTGTGTGCTTATAATAATACTGGCATTCAAATACGGCCGAAACACATAACCGCGTTGCGACTCTGCGCCGCTAGAATCAGCAGTAGCGCCACTGCCGATTGTAGCGGTGTGGCACTATTTATTTAGTTATTTAAAACAGAGTAAAATCTTTTTAATAACAAATAAGCAATAAGGTTCTCACGATGGTCCACGGCAGAGATACGTCTATGACGCCGCAACGGAAACCGACGATTTTAACAACAACGCGGTTATGCATGTTGGCCTTGAACGTATTTATTTGGCTACTTTGCGTTATATGGGATTTTTTTTTAAATTGAACTACCTACCTCACGACTTTAGCTTGCTCCTGGAATCTGACCGATCTTACTTGCACATTAGGTCTTGCAGCCTACCCGGTCACATGATACCAACACAAAGTATCAGGGTGTGTCGATCATGGTTATCTTTTACCATCAGGGGAACTGTGAGATATCTTGCACGATAACGAAAAACAAATTTAAAAAAGTATCTTCACGCCCATATCCCCGAAGTGATAGGCAGAGCCACAACCAGGGCAACCCTGACTAGCCGAAGACACTAAGTCTCACAATTATAGGTGGCAAGCCTATCGTCAACCGGGCACCTATAACCGGGCAAGTTATAGTTGTTTTATTTATAGTTATAATGAAAAAGAAAGATTTGTTTGTTTGTATTCAATAGGCTCCGAAAATATTGGACCGATTTGAAAAATTATTTCGCCATTAGAAGCCTTCATTATCTCTGATGAACATGGGCTTGATTGTTTATGTGTTTGTTTGTGTTTAAACTCCGAGACTACTGACCCTATTTGAAAACAATATTTACAATTAGAAACAGACATTATCGCTGATGAATATGGATTACATTATTTCTATGAAAAATTAGAAATTTGTCCTCCGGTCAGTAGCCGGGACGGGCTGCTAGTCCTTTATAAATACATTAGATACCTAGGTGAGTATCTATTATTAAAACAAAGCCAGCACAGATGGATATGTTTCTTCTATAAAATACTTAAAACAGCTCATTTTTGCCCTTACAACTTTCTTTGTTTTTAATCTTACAGCGCTAATAACAATGTATAAAATGAACTGAACCAAGAAAACTGGTTTAATTCATGTGTCTCAACTATGCAATTTGCAACCAATTTTAAGTTTAAAGGAATTATAATTGTTTTAAACATGGGCCCATAACGTGTGAAAACTAGTCATTGTCTTTCCCACATAGGTTTCTATATGAACTAGAAAAGAATATTTACTGTTTTGTCGCGGTGAAGACTAGAAGAACTGTAAATTGTTTTTGAAGTAGGAACTAAATATATCTGGAAGGGTGCGAAGTCACTAGCAATAGCTAGCTTTGTAATAAACCCAATTAAATTGAAGACAATTTGTTCACAGACATCTTATGGAACAAGTGTTGTTGTTCTGGAACATTGTTCCGTGAAATAGTTTCGTTCGTGCTTAGTGGAGCGTGCGATCCGTTTGTTCTCGTCTATGAGTGCTTGAGCCTACGTAGACACGTCAGGGTTGTCAATTTATGATTGAAGTGCAGGCAACTGCAAAGAACTGACCCTAATTTCATTACCTCGTCGGCTTTGTACATAAAAATATTTTTATTTATTAAAACACAAAAACCAAATCTCTATAAAATTAATTGGAACTATCGCGGAATCATTATTACACTTTGAAAAAAGAATTACCAAAATCCATTCGTAATTATGTAACAAATAATCAAACACATAAAGACGAAATGATAACCACCTCATTTTCAGCATTGGTCAAACGTTCTAAAAAAAACGACTGAACTTAAAAATCATTGGTATTTCTTTATTTTAAAAAGAAAAAAAGTTTATTTAATAAACGCTTACATTTTTGCCATGCAGCTCATAATAGTCGAAAAAAAGTTAGACGGGAAGACCAACTGCTTGTTCGCCTTTTAATACCATATAAAAACTAAAGTACTTTCCTTTTAAAATTCAAAAACGTATGTCGATATTATTTTTTTCTAACTGTTATTATTTAAAAAGGTGTTTTCTTGTTTACATTTTTAGTAGTAAGTTAAGCGGGTTATTACTAACATTGCTACTAGTGGTAGAGTGAAGTATAGCATCTAGTCTGGGTAACTCTGAAGGGTAGGTTAGTGGGTAAGCTTTGCACAATAACTGGCCTTGTATAAAAGACAGCTACGCAAATATCTACCCTCTATCACAAGTATAACCAGCTGATGTTACTGGCTTCATCCAACTACTAATCAGCTATGTTACATGGATTCAAGGATTAGCATAAATACACCTTTATGTACGTAGCAATTTATTCACAATCATTTCAAGAGTAATTCATGAAACCCGAAAACAAACGAATGTTCGTATTAAAAATACTTCGACTATTATAATGGATAATTTTATTGATTTATTCTAAATCTTTAAAAGCGATAAACAACATCTTTGGTGTTAGTATTGTATAATGTTGAAAACTAGATTTTAGAACAAATATGCGATGTGGTAACCCTACCCCGTGGTGACAAGTGGGGGCTTGACGAACTATCTATTGATTTGTTTAACGTAAACCTTCTAAATTTTGTCCTCTGTACAAGTTCGTTATCACCAGTTCTCTGACTTCGAATTATGAAAGTTAGATACTTTCGTCTCTAATGCGTCTGATTGTTTGCCCTTAATAGAAAAGTTTATTAACGCTAAAAAACACACAAAAATAAGATTAAATTAATATACCAAATTACTTTACAACATTGAAATGCACAAAAGCGAAGACAAAGAGAAGAAAATACCCTAAACTTTTGAAAACTATTGCTCTTCAGTTAGGCATAATTTTGTACCTGTTATTTGAAAAGAGTCAAGCTTGCCAAAATTATGCAGACCTACAGAGCTGGGTTTCAGTTTGGAATAACAGGCTATAAATCTCAAAAATGATCTTTACGAAGAACCCGAGACTAGCAGAAGCGAAAGCCATCGCCAGTCGGGCACGTATTCAATCCCGGGCAACGTTATTTTTAATGTAAAATTTAAAATACCAATTTCGTATTTTCTTGTTGCTCGACCCAGGAATCGGACCCGGGACCTCTAAAAGACAAGTCTGATGATGGACTGCTAGCTCACAGAGGCGGTAATATAAATCTCACAAAATACATATTTCATAGTAATGTTAAAACATGCGGTTGTCATTCCACAGTTTAGGTTTGTCTGGTTAGTCGTGATCCTTAGTTACTATGGAGGGTTACCAATTACCAGTAACCGCTAAGCTGCAAATCATCGCGTTAGCTGAGTTGCACGTATTTATCGTGTACTTCTAAATATCAGGTGTTTGAAATTTGTCTGATTACCATTCAATACCAAAAAAGCCGAAACTATGAGTAAGTGTACTCAAAATGACAACCATTTATATAGTGGCATCGCATTTTTTTCTAGCAATGCTCAGCATACAATAAACCTCTTCCTGACCTAGGGCCCTACCATGAACGCGTAGAGCAATATCATTTCCATCTTGCTAAATGACCGTCTTTATGAACAACTTTATGATATACATCATAGAGTTATCTTTCTCAGATGACAATTAGTATTATTGAAGTAATACTGTTTTAAGAGCTTATGGTGAGAAGTATCCGGTTTGCTTGCACGTTAGTGAATTTTAGGTAGCTATCTAGACCATACTGCTGTATCGTCTGTGGTCAAGACAAATAAGTCTTTGCTACGAAGATGCTACGACGTAGCATATTGTACAGTATTGTGGCCGTTGATGTAAATGTTTGCACAAACAGCTGAATGTAGTAAACTGATATTCAATTATTCAGTTACTCTACACAGTAATTATGAAAAATACATAACGTTTAACCTGAAATAAGACGCCTCACTACCTAATTAGTTTAAATAGTGATAGTTCGAAAATGAGTGTAACATATTAGCAGTGTCTGTCATTTTTTTCAAAAAATGCAATATACGTACAGATTGATCCATTATCGCAGTAATAGTCATGTTTTTTATGGCTTAAGACAATGAACAAGAAAGAAAACCGCAGTCTAGAGACATAAATGTTATAGGTGTATAGCTGTCATGTGGCCAAGGTGTTATGATTATTATGCAAGTGTACCGCCTACACTACCCTTCTGGACCGAAACCTGAGATTGTCATTATGGCGGCGGAAATAGGTAAGGCATCACTATTACTACGAGGGTGGATCCAAAAGTTCGTGGCCTAACCTACACGGAGCTATGACATCTTTTTAAAATCTACCGTCATTTGTTAGTATGTGTCATATTGATTTATTGTGCGCAGTTTCATTCCGATACTGCACAATATAAATTTTCTGTGATTATTTGTTTGAAGCAATCTGACGCAATTTTCAATAATGGAGAAAATTTAACACCGTGCAGTCATTAAGTAGGTACCTCAATAAAAAAGGCCTATCACCAAAAGACATCCATCAAGATATGGTGAGCACTTTGGGGGAGTCTGCTCCATCGTATTCCAGTGTCAAGAAGTGGGTAGCTGAGTTTAAGCGCGGTCGTGAGAGCATTAAAGATGATCCTAGGAGTGGAAGGCCTACATCCTCTACCACGAAAGAAAACATCGATAAAATTTGTGATCTCGTACTGGGTGACCGACGTTTGACCATTGGTAAGATATCTGAAATAACAAACATTGTTTATGGCCGGGTGCAACACATAATAATGGAAGAGTTGAGGTTCCATAAGGTTTCTGCTCGCTGGGTCCCGAGGTTGCTTTCAGCTGAACAAAAACGAGTTCGATACACAATTTTGCGAGAGTGTTTGGAACTTTTTGAGACTGATCCCGAGGACTTTTTGTCTAGATTTGTTACCATGGATGAAAGCTGGGTTCACTACCATACTCCTGAATCAAAGCAATAATCCAAACAGTGGAAAAGATCAGACTCTCCTACACCGAAAAAGGCTAAGGTCGTTTTGTCGACTAACAAAGTCATGGCTTCTGTTTTTTGGGATGCGAAGGGCATTATTTTTGTAGATTATTTACCGAAAGGTCAAACTATAAATTCTAGTTATTATTGTAACCTTTTACGAAGACACCGAGAAGAAATAAAAGAAAAAAGGCCGGGAATGTTGCGTAAGAAAGTTTTGTTTCATCAAGACAATAGACGTGTTCACACTTCGGTTGAAATGTCTGTAATCCATGATTGTGGCTAAGAATTGCTGCCCCACTCACCTTATTCGCCGGATTTAGCCCCCTCGGATTATCATTTATTTCCAAATTTAACAAACACTTGGGTGGCTCGAAATTTTCGACCAAAGATGAGGTGATAGTCGCAGTAAACGACTATTTCGCCGACCTTCCGGAATCTTTTTTTTTCGAGGGGATAAACAAGTTGCAGGTCAGGTGGAAGAAGTGTGTTGAGCTAGATTGAGACTATGTCGAAAAATAAAAAAAAATTAGACCCACTTTTCTTTCATTTTCTCGGTCGGGCTTAGAACTTTTGGATCCACCCTCGTAGATCACTGTCCGGCAAGTTGCTCATTGATCTAGTTGGTAATGACCAGTTTTGTCTTTGCAGCTCTTGCTTTCGCAGCTAACCGGCAGGGCGGGATAAATGTTTTTTTTTTATGATATTGGAAGGCAAACAAGCAGATGGATTTCCTGATGGTAAGAAATTCACGCCGCTTAGAGACACCAAAGGTGGTAAGGGTGCGTTGCCAACCTGAGGCCGGGATGCTAGGCCTCGAGCAAAAGTAAATATAACGGCTACCTTACCCTCCAAACCGGAATACGTCATAACGTTATGGCGATAGGAATAGGTAAGGTTTATAGAAATGCTGTCATATTATGTAGAACAAAACATCTGCTCTTTCTGGCGCTCAGATATATCCAGAGTTTGTTCTTTATCTTATTAATAAGATTGTAACAAATAAAAAATTGTGACAAATTTTTATTTGTTATGGTGTCTCCAGCAGCAGCTGCACTCGAGGAGCAAATCTAACAAATAATCCTAACCACGATAAGAGAATTTTAGGAAATTTAAGAGTTTCGACGGCCACCTTCCAGTTCAATCTTCAGATCAGCTCTATATCAAAATTATTTTCAATCATCTTCCGATTTAAGCCCGATTCCTATAATCAACGAACCGTAATTTGTTAGTATAACCATTGGTAGTTTGCCTAAAAATAAAAGAGTTGCTCATAGTTAAACAAAATGTAACGTGTTAATACATGATAACGAACGACTGTAGTCAGATTTTTTACTATTCGCCCAAAAAACTACCATTGGTAAGCAAAACGACTCGTATCTTGAATAAAGGAACTGGGTATTATACATGCATGTGAAATTTTAACTTAATGGATAACCGGGAAGTGGATGAAATGGAAAACGAGGGGTGTACTAAGTTTGACGTATCTCTCTCTCTCGGTGTTTGTGTTTGAACGCTGACGTGCTCAAGTTTTTTTTGTGTTATTAGAATACAAACAAGCAGATGAATTTCCTGATGGTATGAAATTCACGCCGCCTAGAGACACCAAAGGTGGTAATGGTAATGGTGCAGAAACGTTGCCAACGTGGGTTTACCGGCTACCTTATCCTCCGAACCGAAACACGTCAACGGCAAGCACTGACGTTATGGCGGCAGGAATAGATAAGGTGGTGGTATCAATCCGGGCGAGTCCCGTCGAAACACCTAGTCAGTTGTCACGGTGCTCGTGACGGTAAAGCCTTTTCTCGCCTTTTACGAGCTGCCTGTCAGGAAGGCAGATTGTCTATTCTGCAAAGGAGCCCGGGCCAACACGAGGGAAACTGGTACTTAACTATACTAAATATACATACATACATACATATCTTCACACCAAGTCCCTTACGGGGTAGGCAGAGAGTATCGAGTGCCAGACCTCACGATCCTGTCAAACCTGTCTTGCTTCCTTCACATTCATAACCCTTTTCATACAAACACGCCGGTTTCGGAGACTCTTGACACCACCCTCGGATAATATCCGATTGATCTTATCGTGAAATGTCAGCCTTGGTCTCCCCGGGTACATCCTACATCCATCCACATTCGCATTGTATATCTGCTTTGTCAATCTTTCATCTGTCATCTGTCATCTGTCTATACTAAATATAGGTTTTAATAAGGATATCTTTTTAAATTTTAAGATCATTCGATTTTTTATCATAGACAGACAAAACATGCGCCCTTAACTCTTCTCAAAACGAAAAAAAATAGTACCAATGTTGTTAATTTTATAAAATTACTTACGCGTACCAGTTTGTCGAATAAAAAGCCTGAACCCAACTCCTAGTATTCGATTGAGAATAACTCGACCATAGAAAAAATGTTCGTACGTGTAATAATTCGTTGCGTGCGTGGCGGGGCTTTAGAACTTGTATTTGGTTTGCTTTCCATAACCGCTCGTCGAGTAGACATGACTTACTATGGTTACACACTTACTACAATAATTTATAAAAAAATAATCTCAATGTGCAGGGTGACATTTAAAGTACCAGCCAAATTTTAAGAAACGATGCGCATCATTTATATGCTTCTATATTTCGGACAAAAGATTACCAACTTTAGACACAAGTTGGCTCCGGCTCTCGAGAATATGTTCCCGAGAAATATTCGGCTAGCTGAAGTATAATTTTTCCAAAGTAGTGTCGTCTGCATATCAATGACTGTTACTTTTAGGTAAAATGTCATTGATATACAGAAGAAATAGTATAGGAGAAAGCTCACATTCTTGGGAAACACCAGCATTGACAGGATTGGACTCTGAGCACGTAGCGCCGATAACGATCTTGATGCTACACTCCGCCAAAAAACTAGAGACAATAGTCCTGACTTTGTTATTCCTTTAGGTCACGTTTTTGTTGTTAGATTATTTATTTATATGCTTATTGGCATTATGCTTCTTGTTCTCATTCAATAAACCAACCTTCAACTCAGCTTGATATCATTTTTAGTCCTATCAATAGAACCTCTATTTATAGGTCTTAAAAATGATATTTATCCATCCATACATGGTTTAATGTTTTTTTTTAGTTTTGGCTCCTTTTCTAGGGATTTAAAGTAAGGTTTATGTGGGGGATTTAATGAATGAATTAATTTACCTCTTAATTGACCCCTTCGAAACCTTAAGAACAAGTGTGACAAGAGTCGATAATAAGCACAGAATTATGCAAAGGGAATTTAGTAACTTGGATCAAAACCTCGCTTTGAAATAGCTTATCCAGCCCTTCATCGACACTTTTCCCTATACACACTCTCCCCTCTACATCCACGATGTAATTTTTCTTTCTGCTTAAATCACAAGAAAGATATACATATATCATATCATTCATTTATTTCAGCACTACACATAAGGTAAAACCATATCTAACCCTTTTTTGAGATCCACAAAATTACAGTCGACTTCGAGTTTTTGAAAGAAGCAGATTTTATGTTTAACCATTTACATTACAATGACAAAGTATGGATTGGTATTAATACGTCTTTATAAACTTTTTAATACCCATATTTCACAAATCATAATTTCAATTTCATATCATTAAATATAATATATCAATTGAACCAATTTTGATACAGAAATAAATCAAAATATACAAATTGGATATTCACTAATTTTATATTCATAATTTAGGAAATATTTAATACTATAAATATTCTGTTGAAGCACAGTAAATAAAATTGCCACAACTAAATTTCGATGGGTCCTACATACATGGGCAAATGAAACAATGTTAGCATTTTAATTTTTTTGCAATGCTATCTTTTGCCCTAATAATAAAAAAAAAAGAATTATTGGTTGTAGAAAATATGATTTATTTTGCTGTAGTGATGTGTAACATTTTAAAAAATTATTCAAGGGCCAAACAGTCATTCGATACTTGTACTCGTGGCACTCCCTCATTTCATTTCACTCTCGATTTGTTAGTTATATTATATCTTATATATTTCTTGTTAAAATTCTCAATCAATAGCACTTAACATGGCACTAGCGATGAATTATGGACAGATAGGTAGGCCACACTGTAATGTGTCTTGTCTATCTCAGGTTTAATGTAAGTTTTGCTTATTTTTAGTTCAGCAGGCCCGAGGCGGCTGAGCAGAAATCATCGGGAAAATGTCGCACAGAAACTTTTAATCTTCGAACAATAGTTTCTTTGATACGTTTTCGAGTTAATGCTCGATCAATCGGCGAATAAAATCTAATGTTATCGCTTTAAGTTGTTATAGTGGAGTTTTGAAAATTTTGTTTTGTTTTTGTTTCCTTTTATACGCTTTTTTGAATAGTTACTTGTGTTTCTTATTTATTGAAATAAGTCCCGAGGGGACCTTAAATAATTTGATACACAGCCCAGTTGCGGAGAACATCTAGTTCGATATAAGCCAGGAATAAGCGCAAGAAGAGAAAAAATGTAGAAACCAATCATAATATTGTACTTACTATACTTTTTGAATGTATAGTTTACAACTTAGATATCTGACCTTCTTTTTAACGAGTTTGAATAAAGGAGGAGGTTATAATCAGCTCCAATATCTTTTTATACTAATCGATTTTCCGTCATTTCGGACCCAATTTAAATATCCATTGTTTGTAAAGATCGCACTTTCGTTTTGGTCTCATTTCCACTAAGTATAGATATAGTAATGGAAGCCCAGGAAATCTAAGAAAATACGTAAACGAATGTACGTACCTACATGATTTGCTTATTAAAATCGAAATTGATTTTTTGCTGTTTAACTGCATTTGAATTATAACTTTGCTTATCATACGTTTGTATAGCTTACTCTTTTATTTCTTACTTATTTTTAGTTAAAAAGTCATTTAGTTCTCCCTTAGGGATCGGTTGATCTACGAAAAAAAATTCAAGTTGCTATAAATTAATGTTACTGAAATAACATTGTTTAATAAATAAATTGCCACGTTACGATTGTATCTTTCATCCTGATCCTCCTGAAAGGCTGGTCCTTATTCGTTGTCTTTTTGAATACAGGAAATCATTTTAGAGTATATTCAGAACACAGCCACACTAGTTTTTATATAAGAACATAGATATAACAAAATGAGAAAAACCAATTGTAATTATTCTTGAACTCCAGGTATTCCACGATATCTAAGAGTGATTCACGCGACGAGTTCGCAAATGAGTCGGATATTCTATGCATACGAATGTTCGACACTCGGGATTCGACAGTCAGGACGGAGAATTCTCTCCCGATCACCGATGTAATTTACTTTATAGATTACCTGTGATAGGGAATTCCTTGGAAACTGTAAGTTAAGGCATAAGTGCCAGCTTTAATCACATTTGTGTGAAAAACGTTTGATTTAGAATATTAATAATACTTTGGGATATTAATCACTGTTGTATTAGATAGAATGGATAATATTTATTTAGATATCTGGGTTGGGGTGTGTTAATTAAATGTATGACGGTATCATTTATCAGTTTAAGTATATCTTTGTATTAGTCTCTTCGATTAACACCTAAGCAAGAATAACATTTGCTTACATTTGGACACAGAGTACAGCAGACATATCAGTGGGACTAGATTCATTATTTTTTTATAATATTGGAAGGAAAACCAGCAGAAGGATTTTTTAATGGTTAGAAATTTGCGCCGCCTAGAGATACCAAAAGTGGTAATGGCGCTGCCAATCTGAAACCGAGATGTTAGGCTTCGGCAAAAGTAAGTTTACCGGCTACCTACCTTATACATGGGGCACACTAAAAGTTTTGCACTTCTAGACAATCGAAACTATTTGAATTTCGAATGTTATACTTTAAAAACATTGCAACTTTCTTCGAAATAAAAAAAAAGTACTGGCGGGTAACAATTTATCAATTGTTTTTTACCACACATCAAAGTTCTACGTACGCAACGAAAATGGAATTGTCGAAAAGATTTTAGAGCGATGATTTTTTATGCTTTTAAAAGTTTTCTTACTCCACAAGACGCTCGTCTTCAAAATGCTTTTGGGAGAGAAGCACTTTGTTTGAGCACCGTGAGACGAAGGTTTGCTGAATTTGAGAGAGGTCGAGTTTCTTTACATGTCGAATTTTGTCTTCAAATGCCGTCAACGAAAATAATTTGGCTACTGTTAAGCGGTTAATTGAATAAAGCCCCCGGATTACCTTTGAGACAATTCGAAGACTATTGGGGATTGGTATGAGCCAAATTCTGAAAATTTTAGAAAGAATTGAAAGATCGGAAACTTTGCTGTCGTTGGATCCCTCATGAACTGACAGCGGAACAGAAGAGGGCTCGCGTGGAATGGTGCTCACAGATGCTACGGACATTCTAATGCTGATTATTACATTGTCACAAGAGGCGAAACGTGGATTAATTATTTTAAACCCGAAAAAAAAACAGCAATCTTGTGAATGGGTGTTTGAAAATGAGAACAGGCCAACAAAGGTGAGACCGGCGAAAAACTTTAGTAAAAAAATGATCGCGTTTTTTTCTGTCTGTTTTTTCTGTTCTTTGTGTTTTTTTTTTGGTCATTACAATATGTTGTTTTTTTAAGTTACGTAAAACTTATAGAGTGACCTACGTATTGCAAACCGGAACACGTAAACGACTAGCACTGACGTTAATAGTTATGGTGGTGGTATCAATCTTCTCCATCTCAATCAGAAGTCTCTGCAAAATTCTACCACCTGGTCAGATGTCACGGTGATAGTGACGATAAGTTTTGCTCGCCTTTTACGAGCTGCCTGGCCACGGTAAAAGAGCCCGAAACAACAATGGAAAAAAATCTGTTTACTAAAGTCCAAATAAAAAATACAAGAGTATAACTTAACTACAATTTGTCTGCGGATATGCACGCGAAAACAATTATTTAGCTCTAATGGCAAACCGTTTAAAATCGGGATAAAACATAGCCTCATTAGTCTATCTATTTCCACAAACACAAAAAATATCCCTAGCATCGCTCTTGTGCAAAAAAAAACCATAGCACGTAACAATAACAAAATAATTTAAAGGAATATTTATGTATACGTATACGAGTATACTGTGATTATTTGTAACTTGAACAACCGAAAGGTTCGGACAAATAATTGTAGAAGAATAAAAATCATTAAATTTAATAAAACATTCAAATAAAGCTACCTCGGAGGCCTAGTTTTAAAGTTACAGAGCAATTAATTAAAAAAACTTACAAAATTAAAAAAAATTATTAAACATTAAACTTGTTAGGTTTGAAATTATTATTTTTAATTTAACCACCAGGTTTGCTTTCTAGCTGCCAGATGAAGCTTATTAAAAATATACCGGTAAAAAAAATTTTTTTTTTCATTCACCACATTTCGGTTGATCAAGTTTCAAAAAATCACATTGTCTATACCAGCCTTTCCCAAAGTGGGCGATAACGCCCCCTTGTGGGCGCTGGAAGCCTAGAGGGGGGCGGTATAAATCTTGAAAAAAATTTTTTTTAAACTAGGCGCAACAAATATGTTATTGAGGTTATTGACAAGAAAAAAACGAGGGGGGGGGGCGCTACAAAACAACTGATTTTCAAAGTGGGCGTTACATGAAATAAGTTTGGGAACCTCTGGTCTATACAGTTCGTACATTACCAATTTTAGCAACAGTATATACTGTATCGACCTAGCTAACAATCTTTGTTCTTTTTGGAATAGCTGCAAGCGACTTTGAAAGTTTTGTGCTCATTAAACATCAACTGGTTCAAACAATGGCTGTTGGCGCTGATCGAACGTATTATAACAATGTTCGTCCGATGGAATACACGTTAAAATCTCATTAAGTGGTAATTCAATCCTCCAATTGTGGGGGAATTCTGTATTTCGGTACAATGGTTTGCCGTTCGGATATAAGGTTTGCGCATACTGGGTAAGGGTGTGTCTAACACGAATTGTATTATCTATGTAGATAGAGGATATGTATATCTAGACTTATAACAAAAAGCAAAGATTTTTCAATTTATATTTTTGTATATTTTGTAACGAATAAACTTAAAAAAATTACCAGTCCTTTGAAGTTTAAGTGTAACATTGTATAATGTAGTCTAAATCTTCAATGGACGATGCGGTCATATTATAAATTATTTAACAATATAAGAAACAATAATATAAAAAACATCCTGGAATTTATTTGTCGATATTTGTCAGATGCTAGAAATATCAGACTAGCAAAAATTACAAGATTCTACAAATGATTCTAGAAACGTCATATTATTCTAAAAATTAAAGAGTCAATAAGATATTATTTCAGGCTATAAG
>NJDC01001925.1:517167-545952 GCA_002245475.1 Calephelis virginiensis | reverse complement strand
GGGTACCTACATCCATTCACATTCGCATTGTATATCTGCTTTGTCAATCTTTCATCTGTCATTCTTTCCACATGACCGAACCAGCGGAGCATGCCCTTTCGCATTTTACCACCAACACTTTATTTCAATCCCACTCTTTCTCGGATCCCACTGTTACGAATGCGGTCACCGAGCGTTACACCACAGATTTTCCGTAGTGCTCTCATTTCGACCGCATTTATCCTACTTTCATGCTCTTTCTGATATACCCAAATGTCTGCAACGTCATATTATTCTAAAAATTAAAGAGACAACATATTATTTAGGCTATATGTTTGACTGACAAGTGATTTAATTATTTGATTAACAAGTGATATTCTGACAAGTGATTTGATCGAATTGATGGGGAATCCAGGCCTACTTCATTACGTTGATTTAAAATTGTTACACGAATTATAATGAACTACAATAGAACAATTAATATTCTACTTCGGTTTATAAAATTCTATTGTTTGCTGGGGTAGTGGTTTAAAAGCCGAATCAGCGTCCAAATAATCTGATTTTTGAAGCGAAGTCATGCGAAAAATTGTATTTGTGGAGTGCAGTCGAATTCTCCTGATGATGCTTCGGCTACGAAGCGAAACGTAAGTTGAGTTTTTAGTAGTATGTGTATTGTTGGTGCTACTAAAACAGTTTAGTGGTGTGTATTGTGTGGAGCTGGATGTATTTGGGAGTTTTAGCTTCCGGTAAGTCCAATTCATTCTTAGCGCACTATTTTGTCTGTTTTGTTACGCAATAATACGTATACATTTTTTGGCGGAAAATTGCAAATTAAATAATTTTATTTAGATTTAAGTATGGATTTCCGCAAAGTAACGCCTTCTTCTATTAATTTTCGAAAAATTGTATATTGTACGACATGATATCGTAATTTTAAGTGGTAAAGTGAAATAGCTCAATGGGACCGCTAAGAAACGTTGTAACTAGACGCTTATCTTCGCTTCTTTTGAATCATCATACTCACGAACTCGTTAACACAATCATTGTAATTATTTTTATTATATTTAAACATATTTTGAAGATGTCATTAATTTAATTACCTACACACTTTTTTTTGAATACACTTTTGAAAGTGTGTGCTAATAATTTAAGCGCAGTAAACTGACTTCTGTTTCAGAAATAAATAAAGATTGAGTATTTTTGTCCACCCAGACTTGGTTGCAATGGCACCTTAGATATACGAGTTTTTCAAATGAAGAGTAATCAACTAACATTTTGTTGGTCCGGGCTCCTGTTGCAAAATAGATTATCTACCTTCTTGTGCCAGGCAGTTCGTAAAAGAAGAGCATAGGCTTACCGTCACTAACACCGTGACATCTGACTAGGTGGCAGAGTCTCGCAGCGACTCGACCGCATTCGTACCATCGCCTTACGCCTATTCCTGCCGCCATAATGTTAGCGCTTGCCATTGACATGTTCCGGTTTGGAGGATAAGGTAGCCGATAAACTTACTTTTGCTCGAGGCCTAACATCCCGGCCTAAGGTTGGCAATGCACCTTTACCACCTTTTGTGTTTGTGGGCGGCGTGAATTTCTTACCATCAGGAAATCCGTCTGCTTGTTTGCCTGCTGATATCATAAAAGTATATATACATAAATAGGGGTTTCTGACCTTCATTTGACGAAGTTGGCTAAAAATTAAACACCAAATGCAATAAATAAAATAATTCCGCTGATGTCAGCACACCTTTATATTCTCGGTCCTTCCTAATTATAGTCCCGGTGGTGACTTCTCACGTGCCTGCTTCTATTGTTTATCAATTTTCCAATTATTCCACAAGTCCGCACGGTACGGTAACAAATCAAACTAATATCACGGGACACTGAATATTTGAGACTGGCAACATCTCAAGCTTGAGACATAGTATCTAAATTTAATGAATAATATATATATCTGAAATTTGTAACGTATAGAAACAGATGTCTATCTAATATATATAAATCTCGTGTCACAATGTTTGTTCTCAATGGACTCCTAAACCACTTAACCGATTATAATAAAATTCGCACACCATGTGCAGTTCGATCCAACTTGAGAGATAGGATAGCTTACATCTCAGTTTATCTCGGGCGAAGCCGCGGGTAACAGCTAGTATATTATAAAAATAAATCAGTATTTGTATTGGTCACCGCATCGTGCATGAACGTATGAACCGATTTTGCTAATTCTTTTTTTTGTAAAAAAAAAAATTACTGTTAGGACAGGCCAATGTTTTTTTGGCTCAGCTAGTCTGGATCTCCATTTCCCGTGGTCGTAGTATCACACCTGAAGAGATGGACTAATTACGCTGGTTCTTTATTTTTTGTTGCATTAGTGATTATCAGGAGAAGGCTCATATTAAGAGAAAAGGCGGAAAAGTTGCGGGAAAATAGGATTTTAATATTAGTTAATATGCTTAAACATTATGTAACAACTTCTCAACATGCGATTAAAGAATTTCCATTTCTTTTCCCTACCCAGGAAAGCAAAAAAAAATATTTTCATCATACATATCATTTTATTGTTATATGCCTGTAACAATAATATGATAAAAATAATTTTACACATTCGAAATAAAGTTTGCATTTTAATTTTGCTTTGTGTTTGACGTATTAAAAATCCGTTATTTGAAAAATTAAAATTAGGTAACCCTTTTTTTAATTTTAAACTTGGCCTGTGTTTGTGCTTTGAAAATGCTCAAAAAACTGCGTAAAGAATAAACTTCTGAATCTAAAACTTTTTAATCCGCACATTTAGTGTGCGGATTAAAAGAAAGAAAAGAAATTTAAATTTTTAAACAAAAATGCTTATCATTGTTATGAATCTACCCGCTTTTGAATATTAATAAAAACATAAAGTAATATGAAGATAATCACCAAAATTCCATGGCGGAGGAGCATTTAAAACTGAATTCCCTCGCTGCGGGTAGTTCGTTTCCACGTGCCAGGACATGCCTTTAATGTTTGGACAACTACGACATTGCCCTTTCTGTTCAAGCTATTTCAGCCCTTAATACCAAGTGGTGGAAGCCATTATGGCGTATCAACACCAGTGGTTACGTCATTATGTGGTTAAATTGCGGTTGGCGGTTTCTAATTTGGCAACGCGGCGGCCCCTGGTGCATTGTCGTAGATTATTATGTTACTGAGCTGGTATAATAACGGGTTTGGTTCTTTGTAAGCTCCATTAAGTGGTATACTAATAAAGGAGATAAGAGATCGTCGGTTTGTCCCGGGTAGTTTTGACTTTGGATTATTAATGTACCTTTAATGAATGGTTTATCGAATAGGAAGATGAATAAGAAATTCTTGTTAGTATCATTTGTTCATTACTTAAGCTAAAGACTTGTTGGTCGAGGTACTATTAGCAAACGAAATATCTGACTTTTGAAAGTATATTAAGGGGTCGGATATTTTGTTTGCTTACTGTACACGTAGTGCGACAAAACTCATGAGAGTTTCGGGTTCGATTCCTGATGAGCAGGACTAATTTATTTATTAACTGACTCAGGTTTTGTCCTGGTTTGTCTCTGAATATTAAATTTAAATATCTTTTTCCTTCTGTAACCTAACACGTAACAATAATTAACTTGTTTAATTAACTAAAAATATCAAGCACATGGCTCTCCTGTAGATATGAGACAACAGCGGCCAAAAGACACCATAGATGACGTATCAGGTACGTTGCTGTCCTGTAGCTGGGATGGAAGGCCTATTTTACAAGTCTAACGGCTATCCTACCTTCCAGACCGGAACATGACATTGTCATTATGGCGGCAGGAATAGGTAAGTCGGTGGTTTCCTGTCCGTGCAAGTTGCTGCACAGCAGTCTAGCACCAGTGGTATTCTTGGTAATGACCTATGTAACTTATTGGCTGTGACACAACATAATATAACTTAACCTAGTGAAATCGTTCCATCCGTTCATGCGCTTTCTTTTTTTTATGTTATGGGAAGGCAAACAAGCAGACGGATTTCCTGATGGTAAGAAATTCACGTAGCCTAGAGACACCAAAAATGGTAATGGTGCGTTGCCAACCTGAGGTCAGGATGTTATGCCTCGAGCAAAAGTAATTTTACCGGCTACCTTACCCTCCGAACCGGAACACGTCATGACGTTATGGCGTTAGGAATAGGTAAGGCAGTGGTACCGATCCGGGCGAGTCGCTGCGAAACTCTACCACCTAGTCAGATGTCACGGTGTTAGTGATGATAAGCCTATGCTCGCCTTTTACGAGCTGTCTGGCAAGAAAGGCAGATGGTCTATTCTGCAAAGGAGCCCGGACCAACACGGGGAAAATAAAATAAAAAAAAAACTACATACATACATATCTTCAAGCCAAAAATAACTATTTCTTATGAAATTCTTATGTTATTTCTTTATTATTATTATTATTATATATATATTATTTTATTATTTGTTATTATTTCTTATGAAAAAAAAACGTAAGTTTATTTTAGTTTAATATTCATGGGTAGGACTTTTAATCTTGCCTTGGTAATGGCCAAGAGCAATATAGATTAATTTTATTATAAGTTTTTTATCTCATACTAGCTGTTTCGGTAAACTTTGTTCCACCCGTTCAGTTTGTATGGGAAAAATTGTTTTTTCAAGTTTCCTAGCCGTGGAACGGCAAAAACGGATTCTTTGTCCATCTCCTGGTTCTAAGCTACCTTCCTAACGATTTTCGGCTGAATCAAGAAATATGAATTTCATATTTTTTCGAATTAAACTTGAACGGACGAACTGATTTCATTCGTTATTTTTTTTTAAATTGAGAGTTTTATCTTTATCTATCGCCTCTGCGAGTGCCATAAAAAACATGTAATTGCAATATACCTTTTGAAAAGAGTATTTGTAAAAATGAACTCATTATTGGGTTTCATGTACGTCCTGCCCCTCAGCCCTCCCGTCCCTCCCCTCTAACGTTAGGGGGATGGTCCGAAATGTGTTCCAGTCTAGACGGGAAATATTAAACGAATATTAGCTGCTTCGATATAGATACCTTGCTTATTTAATAACTAGCAACCATCCATGTCTTCGTCTGTCTGTCAAATTGTACAGTCTACAAATTGTTGTATCTTCACACCCGTAACCTTGAAGTGTTGGGCACAGATGTAAACTTACGATTAGCCGAAGATATTTTGTTTAAAAATGTGACAAACCTATCGCTGACCACCTCATCCAAACCCGGGTAACCTTGTTCCTATTACAAAATTAAAAAAAAACAAATTTCAAATTGCCAGCCTTGGGAATCGAACCTGAAACCTCATGTAGTTAATGAACAAACAACAACAAAGGAAATAGAAAGGGACAAAACACGTTTCTCGTGTCAGATTATTTTGTAAACTCTCTATAAACGTTTATCCTATTCCTCAGAATTTAAAAAATCACAATTTAATATGTTCGGACTAAACTGACATCTTACATATTTGGTCTTTTGTTTTAATGGAAAAAAATACCATATAACTCAGCCTTTCCCAAAGTGGGCACTATCGCCCCCTTGCGGGCGCTGGAAGCCTAGAGAGGGGCGGGAAACAAACATGAAAAAATGGTATTATTGAAGTCCAGGCGAGACATATGTTATTATTGAGGTTTTTGACGAAAAAAACGAGGAGGGGGCGCTACAAAATTACTGATTTTCAAAGTGGGCGTTACATGAAATAAGTTTGGGAATCTCTGATATAACTGAAATAAGTTAATGTTTAGCAGAATTATCACCAATGATGATCGCGAGTGACTACTATATAAATTAACCTTAGATTTCATGTAAGACTGGTATAGATTACATTCGGTAAGTTAGGTGTCGAAATTTGTTATACTTTTGGTCTAAAAATTTGTTTCCTTTAGTTACCAATAGAGGCACTATTCAAAGTTTTCATGGAGATAATTTACAGAGACGGTAGCGAGTATAGTAAACTTGACAAGCTGTAAACTGATGGTAGGGACTCTGATCTGAATTTACAGATACGAGACGCTTGAGCCGCAAGTAATTACTTAATTCCAAGCAAAACAGTAGGGCTACTCTTCAACACCGATTCGTGAAATATTGGATATTGAAATCGAGTAAATTATCGAGTACACTTGAAATACTGGCGAACTATTAACATTTAGTTAATGGTTATTTATATAAATATAAATTATTTTATCGGATTCGTTGAATTTATTGAAGTGAAAACTTCTTTAGCGGCATTGCACAATTTTTTGGAATGGGTAAAAACTTCTAAACTCGCGTCAGGACACGTGACCTGAAATTTCGTAAGACGGCGCAGGGCGCTTGCGTGAATGTTTGTGTTGTCATGATTGTGCACGATTGCGTAATAAATGAATATTGTATTCTACTACATAAATGATAATACTTTCATGCTGATAATTAATGCAATTCGTGCAAAATATTCCCAAACCATTCCAAAATATTAAAAATGCACAACGTTAATATTCAAGTTTTCATTTCTACCGGCCCTCCCGGTGTGCAACCCGTCGCTTTTTTCTAACTGAGTGCTAATAACCATTTCGTACAGTGTTCAAAAATACCGAAAATGTCATATACGATTCCAATTTCCATTTCACATGATATCGAGATTCAAGAGTAACCCTACAGATTGAAGTCGAATTTTACTTGTGATTCAATGTAATGACATTTCAAAAGACCACCCTAACATCCGATTTGGTTCAGAGAAATCAGGCTACTGATTATATAACTCAGTTGCCAACTCAAAATGGAAAAGTGTAAATCAAATAGCTGTCAAATGACGTCATTTGTGTTTGCTATCTCTATTGTAATTCTGTTGGTCACTTGAGATAGCAAATATAAAAATCATTTGACAGCTATTTGATGTACACTTTTCCATTTTGAGTTGGCAATTGGGATACATAATCAGCACCCATTTCTTATTTCAATAATTGGATTGACTATGTCCTCTTTAAAGGAATCGAGCTGATACTTTGACCGGTTTGCAGCCCTAGTTCAAAGACTTGAGTCACAATCTGTTAACTGAGAAGAAAGCTAGATAATTATAATAAAATTTTTGAACCCTCGGTTACCGGTCCATCACTTTTAAGTTACTATGCAACAGACAAACACACACACATCGAACGAACGATACTTCTTTTTATGATGTGATAAACTCCAAAAACGAAACAAAGAACCGTATTTTTAAACTATGATCCAACAGACACCTCTCAGTCCTTTCATCAGGTCCTTGTCATTAACTTGTCATCAGAAAATGTGAATAGATCTAGTTCAGACGAGTCCGAACTGGAAGGGCTATAACAGCCCACGTTTCGCGTCGGGGTTAATAACTAAAACATTTCGAGAGTTCCAAAATGATTCCGAAAGTGTCCCACATAGCTATTTGATATAGATACAGGATGAGACTAGTGGCTATTTGTGTTAGTGTTTATAAATGATGACGTGGTCAACAGATACACAAAAATTTGCATTATTTAATATAGGTACATATTTTAAGGATATAAAAAAATAGACTAAATAAGGATTTGAACCTGTAACCTTTGGTCTCAAGCCGACGAATGCTCTAATCATTTTAGCTACTGAGAATTCAAATATTGTGACGAAATTTTAAATTTCAACGGCTAAATGAGTTCATCGTTACAGATGAAATTAAAAACATTTAAAATGGTCATAGCTTTCGTTTCTTTCAAATAATTTTTCAAGGACAGCGATGCACCTGTAATAACTATGGCGTCTATAAGCCATTGTAATGTTTTATCCCGAGTGTCGTTCTTTTTTTTTAATTTATTTATCTATATTAAAAGTAGACATATATAATATTTGTTAAAACCGTATTCGTGAACTTTCCTCGAATCGAATCTCTTGTCAGTTAATGAGGTAGGTATTGCTTTACTAGTAAAAAGTTCATCTGAGGCATTACCATGACTTTACGTTTTATTGTGTATGTGAGTGTGTGTCTGTGTCATTATAACTTTTGAACTAATGGACCGTTTTCGATGCAGATTTTGTTTTAATAGCTGACGTGATCGAGATAATTCCTGGCTACACAATGAATAGATTTTGTCGGGGGTTTATCGATATAGATATTTAGTTATCTATTTATTTAGTTATCCAGATATTTTAACCGATTCGGGGCTGATTTACTCATCATATTTTTCTTGGAATGTAAGAATATCCTGAGACGCAAATATCAGATATCAGTTAATGAATATTTAATATCTACTGCCTAGTAGATATAACTTACTTTAATATACTAAGAAGATAACTAAAATAAATAATGAATAAATTTCACTGGACAAGTTAAATAATTGAATCTAACCCCAAAGAATGCAAATTATATGCTTGTGTTATGGCTGTTAGTCCACGGTACAATACAAAGAAATACTTGAACAGATACAAGAATGATTTTAGTAAACACCCAGACCCGGTAATGCAGACATATAAATGTTCATCACACAAATGCCTGCCCCCGTCGGGAATCTAACCCGAGCCTCGAGGTAGATCGGTGTAGTTAGGCGTGTACGCTAGCCACATCGACTAATTCATTCAATCATCTCGTTTTTTAACCGAATACATTGAATATCAAATGCAAAACTTTTTGAATCAAAAGAAAACGTTTCCTTTGTACTAAGACTGTCAATTACATCTGGTTTTACACGTCCCCATATTAGATGACCACTGCTGGTTTAGTGTGCTGTTGTCGGAGAGTGGCGATCTAATCTAAACTTAATCCAATAATTGCGTTGCCGCTGCACATGTGGACATTTCGTATTAACAACAGTAGTACTAGCAAGGACAACAATCGACTACTTTATAGCTCGATAGCAATTGCTACAGTTCTAGTGTGCAGTGTCCAGTGAATAGCGATTTAATTATATTGTTCTATTAAAGCTGTTCTAGCAAGGAAATCTATCCAATACTCGAAATGTATCGACAACTTGATAGCTATTGTTAGAAACCTTGTGTGCAGTGTTCAACTTTGAAATTTTACTTTAGCACCAGTACCTATATCACGTACATCTATTAAGTATTAGGCTGGTATTACAAAATAACGTGTAACAGTGTTTCGTGATAGGTACTTATTTAATATCTAAAGACTAAAATATAGTAGTTGCGGTTTGGCTAGTACAAGTACTAGTTCCAAGGAACT
This sequence comes from Calephelis virginiensis, assembly GCA_002245475.1. NCBI lineage: Eukaryota > Metazoa > Arthropoda > Insecta > Lepidoptera > Riodinidae > Calephelis > Calephelis virginiensis. The sequence goes on along the minus strand of NJDC01001925.1, from coordinate 536,812 downwards.
ACCCGAAAGTTGAATCCAACTTGCAATTGGAAATGTTTAAATCTAATTCTAATAAGGTAATGATCCTTATATATTATGGATTATGTATCAAACTTAAATAATTTCTAGAGGATTTGAAGAAACTGTTCAATATCAATAGATGTATCTATGCAGATGTAATATATTAGATACAGTATTTAAGACATACATTTCGTAAACACAATATATGTAGGATGTCTTAAATATACGTAAGGGGCCATGTATGCTAAAATACGTCAGCAATATACTGTTTTTTTTTTTCATACAAATCAATTATAGATCTTGGTGACAAAAATACACAAGATTAACATTAATATGCTTTATAAGACTAGTGTCTCCAAAACACGATTCATTTCACTTTGCTCGACAGAAAAAAATCAAAAAGTTAACCCTTTTTTGAAAGCAAAACCCGTCTGTCTACTTCAATTATGAAAATATCGACACCATATTTAACATAAACATAGATAAGTATTATACCTAAAAGATAACTGTTTCAATTTTTATATATTTTTTTAAAATTAGTGTCATAGTGTCAAAAATAGTGATTTGGCGCTTAAGACATTTACTTTAGAGCGCAATATTTCATAGTAATCATGGAACGGGGGAGTGCGCGGTTTGGCTCTTCTGGCTGACTAAGTATGGGGCCTTAATTCTAAACACTTTTGAGCTTAGCTACAATAACGTAACAATTCGAAGTAACTATTCGACATCGATTTATGTTCGTGCTAGAGACCCAATAAGGCGTCCTGTGAGAGACTAGCGTGAAAATCAATTGTACACATTGTCATACGAATGGGTCTTTACAAATTGATTAAGTAACAAAAATACGAAAATCTTAATAATAAGAGTGAATGCTATCAAGTCTTATTTTAATTTGAAATCCACCATTTCTCCAACGCATTTTTTTCAATTTGATGATGTGTTGCTAATATATTCAATACCATATTTGTTTTACAAAAGAGAGCCATAAGGGCAATTTATAACCTAGGCCCAAGAGTTTCCCTGAGAGAAAAATTCAAAGAAATCAAAATTCTAACTTTAGCATCTCAGTATACCTTTGAAAATTTAATGTATGTTCACAGAAATTCAAGTTCATTTAAAAGAAATTGTGATATACACTGTGTCAATACAAGGAATAAAAATAATCTTGCTGTGCATGTGTCTCGTCTCTACAGAGTAAGCCATTCTTTCATGGGCCTATGTATACAGTTCTACAATAAACTTCCCAATTATATGAAAGAACTTCCAATTAATAAATTTAAGAAATGTGTTAATTGTAAATTAAATCAAAAGGGTTATTATAACATTGCTGAATATTTAGCAGATAAGACTGCTTGGGATTAATTGCTCCTCATGCCAATCTCTTATAATATATAATGTATCATTACATAAATTATTGTAAATATATTGTAAACTAAGAAAAAAAACAAGCCCGCTGAGTTTCTTGCCGGATCTTCTCAGTGTGCGGCCGCGTTCCGATCCGGTGGTAGATTTATTATTATTATATAGACCCGTCACAAGTGCCTTTTGTAGGTTTATGTGAAATAAAGATGATTTATTATTATTATTATTATTAATCTCGCGTTTTTTACAACTTCGCCGGACTTTTTAACGTAATTATAACTTCTTGTTATATGTGTATCACTTACAGTGTAAACTTTACCAATCAATGAGTCCAACCTCCAAAGATGATTTATTTATTGCAAGTTACGATGTACTGATAATTGCTTACGTGCCTTTGCAGGTAGTTGTAAATAATATTACGAATGTGTGTGTTCAAAGTGTGTGTATATGTTGAGAGTGTGTGTGTGAGTGTCTACGTCATCACAATTTCAGAGAGATGGGACGTTTGTCAGGGATTTATTGAAGATTTTTAATTTTAAGATTGTGACTTACATTGTTGAGCAAAATTTAAACATATTATTCGTATGTAACATTACAAAGTTTGTAGGCTAAAATTTAATTGTCCATTGCGTGGATAAGAATTAACCCAAAATTCATATGAAATTGGTAATCATTACAACCGCAACCATTCAAATCTCTTTAAATAAATTTAAAACTAAAGCGCAGAACTTCATTTAAGACAAATTCTTTCAAGACATTACCATTTCAATAATCTCGTCTAAGTTCTAGAGTGATCGCTCAAAGAGCTGGGAACAAGAGAATTAATCCACTTCGCAAAGAATTAACCGATCGCGAACACCCCACAATAAAACAAAATGCAAATACTTAACCAACTGCAATGGAGACTCAGGAATCGTGGAAGCGAGTGGCAACTTTAATTAAACGAACTTCAGAGATGACATTCTACTTAAGATAATTCGGGAAACCAAATAAATCATTTCTGGCGCTCTAATCTGATCTTTACTGCTTGGACATAGAGTTTGTAACAATGAAGTTGTTTGTGTTGCATGTAGTGATGACAGTATTCATGTATTCGATATTCGCTCATATTTTGAAATATTTGGTATTGATCGAATAATGGGAACTGTCGAGATGTAGAACGTATTTGAGGTAGCTTGCATTTGATAACATTGTCAGACCTTTTTTTGATAATTATTTTATTTAAGTCTCGGCATCGCAATAAATGTCACAATTTAATACACTTGCTCTGACAATCACTTGTTGTGTAGGTGAACTAAGTCCTATGTATAGTGTAGACTTCACTTGAAGACGACGTTTGAAAAGAAGCATACGTATGTCACAAATAGTTGTTATATTTACTGTAGGTTTAATTTATAACACATTAGTGTAAACAATGAAAATAATGTTTTTTAGCTTATCAGTATCCGGTTATGTTTTTGTTCATAATGATAAAGGGGAAATACCTTTCTCATAAATTATTCCCTTATTTAAAAGTTTCGTCTTGCTCAAAGTTCTAAAATTTTGACATAAAATAAATACAAATAAAAAAGTTTCGGAAATGAAATATGTTTTTTATAAGATAGATCAGCGAACAAAGCACACCAATTATCCGATGGTTAGAGACAACCGTTGTCTATAGACACCGTTACTAGTGCGTTGTTGTCCTGTGGAAACTATTCCTATTGTGCATGTCTACCGGGTACCCTACTCTACGGACCGTTGACATCATTATGGCGTCAGGAATAAGAGGAGCAGTGTATCTCTATCCAGGCAAGTTGCCAGTCACTCTACCACCAGTGATCTTGTTGGTGCTGACCTATATTTTAACCAATGCTTGCCTCTTCCAAGTTGTCTGACAGAGAGGCAGATTGTCTACTCTACTTAGCGAATCGGGACCAACACGGGGAATATTCGGAGTTTTCACAAATAATTACTCGTTATTCGGTATCCGGTATTTAGTAATATTCGTTTTCTGGGCATCTCTATTGCAGGATATAACTGTTGCGTCCTGCTGCAGGCGAATATATCTGAAACAAGATCCTTGAGGCTTTCCTTACGAACTTGCATAAAGTTGGCCAACTCCAACGTAGATGGCTTAGACGATATATAATCGTATTGATGAGTATAATATTCAAACTTTACCTAGCAGAGTTTAGGTTCTAGTTTCAGTTAATTTAATTGTAGTAGTTTATTTACAGTGGAAATGTTGAGACTACAATCTTATTATAATTGCGCAAGTTGGTGTTTCCCAACTACTGTTATAATTGCAAAAGTTTGCATTTTCAACCTTAAAAAAATGGAGGAGATTTTCAACAACAAAAAAGTATTTGACTTACATTTAGCAAAAAGTGTTTTGTTTAAAAATGTGGCAAATCTATCGTTAACTACCATATCCAATCCAGAACAAGCTTGGTTTATTTAAAAATTGATTAAAACAAAATTTTAATTTGCTCGACCTGGGAATCGAACATGGGACTTCATATAGTCAATGAAAAACACCTGACCACTAGATTACATAGGCAAAGAACCTTTGAGATATACTGTAGGTAGTCTATAAAATGTTATTCTGATTAGCTATACTATTGTGAAGTTTTATCTTAATCCGTCTATATCCCCGTAAAGGTCGGCAAAGGCACAACCAGGGCACCCACAACTAGCCGAAGACACACAAATCCCACAGTAGGATGGGCACATATCCAACCACGAGCAACGTTGTTTATATTAGAAGATTTAAAATACGCGTTCTCTATTTTTTTGTTGCCTGAACCCGGAACCTCAAGAAGTCAAATCCAAAGTTTTAATCTCATATATACATGCATAGTTATTTTTGATAAATATTTTTGATAAAATTGATCCAATCATACCCGTCTTTCGCAAATACCAAATTCGATCTATTAAAAAAACAGGCTTTACTAAGGTGGTTTCTTATATATTTACGCCAAACATTTAAAAGTAGCAAATTTACACAAATCATACCTAGCCTTAAAAAAAGAAAATCCTTGCGTCATGGATGTTAGTCAAAAAAACCTATGAAAATATTTAAAAAGATACCAATAAACTAAATAAACATATACGCAGAAATGCAGAAATGCAGACATTTCGATGTTAATCACACGAATAATTCATGTTGCCGTCGGAAATCAAACCCGAACTTCGCAACTCGTCGGTAGCATTACGCATGTACAGTTCTACTAAATATTTAAATTATGCGCTTCGGCTTTACACTTTTTAGTCTTTTTACACTTTACACTTTTATTTTTAAATTGGCTGACCTAATCTAATTTTAAGCGAAATGAATAATTACGTGTAATAACAACTCTTTAATATACATTCGGATTTCCGAGGCGTGACGAATATAGCCGAAGCGCATAATTTAAATAGTACTACTGTTTACACCTCGACCAACGAGACAGTATGTACATACTTACATATACATGCGAATACGTCACCACACGCTTTATTTAATTTTCCACCTCCCAAAAACGTTCGAACCTTAATTTTTTTTTAATTCTTCTTTCCCTTCTTTATCATATTTTGCATGTTAATCGATTTCACCGAAATTTCCGAATTGATGTAAAAACTCATTTTGAATTTGAAAGAGGTGGCAACGTTGGCATCAATTATGTATCTGATGAAGGAATCCCAGATTAATCGACGACATTTTTTTTACGTACTTAGGTACACATTAATGAAATCAAAATCGGTTTTTAGCACTTTTACCTACTGCTACTTTATTTTCAATTTATTAGGAACAAAATTTCATTTTAATCTGAGAAGTTTTTTGGAGTTATAAGTACAAATACATACATATTTTTCGTGATTTTTAAGTCATCAATTCCATACAATTATTTGCAAAATTGCAAAGAGCGTTGAAAAATAGATTACAATTTTATTCAAGTGTTGCGCCGTTTGGTATCACAGAGTAATGTTTTAAAAACAGTAGAGCCATTATATTAATTGGCTTCTCCGGGGCAACCCTTCGTCCATCTAATCTGGACTCATTACAAATGGCTATAAATGTTTTATTCAATAGAAAAACAACCATTAGGAGTTCCATTACGTTTTCTTAAACGTAGAAGACGATGCCGGCTCTGATATTTTAATCTGAAACGGGATTTCTGCAGAATAACAAAATGAGTTTATATTTTTTATGGAATCAACAAAAAAAAATCAGATAGATTTTCTAATGGTGCAAAACAAACGTCGCCTAAATTCACAATCTGTAGTAATAGTTTGTAGTAATGCATATGCGTTACGGAAATATTAAGCTTCTTTATATAGGCAACCCTATCATTCAGGAACACGACATTGGCGAACTTTGTTGCTATAGTTGCTGATGAAAATAAGGCAAGGGTGCCAATCCAAGCATTAACTGTGCTTGAATTGGTATAAAAATCCAAATATCTAATTTTTTAAATGTTTCCGCTAGTGAGCGATGGTGTTTACCTACTCCTATCTGTAGCTCTACAAAACGTATTACCGTTGGATATTATATGGTGTACTACTTTTGCCTCTATCTAACACTCGTGTAGTCGTAGTCAGCGAGTGAATTTGTTTAAGTAATGCCTAAGTAAACAATCAAATACGTATTACTGATTTTAATTTTTAACTCAAGAAAATTCGGAAGCGGTAGCCATAAAACTTACATGGAATAATCAATAAAATCCATGATAATTAAACTTCATAATTCATGTTACTAACTATAATTAAAGGGTGGCAGTAAAACTGAAAAAAAATCTTCTTTTATTTCAACATCAAGTCGTCTAAGTAAAGAAAAAAACTAGTATTTTCATCGATTTCATAAAGTGTCCATTTTTAGATCTAGACTATGTGGAGACTACCTCACAATTTCACATTTTCAAGTAAAAGAGAATTTTTGAAATCGGTTAACAAATAACGAACAAAGATTGACTAATGTAAGAAAAAATATCTTTTAAGGTAGTTAAACATTAAAGATATCCTCCTTTTTTGAAGTGTATCAAAAAACACTTACAAAGTGAGAAACTAATAAGTTATGTCATCAGTACATAACGTGCTGCTAAAATAAAAATCTTTCCTTTGTGGCAGTTAGTTGAAATATTTAACAACGCCTTCAACAGGTAAAGGTCTATTGGATGAATAGCTTTAGTTCTTCTACAAGTTAAAGTCAAATACACAAGTTCCGTTGTTTAAGCGATACCTAATTGAATAAGTTCGCAGCAGTCAGGGAAAAACGGTTATTGATATGGAGTAAGTTTAGTATTTGTATCGGCAATCCCCTTTTTTGTTGTAATAAGAAACAGATGGCGTCCACTGCTATCAAAGGACGCTTACAATACGGAAATAGAATATTTCTATTTCATATTATCTCAAACGACGATAGTGTCTTCAGTGTTTATAAGAGCTGCCGTGCTATGACAATACTTAAAAAATCAAACACAAGTTATGGCTTTCTCCAAAATTTTCCCAAAAATATTTAGTGTGTTATAGACTAAAATTTTTGACAAGTAGTTAAAGGACTAAGTATAAAAATGATTTATTTTTTTATTGATTTAATCATTAAAAACATGCATACACAAAAAACTTCCATAAACTTTAAAACTTAAAGATTTGTACAAAAGGTCAGCTTAGCTCAAATAAAGAGATTTCTTCCAGGTCACCCAAAAGGAGCCCATAAAATAACGTAAATGGTAGACTTACAGTGCACAATAAATTAAATGAGAAAAAAAATATAATTATACAGCATTTACACACATATGTTTATACATCGAATCCAGAAGGAAAACAGGAAACGAATGATATACACAAAAAAGAACAGATAATAATAAACTATTAAATAAGCATACATAATAACATACTCTTGCATACATAACAAAAATGTTATAGAACTCTGAATATAAATACATAATACTAAAGGTAACACAATGTGTAAACAGTTGTCGTACCCATTATACAAACACAAGTACATAAACTACAAGAACATATAAACATAACTGACGATGATGAGAAAATAAAAAGTGTTTACACGTTTCTGTATCGGCTCAAGAAGGTAAACAAAAAGAAAAATCACTAAATTACAGAGACGTTGGACGACGTTGGAGAATAATTTGCGCGATGCCTGTGCGGCGGTCATGTCATTACAAAAAAATTTGTTAATACAGTTTTTTTGATAAAACCGATTCTTATTTTTATAACATACGAGTACAGTACAGTACATTGGATTAATGTTTCTATATATTTTATGGATTTTTTATTGCCAATTTATGTAACGACATGCAAGGGACTAAGGAACACATTTTTTAGTGTAAAGATAAAAAATCTGTATATTAAAGTTACAGTGTGTTGTCATAGCAGAGGCGAGCGGCATCCTTACTTTTCTTCCTTGAAGTTTCAATTTGTAAAAAAAAACGACGGGTTGCACTCCGGGAGTAGCGGCAGAAGTGAAAACTTGAATATTAACGTATTTTTGATATTTCATCAAAAATGTTTGATATTTTGGAATGATTAGGGAATAATTTTGCAAGAATTGCTTTAATTATCAGTATGAAAGTACTATAATTTATATAGTAGAATATAATATTCATTTATTGCACTATCGTACACAAACATGACAACACTAACATCTAAGGCATACATTTTCACCACGCCGTAGAAAGAGAGGGGTTACTTCCTCCTACGCCGCGCCGGCTGTTTACTCTCCATCCGTCTTACGAATTTTCGATCAGGTCACGTGTCCTGACGCGAGTTTAGAAGTTTTTACCCATTACAAAAAAGTGCGCAACCCTGCTAAAGAAGTTTTCACTTCAGAAACCTCGCTCTTGAATGGTTGCGTAGTAATGAAAAATGAATATTCGACCAAAAACCCATATACCCATTCCGAAAAAGTGCACAACGCTGCTAAAGATATTTACACTTCATAAACTTTTTGACAAGAAAAATTATAATCGGCAAGACTGAAAAGCAATAAATTACTAACTTTGTCGTCGGCAACAAACAAATTAATTAAGTAAAGGGTTCTTTTTTTAATTTAAATGATTCTACGCTCTGTCTAATAAAAATGTCGAAATTGAATTACTCAGTGAAAATGGTCAAACATAAAAGAAATACTCTTTTCAAATTAAGAACTTTTGTGTTTTTTTTTTAAGTAAGGAACAATAAAATGTATCAAGCTAATTTAGAAAATGACCTCACAAATCTTAAGTCGTAAGTAAAGCAGAAAGCTAATAGGTTTGACATGTCGGTCTGTCCATCCATTGGTATGTTACAGACTTTAATCCCCTAAATATTAGTATTCGCTGGTTTGGTCATGTGAAAAGAATGACAGATGAAAGATTGACAAAGCAGATATACAATGCGAGCGTGGATGGGTGTAGGTACCCGGGGAGAAAAAGGTTGACATTCCACGATCAGATCACTCGGATATTATCCGAGGGTGGTGTCAAGAGTCTTCGAAACCGGCGTGTTTGTATGAAAAGGGTAATAACGAACGTGAACAAAGCCAGACAGATTTGTCAGGATCTGACAGTGGTGGCACTCGATACTCTCTGCCTACCCCGTAAGGAACTTGGCGTTAATATGTATACAGGCTTATTGGAAATGTGTCCCGATCCCGTTAAGGGGGTGTAGATGAGGTCACTAGCTTACTAATTACCCATGAGTATGCGCGGAAAAAGTGAACCAATCACGAGTTATATTTTTTTTTCCTTTTTCTAAAAAAATAGGGTAATACAACTTTCAAAACAAGATTTAAAAAAAAAACTACGGCGTATTTTAGTATAATTAGTTATTATCCAGTTACAACTTACTCCAGTGCATTATAAAACACAATAAAATAGATAAAAACATTCATAGTTTTGAAATAAGAGATAGAAAACTCTACATTTTTTATGATTTTTACAATGTTGTTTGGAATAAAGTGTAATTTTTTCCAAAAAATCACCAATGTACTTGGACTGCAGAATATTTTAAAAACATCTACACATTATTAGCTATTCATCAAGATATAACATTCACACAAAAAGTTACATAATAATTGCAATAAAGATTAATAAACATAAACAGGAAATGAACCTTGAATTTGAAATTTTCATTTTAATCAGTGCAAACATTTTATAGCTGTAAATCAATTAGAACACTAGATCTAGCGTTGCCTTAAATTGATTTACAGCTCATTTTCAAAATGAGATCCTTTATTCCTAATGTACAAGAGAAATAATAAACCACAGTAAAATAAATTTTATGGACGGACGAGTCGAAATTTGACCAAGATGGTATAACGAATTACCATAACGCACATTTTTGGGCCCCAAAATCAGAACTAAATCCCAATAAAAAGAGGCCGCAAGGATCGCAGCGACGCTTTTCTCTAAACGTGTGGATGGGAATAATAAATGATAATTTAATTGGACCACTTTTCTGCCAAATAATTTAACGGGTGAAGCTTATGAAAATTTTCTGCGAGAGGATATGTTTTCTCTGCTTGAAGATGTGCCTCTACAAACGAGACAGGAAATGATTTACCAACACGATGGATGTCCGGCACATTTTAGAATTACAGTGAGACAGTGGTTAAATGCAAATTTTCCCGACCGGTGGATCGGTAGAGGAGGACCGATCCCATGGCCGGCAAGATCCCCAGACCTTACGCCCATGGACTATTACGTTTGGGGCATATGAAAAGTTTAGTCTACGACATTTCTCCTGTCTTTTCAATAGAAGAGCTAAGAAGCCGTATTGTAGAACTAATATAAAAAATAATAATAAAAAATAATTTGTCAAGTGCTGTAGTGAAAACTAGTCTTAGGAAGAGAATGCGTATTTGCATTAGGAATAGAGGATCTCACTTTGAAAATGAGCTGTAAATCAATTTAAGGAAACGCTAGATCTAGTGTTCTAATTGATTTACAGCTATAAAATGTTTGCACTGATTAAAATGAAAATTTCAAATTCAAGGTTCATTTCCTGTTTACGTTTATTAATCTTTATTAAAATTATTATGTAACTTTTTGTGTAAATGTTGTATCTTGTTGGATAGATAATAATGTGTAGATGTTTTCAAAATGTTCTGCCGTCCAAGTACAATGGTGATTTTTAGAAAAAAAATACATTTTATACCAAACAACATTGTAAAAATCATGAAAAATGTAGATTTTTCTATCTCTTATTTCAAAACTATGAATGTTTTTATTTATTTTATTGTGTTTTGTAATGTACTAGAGTAAACTGTAACTGGATAATAAGTATTTATACTAAAATACGCCGTAGTTTTTTTTAAATCTTGTTTTGAAAGATGTATTACCCTATTTTTTTTAAAAAAAAGGAAAAAAAATATAACTCGTGATTGGTTCACTTTTTCCCTGCATACTCATGGGTAATTAGTTAGCTAGTGACCTCATCTACACCCCCTTAACGGGATCGGGACACATTTCCAATAAGCCGGTATATGTAATTATTAGTACTATACAATAACAACTTAGTGAGTAAATGCATTCTGTGAATCGCCTTACGATTTATGTAAAATAAAATGAAACTTTAAACTAAAAATATTTATACATGCAGAGTATCTGTTGATAAGTCTTCAAAATTGAAATTGAGAATTCGGAACCCTATTTTGTTTTAGCCAATAGTTTGAAAGATCAACACTTTCAGTGGTAATAAGTGTCCTTCCCCTTCTTTTAAATTAAGATAGTGAAAAATCGAAGCAAACCATTTTCGTAATTCGTTGACAATACTTGGAAAAAACTAGATGTCATCAGCATACTTTGTTACTTACAAATAAAATGTATGTTTAATATATTTACTGCTAAAAAGATGTTGTTTTTGCTGATAAAAAACCTTGCTACTCTCTATATACGTCCAATTAGTTCTAGAAATTGTGCCTGGATATTTTGATTATTTAATTGAAATCTTGAAAAAAAATAAAATTTAACATAAATAAGTTATAGTAGTACTATTTAAATTATGCGCTTCATCTATATTGGTCAAGCTTCAGAAATCCGAATGTATTTTATAGAGTTGTTATAACGTAATTAATCATTTCGCTTAAATTTAGATAAGGTCAGCCAATTTAAAAATAGAAGTATACAGTGTAAAAAGAGTAAAAAGTGTAAAGCCGAAGCGCATAATTTAAATAGTAGTACTGTACATAATTTTTAATGTTCCGTATTTACTTGCTCAAGTTCAATAACCTGTATGCGATATATGGAAATCAGCTGTAAGTGCTCTTAGACACTCGGCTTTTAAACGGTACTATTTTTTATGTATTACTGATGTTTTTTTTTACGTTTTTAGGTATGTATTGTCCTTATCCCTAGATGCAACATCGTTAACTAATTCGAGGAAACATTGTATATAATAAATATTTTTAATAACATTATTACTAAGGTATGCTTGCTACTTCCGAACCCGACTCGAAAAGGACGAGTCCGGCTCACAATTAGGCACTTTTAATAAATATACAATAACATTATTTATAAAACAATATTAGTAAAATTGTCACCTTTTCTTATGATCCTATCTAGCTTTAAATATCAGTATGAAACTGTCTTACGAATCAGGTTACGTGTCCTGATGCGAGTTTAGAAGTTTTTACCTATTCCAAAAAAGTGCGAAAATCCGCTTAAGAAGTTTTCAATTCAAAAAATGTTTGTGGAATTTAACATATTGTAAAAGTTTATTACAAAACACTTTGCCAAATGCAATTTAAATAATGTTAATCGTAAAGTTCAATAAAACCTTTTCATGAATATTTTAGTGCATATATTTTTTCTAAAGTTGTAAAAATTCGTATCAAGTACGCAGAAAATATTTAAATTAAAATATTTAAGATACTCAAGATTTATTGCCAATATAAAGAATGTGAATTTCATTTGCAATGTTGAAATCATTTCTCTAAAATTTTATAACATATACTATGTAGCTATGGGTCATAACTATCGAATAATAAAAAAGAAAGCCGAAAATGTCGCCGAATGAACTAAGTAGAAAATGAACCGGTAGAGACCTCCTCAACGAGAGACAAAGGTTGTGGGATCAAATCCTGAATTCATTAGTTGACCAGTACTTTATTTTTAGTTTTTGTTGAAAAAAAGTGTGCTGTTATAACTATAATTCTAAATTTTATTCTAATACAAATAGTGGTAATTCATATATGATTCACTGTGGGAACTACGACCGTTGTTAAGTAGAAGTAACAGCTTGTTTTTAAATATTCTTTATTTGGTCTCGAAGCTTCAAGCACATTTAAGTCATTTTTTTTAAATCTTTATAGACATACAAACTTTTATATTCATTATATAAGTAATGTCGGAATTGATAGTAAAGCCTTTAATATACCTTTATATTCGAGCTTCACGTTATAAAAGTTAGTTGAATCATATGTACAGATAGCTCTATGTTAGTAATTTCTAAACTGCAAAAGTTACAATCCAGAAATATTTACGCGAAAATCTGAAATCGTTACCAAAGGATTAATTGAATCAGACTGCGCAGTTGTGTATATCTAACATTAGTAAAAATTTTGTGGTTTTTGTTTTTTAAAAAAAGCGGTTAAGTGCGAGTGCAACAAAGTGATCCTATAAGGTTTACGTTTTTTTCCTTTTCGAGGTACGGAATCAAAAAAAGAGCATAAAACGTAGTCTATAATCTTCTACAAAACATAATGTTGTTTGCCAAATTTTATCGCAATCGGTTCAGTAGATTCAAACTTAAATATAGTATTTTTTAAATTGTTAAAACGATACATAGGTATTTAACAAAATGAATTGGTATGTGATTGAATAAAAAAATTACGTATAGACTTGACCTTAAAAATATTTAACATGTTTTTATATTTTTATTCCAAAGTTTAAACTGTTTAAATAGTAACAAGAACAAAAGACAATAAGTACAAATCATGTTATAAAGTGTTGTTCAATGTTAGAAAGTATAAAACATTTTAGCCTTCTGCCTCCATAGCGGCTGTAAATTCTTTAAAAGCTACACGGCAGAGACCGGCGCTGAATCCCGGCTCCGGGATTTCATAATCCGGGATTAGACGGCTGACCGGGCCGACACTAGTTTATAACGATCGGTTCTTATTACTCCCGTATGTGGATTATAATGTCCACTGTCTTCCGATTACGTTTAGTTTGTTTAACTTAACCAGAGATTAGTAAATATATATTGTCTGTGACTAAAGTATCTATTCGTATAATATGATTTATTTTAAAATAACAAAGGATGACCTCTTTATTCCACTGTAAGTAAGTGTTCTACTATAACTTTTTTGAAGTGAAAACTTCTTTTTTTGGAGTAGGTTAAAACTTCTTAACACGTGGACTTTTTTTTCAGGACACGTGACCTGAAATTTCGTAAGACGAAAATTCGTAAGACGGCGCAGGGCGCTTGCGCAAATATTGACGTTGTCATGTTTGTGTACAATAGTGCCATAAATGAATATTGTATTCTACCACATACATTATAGTACATTCATACTGATAATTAAAGCAATTCGTACAAAATTATTCCCCAACCATTCCAAAATATCAAAAATGCACAACGTTAATATTCAAGTTTTCACTTCTGCTGGCGCTCCCGGAGTGCAATCCCGTTTTTTTTCATGTGAGAGGTCAGCTAACAAGCACACGGCTCTCCTGATGTTAAGATATACTAGTCTATATTGTTATGTTGTTACAGGTTCGTCGCTGTCCTATGGCTGTGATGTTAGGCCTATTGTGCAAATCTACCGAGTACCCTAACCTTGGGACCGGAACATGACAAGGCAAGGCGGTGTGTCCCTATCCGGGCAAGTCGCTGCACAGCACTCTACTAATCGTGGTCTCGTTGGTGATGACGTACATTTGAACCTTTTCTTACCCCTAAAGAGCTGTCTAAATGCTATTATTATTATAAATGTGTAAGTTTGTTTGTTACTCCTTTATGCAAAAATTGCTCAACCGATTTTCATGAAATTTGGTACACATATAGAGGGTTACTTGGATTAACACATTAACTAGGTGGTAGGTGGTCGCAGCGACTCGCCCGGATTGGCACCACGGCCTTTCCTATTCTTAACACCATAACGGCATGACGTGTTCCGATTCGGAGGGTACCCTACCCTACCTAGCCGGTAAACTTACTTTTGTTCTTCTTACTTTAAGAAAAGCGATTTTGTGGATTTAACTAACTTTTGCTCGAGGCCTAACTTCCTGACCTCAGGTTAGCAACGTACCATTAACATCTTTGGTGTCTCTAGGCGGCGTAAATTTCTTACCATCAGGAAATCCGTCTGCCTGTTTGCCTTCCTTTAACATTTAAAAAAAATGACAGTTTTTATACCGAAACAATGTTCCTGTGGCACCTCGCGGCTACAGCAAATCCTATCCTATTAATATTATAAATGCGAAAGTTTGTAAGTATGTATGTATGGATGTTTGTTACTCTTTCATGCTCGAATGGCTGAACGGATTTGTCTGAAATTTGGAAGACAGATAGATTGTGACCTGGATTAACATATAGGCTATTTTTAATCCCGATCGCACACCGGGTTTCTGTGAAAACGCGGGCGAAGCCGCAGGTAGCAGCTAGTGCTACATAAATTGACACCGAGTAAATTTTTTTCGCAAATTTTGTGCTAGGAGTTTTTTAACATTATTATTACAGTATCACCTCTTTAGTCTAATGGTCCTCTGTCGTACTTGACTTCCGGAGGTCCCAGGCTCGAACCTCGGGTAGGACAGCAAAAAAAGGAGTATTTCCAATTTTATAATAAAAATAACGTTGTTGTTGTAAACTTGCTACCCGATAGGTCGAGTTATGCCTTTACCTACATACAAATACATACTTTCATCTGTGATTTCTCAATGTCATTTGACACGTGGAGCGATTTTGAATTCTAATTAATAATTCTTCACGCCCATATCCCCGAAGAGGTAGGCAGAAGTACAACCAAGGCACCCACGACTAGCCGAAGATACTAAGTCCCACAATGTGATAGGTGGCAAGCCTATCGCCAACCGGGCACTTTTCCAATCCCGTCCAACATTTTTTTATTAGAAAATTGGAAAAATCCAATTTTCTTTTTGTTGGCCGACCCGGGATTCGAACCCGGGACCTCATGTAGTCAAGTCCAACACCCGGACCGCTAGACCACAGAGGCGATTAATTAATAATTAATAGTTTTTTACCGCTCAGTAATGTTTTAAAAATGACAATGATAATAAAACACCTTCACGCTCGTATTAAAGAGGAGGTAGGTAAAGACACGACTAGCAGAAGACACCACCTCCACCTCCTCCATAATGTGAGATCTAACCTGGGACCTCATGAAGTCAAGTCTAACAACTGACTGCAAAAATACGTATAAGATAAACAGTCGAAAAATCACATACTAAAGGTAGGTTTCAAAAATAAGTAATGTCTATTCAAGTCGATGATTTCTAACAAATGAAATCAAAATCAGTAGATTATATTGAAATTATGAAATAAATTTACTAGACAGAAAGTTTAGAATTTTTTTTTCATTAGACAGATTTAATAACTTCAGAATAACACTCCAATATAATTCACATATGCGTTTGAATTTTTTGTAATTAAAAAAATATTCCACGCTCAAGGAAAATATTCTAAATTCAAAATTTCCAATTCTTTTTAAAATAGCAAAAACAAAAGCATTTTGTATGTATCAACAAGCTCACTATTTGCGTGTCTGTGTTTGAGTGTACCGCTATGTAACACAAGCTACTAGCAGCCCGCACTGTAACCCAACTCCAATTTTAGCAAACTAGACATCGGACATTATGAATAAAGCATTGTCAAAAAGATTTATTCTGAATAAACGTTACTTTTTATATTATTGGAAACTTGTTTTTTATGAAGGTAAACAAGCACAATTTTTTTCCTGATGGCCAGAAATTCAAAAAAGTTGTGATAAATGAGAAATAATAATGTATTTCACCACAACATGGAACTCAATGATTAAACACGCTAAACTTACAACATTTATTATTAAAATGTGAATGTGTGTGTATGTATGCTAGCAGTTTTTAAAAGGGTATTTAAACTTGCCATTACCTTAGAGATTTCTAAACTTTTTATTACGTAAATATTTTACGTTACCAAGTAAATTGATAAATATATTAGATACCCTACAGTAACAGTGGCGGTGATTCTGCTGTTCACAAACTAACCTCATTTTATAATTATGTCTCTTTCAAATTAATCAAAATCAAGAATTATTTTTACATTTTGTACATGTCTGATTACTTCGGACGTATCAAGTGTTGTGAGGTTTTTAACAACCGTTTCCTAGTAATAGAATAAACATCTGTATTTTTTGAAACAAACGTAACAAAATGTTACGATATAAATAAATTATATGTTGCTCTAAAATATGTAATACGAGTAATTCTTGGATAATTTGTAAGCCACTTTTAAAAAAAAAATTACAGATGTTTATTCCATCCCTATTAGATAATGGGAAATCTCTATTAGATAATGTCATGTCTGAGCAAAGTATATACCCATGATATGCTTGTAAACAACTTGACCATAATAGTTGTCGTTAGGCGAAAAATAACGTAGGCAAAGGGTTCGTTTTCTTGCGTATTGTGTTATTTTCAAGAGTATTCAACGTCTGATTCTGTTCCATATATCTTTGCATGAGTTACTTCTTTTATAATCAGGTTAACATGTTTTAATTCTTAATTTAGTTTATCACCATTTGCTTTTCATTTGTATGTAGCTCGTTTTATTTATATTAACTTTCAGATTTGTTAACTTTGAGGAAATTTTTTACGTTATTATTTTGAAATGCCTCTTTTATACAATTGTAGCCTATTTGTAGCTTCTTCTTATCTATACCAATATTATAAAGAGGAAAGGTTTGATTTTTTGTTTATTTGTTTGAAATGAATAGGCTCCGAAACTACTAGACCGATTTCAAAAATTCTTTCACCTTTAGAATGCATTATCCCTGAGTGACATAGGCTTTGTTTCATTAAAATCAGTGCAGTAGAAGCCAAGTTACGCAGGCGAAGCTGCGTGAAGCTGCTAGTTCATAATAAAAATTACCAACACCTTAAAGTATTTCAGTTTTACAACATAGTGTGATAGCATTATGATGCAAGAAGTAGGAGGTCGTACGAAAAACATACCCCTTCGACTCTCGATACTATTTTTGTATTTTAAAATACTTATAAGGCTTATTAATGACATAGACTATTTACTTTTATCCTGACGGCATTTTACTAAGGGTTAGTACAGTCCGACAGAAAAAATAACTACACTAAGCAGAGTAGCTGCGGTTACATCTAGTGTTAAATAAATAATAATATTTAACGTCTCAATAGGTGTTGTATTTCCCATTATTCAGTTACATCTAGAACATTTTTCCAACACTGTAAAGTATTTAATGTGACCCAGTGAAGCGAAGAGTCTGCTATTGTGAACCTCGTTATATTTTGTAGAATATTATTCGTTTTATCTTCCGGTATTGTTATTTTTTAATGTTTCGCGAGAGGTTCCACAACGAGTCCAAATTCATGGAAATAGTTATTCCTACAACGCAAACGTAACACTGAACTTTTTTGTAAACTATTTGCATTTATTAGAAAATGTAAATAAAAATATTCATACGTGAAGTAAAAACTTTAGACCACTTTTTAATAAAATTGCGAGGACGAAGGAGTATGAAATTTTGTACACTATAGTTATATGTAGGAAAAGGGCAGAATCCTAATACTTATTTTTAAAAATTAATGCTTAGAAAGTGCTTTAAGTCAAAAGATAAAGTATTAGACATGCTACCATGCAATTGACACACACAAACAAATATATTTATAACGATAAAATATCACGAATGACCCACAAACTATATTCATTATGTTTGGAAACAAAATAGTTGGTCTTGATAAATGAAGATGGCGTTTTTCGATCAGAGAGATAATTTACAATAGAACCATAATAATGTTTGTACATTATATTTTAATCATATATTAAGAATAATCCATAATTAAAATTTATGACGGTCTAATTTTGGCAGCCAACTAACCAAATTTTTTTTAGAATCAATAACAATAATAACATTTATTTCAAATAGGGTAAGGAGGATCTTAAATACTAAACAAGCTCTTAATCCTATTTTACAAAATAGTTGGCATGCAAATATTTCAAACAACTGATATTATTCATTATATTATGGTAAAATTATTCCATCATTAAATTAAAATTTCCATTTTCAAATCAATTACATTTATTAGTATATTTATAACTCAAATAACTCAATAACTCAAACTCAATTTTTTTACAGTCAATAATTTAAACACGGTAAAACTGCAAGAACGATTTCGATTTCAAACTGAATGAAAAATTGAGTCCTCTATTTCACTCTTATCTCATCCTCAGATCTAATGATGTAATGGGAAAAACTCAAAATTATGTTCCTTCAAATAAAAAAACATTTTTAATCATTGCAGTAACGATAGATAATTCGATTAACATAAAAAAATATAGGAGTTGAACATACAACCTCCTCTTTTAAAAAATATCGGTATCGGTAAAAAATATACAATTAACAGATTTTGAAAATAAGTAGGTAGGCACATGACAATATTAAAGTTTTCATAAAAAGAGATTTAAATGTTTTTATGTTCTGACTTATTACAAATTCACCCTCTACGATTTATAATTAGTATCTTATATGTATATTCACGCTAATTTTCATAACTTTCGTAAAGAGCATTGAATGTCATGTGTTACAATTTATGCCTATAAGAACAGCTGAACTGATTTGGCTGAACATTTTTGGGAAGTAGCTTAAAACCAGGAGACGGACCTAGACAACCCTTCAACTGCGAAGAAACTAGGGAAAATAAAAAAGAAAGTATCTTCTCGCCCATATCCCCGAAGAGGTAGGCAGAGGTACAACCAAGGCACCCACGACTAGCCGAAGACACTAAGGTCCCACAATGTGATAGGTGCCAAGCCTATCGCCAACCGGGCACATTTCCAATCCCGACCACACACACACAACACATTTTTTTTATTAGAAAATTGGAAAAATCCAATTTTCTTTTTGTTGGCCGACCCGGGATTCAAACCCAGGACCTCATGCAGTCAAGTCCAACACCCGGACCGCTAGACCACAGAGGCGACTCAGGGGAAAATAACATTTTAACTTATCCCATTCAAACTGAACGGGTGTAATTTGTACTTTTTGTCTAGTTTATAATGTAACTATTGGTACGGAAAAAAATAAGTCAACTGAGTTTCGCCGGATCTACTCGGTGGTAGTTAATAAAAATGT
>NJDC01001925.1:464395-507449 GCA_002245475.1 Calephelis virginiensis | reverse complement strand
TGTCCTCAATAGACTCCTAAACCACTTAACCGATTATAATAAAATTCGCACACCATGTGCAGTTCGATCCAACTTGAGAGATAGGATGGCTTACATCTCAATTTATCGCGGGCGAAGCCGCGGGTAACAGCTAGTCTAATTTATATAAATCTCGTGTCACAATGTTTGTCCTCAATGGACTCCTAAACCACTTAACCGATTATAATAAAATTCGCACACCATGTGCACTTCGATCCAACTTGAGAGATAGGATAGCTTACATCTCAATTTATCGCAGGCGAAGCCGCGGGTAACAGCTAGTATATTATGAAATGTAAACCAGCAAAGATACTTGTACCACATTCTATACAAATAAATGATTGATTGATGACATATCTCTGACATGTCAACTGATACACATTAGGTATGTACAATGTCATTATCTGTTGCGCTCGTTTGTTATCAACTTAATGTAATAATTTTTAGATTCAAAATGCTCACTACACCTCTAAAAATATAAATATTACATGTTTACAAAATGTTTTATTCTCCGTCATCTAAACAACTAAATCCAATATGTCACCAAAACGATCATTTAACATTCTGGGCTCCCCTACTACTAAATTGGTTTCCCTAGGAGCTTTGCGAGTAAATAATCTTAATATAACACTTTGCCTAACATAGTACAGTAACGTCTGTTTGATTGTTGGACTTGACATCCACTAAAAAAACCATACACCAATCCACCATAATAAATCAGTTAAAACAATCACAATTCACTAGAAACATTTAAAAGAGGACGCACAGTACAAAACTTTACATAAAATGGCGCTTGAAACACGGGGCATGCGTAAGAGGTAATAGGAAAAGTTTGGTACTTCACATTATCCTGTATTATTTAAGGTGCGAGTTTTTACCTGGCGAGTTACGGAGTTGGAAGTTTCCACCGGAACATGTTGGGAGTTTCGCACGTGGGCTGAATTGTAAGTCGCTAAGAAGCGCCCGCGGCTTTTCTCGCGTGGCAATCTAACCCTTTATTTACAAAACAGTTAGCTATCCAAATACTAAACGACTACACTTGGAGTTTAGTACTTTTCCAGTGCTAAGGATAAATTTTCACAATTTATAAAGAAACGGAAGACTCTTTGATACAACAATGAATTCTCTAAACATTCCAATAAAACTGTAACTATAATCATGTGATTATACTCTACTAGTGCTCGCCCGTTGGTCGAAATTCGACCATAATAAATTTTTATATTTTGTTGACAAGAACGCCATCTTCATTTCTCAAGACCAACTACCTACTTTGTTTCCAAACGTTTTAGTGCGCCATCTGTGATCTTTTATCGTTATCATCAATATATTTGTTTGTGTGTGTCAAATATATGGTAGTGTGGGTAATATTTTATTTATTGACTTAATGTACTTTATAAGCATAATTATTGAAAAATATTAGCGTTCTACACTTTTCCTACACATAAACTATAAGTGTGCCAAATTTTATGCTCCTGTGTCCGCGCTATTTTCGTAAAAAGGGGTCCAAAGTTTTGGCATTACGTATTAGTATATAGATTTCAGACTTTTTTCTTTAATTTTTGGCACTGGCCATAGCATTTGCCATTAAAGAAAAATAAAATTATTCAAAATTAGTCATCAAAGTATTTAGCAGGCTCTTGTTTCTCGTATAGACGTATTTTCGCACTTAACACATACAAAATGTTTGCATGTGGGTGTGCTGATATAGGCTACACTACCAAAAAAATAATATACATACAATTGTTATTAAACTATTGTTATTTATAATATATACGTTATATTTTAATAAATAGCTCATTAATCAATTAATTAGGGAATTGCTGATTTTTCATATTATTTATTTGAAATAACCGGTCACACTGGCCTGCGAGTTTAGAAATCCGAAGCCGCCATTATTATAAATACGAGTACATTAATTGATTCGTGACGATATTTTGTTCAATTTAAAGATTACGGTGTTTTTACTGGTCTCAAGTATTTATATTTTTAAAAAAGGACGTTCGACGTATTAAAGTTACGCCTGGAAACTTTTTAGTTTAACTTGCTAGTGATTTTTAGAAAATAGTGAAATTGGTGAATTTTGTTTAAAATGTCCGTAAACGATTATAAAAAATGCCAAATGAAGACATGAATGTGATTTATAACAGTTTTCTTAACCTATTCTTACTGTTTTCTTGCATTTGCATCAAAAACAACAGCTATTGATGAAATGTACAAAATTAAGAATTAAAATGTAAAAAAACAATTTCTGTTTTACTTGTGATTTTCTATGCATGATATAATTGCCTTATTTGATAAGAAATTGAGTTGCCCCTAAAATTTCTAATTATTGAAATGTTTTGCGTTTATAAGTGTTTTTTGTAAGATGAATAAGCGATTTTGAGTTTTTTAAATTTTAGTGGCAATTTGTTTTTTTTTATCAACAAATTAAAAAGTAATTCAATATTAAATATAAAATAACCCGTTCCTAGTAGTTTTCGTTTGCTATACCTACGGGGCGCCACTGTCTCGTAGCTGTGTAAGGCTATGGTTGCATTTATTGTATATGTAGATACAGTTCTTCTTTGTGAGTAATATTGTTCTGTGGTATTTAGTATACAAGTATTATATAATATACGTATTAAGTATTAGCCTCATAACTTTAGTTAGGTAATTTCATGAGATTTGGTAATTTATTAATTATTAATATTTCATTTATATACTTTAACTGATCAAAATTCCACTTAAATTGACTATATTTTTTACCCAATTAGAACTACGACTATCTTTTCTCTCAATGGCGCCAAACTCCTTCTTTCTTAGTTTACTAAATAGGCTTTGATGAAATACTGTTTATCTTTTAAGTATTAATAGATAGATAGATTTTGATGAAATACAGTAACTTTTAAGTGTAACAGAACAGTCAAATTTGAGATATCATAAAGAGGCGGCTAAAACTGAAAGCATATATAAAAAAATCACCGTTTCTAGTATCAAAGGTGCGAAGTTTGAGAAGGAATAGTGTCTAGCAGCGGGTGTGACATAAGTGCAACTACACTTATTTATGTATTAGCATTTCGATTTTATAATATCGATTCCTAACTACTGAATTCGATTCCCGACAGTTTGATAGATTACTTTGATACTTGTACTTCTAGATGTTTGTTAAATTTATATATAAAATTAAAAAAATATGTGCAATGCCAAAAAATTAAAAATGTAAACCAAGTATCCGAAAGTCTTAGCGATTAATTGAATCTCATTTTTATTCCAAATCTAAAATGGAATGAGCTGGTTACATAGCATCTTCAGGATAAAAGAATAACTGGGTAGGACAAGGACATGCACAAATAAGATGAGCTGCTGCAAAGCTATTTATAACTTTCAAAATATTGAAAGAAAGATATCACCATAGTCCACAGTTTTATTTAAAACCTATTTTATAAAGATTTATAAAATTGATAAGGGAAAAAAACACAACGTGATTTAAATTCTCAGCAGCTTAAAATGCAAAAACGTTGTCAAAGAGAGATCAAAGGTATACAATCTTGACGATGGTTTGAAGTAGGTTTCTTTAAAATAATCTTTATTTCTTTAAAAAAAAGTGTAAAAATAATCCCAAACACTTCAGGATGCTTACACCAAAAATTTATTTAGGATTTTCATTATTTTTTTATGAAACATAACATATTTTTTTAAATTTATTTTATTTAAAACCTAGAACTCAATAAAGATTAATAAAATTTATAAGAAAGGAAAAAAACACCACGTGATTTTAATTCTCAGTAGCATAAAATGTTAAAAGATTGTCAAAGAGAGATCAAAGGTATATAAACTTGTCTGACGTAGGTTTCTTTTAAAAAAATGTTATTTCTTTGAAAAGTGTAAAAATATTGGGAATACTTTTACACTTTTTAAAGAAATAACGTTTCAAACATTTCAAGAACTTAAGGCAAAAATTAATTTAGGATATTTATTTATTTTTATAAAATATATAATTTTTTTTCTGCAATTATACACATACACGGCTATATTTATGATGTTATTACAACCCAGCTTTGCACGGATGGACAAACTTTTATGTTGTCATACATATTATTCATCCTTTAATAAATATAAATAAAAAAAAAAGAAAAAGAAAAAGAAATCACTCTGTAAATTTTAAAGAAAGAAAAAGATTCGCCCCAGACAGGATTTGAACTTGTAACCTTTCGTCTTACGCCAACGATAGCTCTTACCATTTGAGCTACTGAGGATTCAAGTCCCGTTGCGAAATTTTTAATTCCTTTCTTACCCGAAATCGCGAACTGCTGCGAATTTTTTTCTTTTTTTTTAAATTCATAGCAATTTAACCCAAGCACATAAAAATACCATAAATCACTCTATTTCTGGAAAGACCGTACCAATCTCTATTGCGTAGTTTTAAAGATCTAAGCATATTTAAACACAGACAGCGAAAATATACTTTATTTTATACTACGTAGTGATATGAATTTAAACTTTAAAACTTATACCCTTAAATGTAAATATCTTAACATGAAAGGTCGACAGGCCCCTAGAGTTGGGAAGTCTTGCATCCTAATCTCGGACGAATCCCGCGGCGGCCGTACATCAGAGGGGCGAAGAAACCAATCCCATTCGATTACGGCGGCGACACCTGCCGGCTGCTGGGTGAATTAATCGCCCGCGGCCAACCCTTTGAGATACGGGAACAGCAGGATCTGTCCGGCATACGGGCAACTTTATTGTGAAATAAAGGTGAACATGTCGACTTTTTTATCGTTTTTTTAACTATTCATGGCCTACGGACTCTTCTGTGCGAGAATACTCGTTATTCCTTTGTTTACTTCAATTCAATGATTCTCACATCTGTTTGATTGAGGTTGATAAAATGTATCAAAAAATAATATTTACAAAAATTATTTTTTCTGTATACAAACAAATTTCGTATAATCTCAAATAACTTCCATTAAAACAAATTTGAAAGAAGGTATTTGACTCGCTGTTAGAGAAAACATATTATAGTGTGAAGAATAGCATAAATAGTATAACACTTGCAAAATTAAAGCCAAAACACATTTCTTTATATTTAACTTTATGGTATTACTATTTATATTAATAAGAGAAAACATAGGGGCAGGGAGTCATTTTAACTATTTTAGAGCACACTTAAAACCTACGCATTTTTATATAATCTACAAAAATCAATTATTTGGAAACCCACGTATCTAGAGAGTATCGTCGCTAAACACATTTGAACAAAATATGAAGTAGCATTATGTTTGGGCAAGTATTGAAGCCCGCACGGACGTGACGGCCCCAGGCGTGCCGCGCGGGCACGTACCGAATTATTGCTATTAGAGATTAATTTGTCCGTCCGTCCGCAAAAACGTGAGACCACCGCGCGTGACATAGTTTCAGACTTGGTGATGAAATAGTTGTTTGAACCAGGTTTGTGATTGATATCGTAGAAGGCTATTTAATTAGCCTCCCAGGATCATTTAATGGCAAACAATTTTCACAATTGATCGTCTTATTTTGTACAGATGTTATTGAAAGTCTTGGAGACAGTCGCATAAATTAACAAATCCTTTTTCTGACTGTCATATTCCGATCCGTAGAGGAGAGTAGACGGTAGAATTACGCAAATATCTAACACCCCGGACATGAGACAGCGATAAACACACAACATCTTTGATGTCTACAGGCTGCGATTATCTCTTACCATTAGATAAGCCGCATGATTGTTCTCTGTCTTTTGCCATAAAAACAATAACTTTTTATTGCCTAGGATGTAGCATTTTACTAGTTTTTTTTTTGAATTTTTCATAATTGTCCACCTGTTCATTACATTAGCGTGAAGATTGGTGACAATCTATGACCATATTTGGTTTTCTTTTATTATTTATATATATTTTTATTTATGATTAGATTACAAAGAAGCAAATAGCTTTCCTTAGGAAAGCAAGTGTAGCAAAGAGACAAATGTGGCCGATAGATACGACAAATATCATAGGTGTGTCACTTTCATGTAGTCAAGGCGTCAAGCCTAATGCATGGCAACAAGTCTGTTGGCTGCCTTATTTTTCCGAATCTTAATAATACCAAATGTTATATCATTAGCTCTATGGGTAGTTTGAATTTCATAGCAGAAGGATGTCTGATTATTTCTTTCTGATTAAAAACCTACTTTAGCTCGCGTTGTTAGATAATAAATTAAAGCTGTCGCTGACTTCAAGTGGATGCTGAAGAAGGAAGGCGTGTATTAAAATGTACGTACAAAATGTCAAGGAGCTACGAGACAGCTTAAATTGTAAATTGAGAGTGACAGTTTAGTCTCGTGCAAGTCGTCTTGCAGTGAAGGTCTATACTAACTACAATCTAGTGAGAGCTTAGGCTTGTTTCACACGTACTACAACAACACATCACAGGGATGAAAGCTGGTGTAGCAATGGTTAAGTGTGCAAATAATTATTGTTCTAGATTTACATAGTTGCGTTGTGTGTCTCTTTATCCCAAGTAGGTACAATGACGTAATGACATTCAAGAGTGCAGAAAGATAATCCCATGCTGACTTTCATAGAGGACACGCTTTAATTAAACAAATTCATGAGACTGGAAGTGAAAAAATTTTTGTGTTGCATGTTGTCAAAACCACCCAGGTCATATATAATTCATGCAAAATTTGGTTCTTGTGAGTTTAACAAAGATGTGGTAGTGGTGTGGCTGTGCCTTGCTATATGGTTTTAATTGTGGTGTGATAGTTGCAAATGTGAACTAAGCCTTAATTTCTCGTAAGCCGATTCACAGTAAAGTACCTACGTTTCTTCCTACAACTTATTTCTCATAATATGCTGTGTTCACACTGGTCTCTAAAAGGAATATGTTTGCACATATTGATGTTGCATTTTATTATTGAAATGTCTGTGGTATAAACGACTTAATCTTTTTTTTATTTTAGCCATTTTAGCCATTACATTAGCCATTTTACCTTTACTTACCTTATTTGGAACTTGAGCAACTTAAAATACGTTTTTTCAATCCATATCTATAAGATATGGACCATAAAGCGATCAAGCGATACGAAGTTCACCACCAGGTCGGCCAGTTTCTTATAAAAAATCAACGTTGTACGGAATTGGACGTTGTGGGACTACTATTTCAACTAAAATTGGGTGTCCTTGTAATACCTCTGTCTACCTCTTCCAGCATGAATAACCCTTTTTAAACTAGTTTTTCCTTTAAAAATAATAATGTGAATAGACTCATTTGCAGTAATTTTACACTATTGCTCCCTTTTTCACTTGATTTTATGAAGCAGTAACCTTATTATCTTTTATGAATATGACGATTTTACGGAAAATAAATTAACGTCGAAATTTACGTGGAAACACTTTGCATTCGGCGTTTACGGTTAATGTAACGGGTTACGGTAACGACGAGTATACCCGCCGCCTATCTACTGTTGGTTCAGCTTTCCACTATTTAAGTTTCAGAGGCGATATCGGCACTTTCAATAAATGTCGTCAGCAGCTTTTATGTTATGGGAATTTGTCGAATATTTTGGAATTAAATCTTGAATTTGATTTTGCTTGCAAAACTATAGTATTCATATTTTTATGAATGGTTTGCTAATTGATACGTTTCATGATGATATTCTATCAATACGTTTCGTCAACTGCTTTCATGTTACGGAAATTTGTCTAACATTTTGTAATCTTTACAAGGTTTACTCGAATTACTTAAGGATATTTCGGCTAGGGACAACAGGTACCTGAAAACGTAAATAATTATTAAAAAAAACATTAATAAATGTACGTAAATTAAAAACATCGTTATGGTCGCAAAAAATGTCAGCTGTTTGCCGTACATCGCATGGAGTCACCGACCTCTTACGAAATATTAAAAGTGTTATAATTTTTTTAATTTTGAGTCTGATTTTTTTTACTATTTCAATTAATTATGCAGAATGTGCACCCTCCATTTCGAGCACTAATTTGAAAATAACTTGTATATCTAAAATTGAATTACAAATTCCCTTGGTCACGTTAACGTCAGGGGTTCATTGAAAAAAAACTTTAACATGGTTAAAGTTTAGGAATTGATAAAATGAAGAAATAGCCATCGCTGTCTTCTTTCAATGACAGTAATTAAAAAGAGACAAAACACTTATAGTGCTTTCTGTAATCTGTACATGCTATTTCTACAGACTATCCATCTATTCCTCGAAAAACGTTGATTGAAAAAGTCACTATTTGACATATCCGGACTATTCTAGAGATGTCATAAATATTCAATTTCTTTAGTTTTCGTTTCATTTGAAAAATATAGCATGCATTTAAATTAAGTTTGGTTTGTGCACAACAGATAAGTTTTTTATCTTATCAACTCCATGGAAATACTATCTCTAAATGCGTCTCGAATTCATAACTTTCAAGCTAACTAATTCTAAATGAAAGTTCGCCTTGAAATTGACCTAATTTGAATTCCACTAATTGAATAGAAATATTCAGTGAAGTAAAGTCAGTGTTTCCCAATTATTATTGAATTTATTTTGAAAAACGCTACCCTCACTTCGTCAGCTTCAAATAGATTTTAATAGAAATTTTCAAACCCCAATGTAGTACTTTCATGGTTAATTTTGAAAAAAGTTGCCCATGTTTAAGCACAATAAACAATTACAAAATCTGTTTAGGTTTAGCTGTGAAAGCGTGACAGATACACAGGTTTTAGCATTTATAAAATTGGTATGAATGGATATTTAAAACTAAAGTTTACTTGCTGTTAACCCGCAATAAATTGAGATGTAAGCTATCCTATCTTTCAAGTTAGGTCAAACTGCACACGGTGTACAAATTTGAAATCGGTTAAATAGTTAGGAATCCATCGTGGACAAACAAAGTGACACGTAAGTTATATATATTAAGATTTGAAGCAAATAAGAGCTAATTATCATACTTTAAAACTTTTTTGAAGAACATTTCGATCCAATTTGCAACATTGAGTTCAGGACGACAATGGGATTGAAAAAGTGTTGGTCTGGAAATGACAAAAGGAATGCTGTATTAGTTCGGTCACATTAGAGATTGACAAAATATACTCACAATGTGAATATAAGTAGGTGTAGGTATCCAATGAGACCTAGCTTGATATTCCATGACCAAATTAATGGGCACTGTCCGGTACTGTTAAAGAGTATTCAGACCAGAGTCTTCAAAATCGACGTGTTTTATGAAAATAATAAATATTTTAAGTTTTGTAGAAATCGTAACATTTGACAATCCACACTTTTAGACTATCACACAAGAGACGTATAGTGAATATATGGGTGTATGTAATGTCCAAAATTTTCCTAACATTTTATGCATATTCACAATTCATAAATGCAAGTAATTTTTGTTATCCTTGAATAATTATCTAAGTACGGTATCGTCCATATACAAGTATATGTCCATATACAAGTATGAAGATACTTTACTTTATAAAATGCAAGTCCTTTTTGTTACCCTTGTATAATTATCTAAGTAGGGTATCGTCCATATACGACGTATTAAATGCTTACCTTCTGCAATTCTTCGCCAGTCAACCAGCAAAAAAATACCTTTTTCGATTTGCGTAGCCAAAGTCTTAATAATATATATATAAATAAATTGAAATATATATAAATTGAAAAGCAATTAAATTTTTTTTTCATCAAATCCATATCTGTGGGTTTACCATCATTTTTTTCTTTAAACTGAATATCTGTTAGAGAGACACGAGTATAAAATAGTACATACATACATACATACATATCTTCACGCCAAGTCCCTTACGGGGTAGGCAGAGAGTATCGAGTGCCAGACCTCACGATCCTGACAAACCTGTCTTGCTTCCTTCACATTCATAACCCTTTTCATACAAACACGCCGGTTTCGGAGACTCTTGACACCACCCTCGGATAATATCCGATTGATCTAAAATATAAAATAGTAAAAGTGTAAAATGTGAGGACTGGCACTCGATACTCTCTGCCTACCCCGTAAGGGACTTGGCGTGAAGATATGTATGTATGTAAGTGTAAAATGTTAGTCCTAAGTGGTAAAATGTGTCCCCCCCCCTGTGACCTCTAAAATAAGAGAACAATAAAACTTAAAAATATATTGTGATGTACATTACTGTGTAAACTTTCCGCCGGAAATTAGATTGAATGAGATCTAGTAAGTAGTTTTTTTTAATGGGTACTCTTTCTTTCTTTCTTTCTTTAGGTTTTGGCCTTCACGTTAGTATTTAGCCATTAGTCAAGTAGTCATTTGCATCAAATTTTATTTCAATTTTAATTAGTCATCAGTCATAAGTCGTCAGTAAGTCATGTCAGGCTCTTGGGTAAAACGGTGGCCTTTTAACACAAGCTCATGTAATGAGTCTTGGCGGCAATGAGGAAATATACGATACGCTAATTTCTTCATGATTATTTCATTTGTGCACTTTCACTGAACAAAATTGTACAAAATGCCACCAAAATTGACTAATTTCACTCAATATTAACACGAAATTCAATAATTATGAAAAAACTTCGACCATCTTTTCTCTCGATGGCGCCAAAACTCAAAAGGTACTCTAACATCAACACTTAAAACAGTTGTGCATCACTGTCAAGAGATAGCGCTGTGTAGTTTACGATTAAGCAAGCGTTTAGCTTTAGCCTTAGGAAAGAACTTTTATATCATGATTGTTACTGTGGAATCCTTCAGGCTTCAAGGGCGTTGGCGAGTCCGATGTGCAACAGTTTTATTATTTTTTATTTCAACAAAAAAAATCGACTAAACATTGTCTGCAAATTTATCCAAGTGTGTTTAGGCACATATATGGCCTACGCCAATTTAAAAAAAATAATTTAGGCTTACAAATAAATAATGACTTTAAGTTGTAAAATGTTGAGAACCACTGAGCAACATAAAAGGCTATTGTCGGTCAGTTTATCATCGAATCGTTTCATATTTGTTTAATGGAACTTCATTATTGGATTTTGAAAAACCTCTCATATCTGTACCAATTTAGCTTATCTTATGAAATAATTTTATTAGTTTAATCCACTGGGATGTAAAACTGTTTGAAGCTTGATTGGTAGAGCTTAAATGTTTAAGATTCACTTAAGAATCAATTAGGCTGCTTACACGTTTTTTTCATTTTGTTTTTTGTGACTGTTCAGCAAACAAGAGCACACCAAGACGACCGTGGCCTATAGACACCATATCGTCGTTTATATTACAACACCGCGAATCTGCATTTTTTAACGTTACGCTTTTTTTTAATCCACCGGATAAAGAAACTAATTCTACGTCGTTTCGACCAATAACATCACAGTAAAGCGGCTAATAAGAGGCCGTAATTTCAAAAACTGTATTATCGCCAATGTCATCATTTGTCGATTTTTGACACGAACACCACGAATTTCCACAAACGTAAAGTAACGAAAATCGCCTCTGTGGTCTAGCGGTCCGGGCGTTGGACTTGACTGCATGAGGTCCCGGGTTCGAATCCCGGGTCGGCCAATAAAAAGTAATTTTAATTTTTCCAATTTTCTAATTAAAAAAAATTTTGGTCGGGATTGGAAATGTGCCCGGTTGGCGATAGGCTTGCCACCTATCACATTGTGGGACTTAGTGTCTTCGGCTAGTCGTGGGGATATGGGCGTGAAGATACTTAACGAAAATGCATATTCACGGTGTTGTATTATATATTTTAGGTAATTTGCTGTCCTATGGCTGAGGTGTTAGGCCAATTGTGGAAGTCCACCGCCTACCTTAACCTAATACCATTATGGTGGCAGGAATAGGTAAAGCGGTGAATATCTACCCGGGTAAATTGCTGCACAGCACTCGGCAACCAGTGGCCTTGTTGGCCATTTTCTTATTTCATTTTAACTAGTGCTCATTTATTAAAATTAATCTTGCAGCATTGGGCACTTGTTTTAGAAAAAAAGGTCACGCGAAAAAAAAGCCTGTATGTACCATGATTTGGTATAGATAATTTTCGGCAATTGATGTATCGAAATCTATAGCGCTTTTGGTCTAAAAAATTGTATTCTCTTACGGCCAATATTAATAATCAATCTTAATCCAAAACTTGCTGTCCAAGATTGATATTTTGATCCATTTTTATGTTATCGCTTGCCAATAACATATCTGTGGACAGGATAAATATGGCAATTAGGTATGGGATAGGCCGCCGGATATGCAGCTATCTAGATTGCTTGAAATCCATTAGATTGAGATACATTATTAACATTTGCCATTAGTTAGCTGTTTAAAGTTTTCATACTAATAATTTACGGGGATGCTTGCGAGTACAGTAATCTTAACGAGTCTCAAACTTATGGTATCGAAATTTCGTAAGACGTAGGGAAATCTAAACTACTGTATGCTATCGCCGCATTTCATACACAACTTCACCGCCTTCGCCGGCCGGTATACACAAGCTTAAAGGTCTCACGAGGTCTTTGTACTACGCTCACCGCGAGATTTATATACATGGTATTTTGTTCTCGAACAAAATCAATTAAATGCTTATTGTATTTTAACAAAAATATAATATTTTTGTACTGTTACTTAAAGTAATTCGTGCAAAATCATTGCCCGTTTCTTATCCATTTCAAAATACCGAAAAAATCACAACGTTCAGATTCAAATTTTTAATTTTACCGGCACTTTCGGATTACAAACAAACAAGGAGGTCGATTTTCCTGCGGCAATAAGTACGTGTTCCCAATAGTTAGAAATATACAAAACGCCACCAAAATGACTAATTTTACCCTTTTTTATGAGATTGGAAGGCAAACAAGGAGACGGATTTCCTGATGGTAAGAAATTCAAGCCGCCTAGAGACACCAAAGATGGTAATGGTGTTTTGCCAACAAGAAGCCAGATTTAACAAAATAAAGTTTACCGGCTACCTTATCCTCTAAATTGGAATACGTTAACGGCAAGTGCTGACGTTATGGCGGCAGGAATAGGTAAGGCGGTGGTACCAATCCAGGTGAGTCGCTGCGAAACTCTACTACCTAATAAAATGTAAAATACTCAG
This sequence comes from Calephelis virginiensis, assembly GCA_002245475.1. Classification (NCBI taxonomy): domain Eukaryota; kingdom Metazoa; phylum Arthropoda; class Insecta; order Lepidoptera; family Riodinidae; genus Calephelis; species Calephelis virginiensis. Next base: position 494,387 of record NJDC01001925.1, on the reverse strand, counting down.
TCCTAAAAATTCAATTATTATGTAAAAACTGTGGTGTTTTTATCAGTCTTGAAAAAACTCCTGAATAAACTTTACGATCTCAAATGGGTTTAATGAAAAAACGTTTTTTAGAAGGAGAAGAAATGAAAATTTGGTTTATTTCGTAGAAAGTGTTCTCTGTCGCCTTCGAAGACATGTCCCTATTACATTGACGTCATTTTATGAATTAGTATGCTCTTTTTGCAAAGGTCTCCCAGTTTTCATGATTCTCAAACACTGCAGCCATTAATTTATTCAACAAATTAAAATCTTACCCGTGTTGGTCCGGGCTCCTTTGCAGAATAGCGACCATCTGCCTTTCTGCCAGGCAGCTCGTAAAAAGCGAGCATAAGCTTAGCGTCACTAAAACTGTGACATCTGATCAGCAGAGTTTCGCTGCGATTCGCCCGGATTAGTACCACTGACTTACCTATTCCTGCCGCCATAATGTTATGACGTGTCCGGTTCGGAGGGTAAGGTAGCCGGTAAACTTACTTTTGCTCGAAGCCTAACATCCCGGCCTCAGGTTAGCAACGCACCATTACCACCTTTGATGTATCTAGGCGGCGTGAATTTCTTACCTTCTGCATGTTTGCCTTCCAATATCATTAAAAAAATAATGTCAGGCTAATAATAGACGAACGCCGTATTTAAATGTAATTTCTATCACCCATTACGAACGGGTAATGGGTGGTAGAAATGGTAATATGATACACTGATCCATAAATAACAGAGGATATTTTAGTAAGTAAGGTTATTGGTAAATTCGACTATGGGCTCAAGATATCAAAGTTAAATGGACCATTATAATTCATTATTTTTACGTCAGAGAATAATTTAAGTGAGGTAAAAATACAACAAAACGACGGGTTGCACTCCGAGTGCCAGCAGAAGTAAAAACTTGAATATTAACGTTGTGCATTTTTGATATTTTGGAATGCTTAGGGAACAATTTTGTACAAATTGCTTTAATTATCAGTATGAAGGTACTATCCATTTATGTGATATAATACAATATTCATTTATTGCGCTATCGTACACAAACATGAAAACACGAACGTTTGCGCAAGCGCCCTGCGCCGTCTTACGAATTTTCGATTAGGCCACGAGTCCTGACGCGAGTTTAGAAGTTTTTACCCATTCCAAAAAAGTGCGCAACACCGCTAAAGAAGTTTTCACTTCAAAAACCGATTCATGATCTATATAGCAAAAGTCATCCTGATAAATACTGATCAATTATATCATTAAGGGGCCATGTATGCTAAAATACGTCAGCAATATACTGTTTTTTTCATACAAAGCAATTATGGATCTTAGCGACAAAAATACTCAAGATTAACATTAATATGCTTTATAAGACTAGTGTTTCCAAAACACGATTCATTTCACTTTACTCGATAGAAAAAAAAATCAAAAAGTTAACCCTTTTTTGGAAGCAAAACCCAACTGTCTACTTCAATTATGAAAATTTGGACACCAGATTTAACATAAACATAGATAAGTATTATACCTAAAAGATAACAGTTTCAGTTTTAATATTTTTTTTCAAATTACTTTTATAGTGTCAAAAATAGTGATTTGGCGCTTAAGACATTTAATTTAGAGCGCAATATTTCATAGTAATCATGGAACGGGGGAGTGCGCTGATTGGCTCTTCTGGCTGACTAAGTATGGGGCCTTAAGTACGGCACATCCAAGGAATACAACGTTCGTATACAACTTATAGCTTTGCTTGTACTGGATAATGAAATAATTCTCATGTTATAGGGAGGCAACAAGCAGACGGATTTCCTGATGGTAAGAAATGCCGTCGCCTTTAGACACCAATGTGGTAATGGTGCGTTGTCAACCTGAGGCTATGATGGTCAGCCTCCTGCGTAAGTAAGTAAACCGGTTACCCTACCTTCAAACCGAAAAACGACAATGACGAGCATTGTCATTTGCGGAAGGAATAGGTAAGGTGGTGTGCATTTTCTACAATTTTGTTCAGTGATAGTGCACAAATGAAATAATCATGAAGAAATTAGCGTATCGTATATTTCCTCGTTTCCGCCAAATCCCACTAGATGAGCTTGAGTAATGAGGCCACCGCTTCACCCAAGGCTCTGACATGATTTTTTGACGACGTATGACTAATTATAATTTAATCCCGATTTTGGTAAATTTGATGCAAATACTTGAGTAATGGCAAAATTGTAACGTGAATGGCTAACCCTAAAGAAAGAAAGGGTTTGACTTATATACGTAATGATATATGGTTTAACCTATTTTCACATAAATCGAAATATATCCTAAGCTCGTGAAATTAATTAAAAGTCATGTAATAAGCGGTAAATTGCCACGGCGAGCACCTCCCGCACTCCCAATTATTGGAAACTCGATTCCGTTTATAAAGCAATTCGGAAAAACGGTGATTTGCATCGGAATTGGTAAAGGGTTTCGGGACTGCCAACTCGACACAACACCCGTCGGGTTTTTGAATCTAGTCTGAATCATACAATTCCAGTGGAAGTCATTGGAGATAATAAGAAAGGCCCAGAAGTGTTCACACTTTTGTAAAATTTAAAATTGGAAGAGTACATCGAAAATGTTTAGGAAGAAGTAATCATTGTTTTTTACTGTCTGAATCATACGGTTCCACACACCAGTTACAACACCGGTCTGCTAAACCACAGGATCTAGCAAATTGGTATTGTAAGACTTGAACGCATAAAGTCCTGGGTTCTATCTCCCTGTACGACAACTAAAAAGAAAATGTGTTTTTTTTTAAGTTTTTAATAACCCTGATTTACAAATCACACACCTCTGCCTGCGATTATAGGAATATGGCCGTGAAAGTAATATTTTTCCTACCCTGAACCAACAACGTGACACGAAATTTATATAATATTACAACGTAAAGCATTTCATTTATAAAAAAAACTGCTATTGCCAGTTCCAAAAAAATGCTCTGATAGCCACCAAACTTTACAGGATAACCTGATCAGTCAATCTAAAGATTTTAAATAAAATAAAGAAAATAATAAATTATAAGTGCTACGTAAAACAATACAAGTGTTTCTTTATTTAAAAATATGAGTGCTTCACTTGTTGTCACACTATGTCATACTTAGTACGAGTCATGACGCCAGCAGCCTGCGAATGCGACTACGGTCGGTGGGAATCAGTTTTATGCTATGTTTACTTTTTAACCATTCATCTTGTATTTTGCATTGCTCCGTACAAGAGAGAGTATTTAATACCTAGATTAGACCATCTAACTCTCTAGTTTGCTACTCATAAGATCAAATCGTATGTTAAATCGGCATTTACCACCTCGTCGGTCGAGAAGCTAACTTAACTCCACTGACTAACCTCTAGGCTTAGTTGGATTCCTGACGTGGGCAGGCATTTGTGTTATGAACATGTAGATGTCTGCATTTCCAGGTCTGTTTGTTCTAGGATTTCTAACAATCCAGATAAAGTATAGCAACGCACCTATAACATTTATAGTCTCTATAGACCTCGATTATCTGTTGCCATTACGAGAGTCGTGTGCTAATCATCTTGTCACATAAAATAACATCAGATCACGAAAAACTTGAGTAATTTTAATGAAATGTGTATATATGTGGTAAAGATGCGGAGTTCAGACATAAGCAAATTTTTTTTTATAACAGTTGCGATCAAAATTAAAACTACTACTACTACTACTAAACTTTTTTTTTTTTAAACTACTAAAGGATGTGTTTAATTTCGTAATAAATACAACGTTTCCCTGGATTAAATATGTGCCCGGTTGGCGATAGGTTTGCCACCTATTACGTTGTGTCACTTAATGTTTTCAGCTAGTGGGGGGTGCCCTAGTTGTACTTCTACTTATCCTTTCAGAGGTAAGGGCTTGAAAATAGTTAATTGTAAAATCAACATTTTTTTAATAAAACAACAAAACGTCGAACTTATTACAAAATTCGAGCAAATCTCTTAGAATAATTATTACAGCAAAAAAAGGCAATGCCTAAAAGAAAGGTAGAACTTACGTAAATCATATAATATATATCTTTTCAGCCCAATCACTGGCGAGGGAGAGAGTATCGAGTGCCAAGTGTCACAAATCCTTTACCTCTGCCTATCTTTGTTCATATTCATTATTCTTTTCATACAAACAAGCCGATTTTAGAGACTCTGGATGAAACTCTAGCAATTTGGTCGTGGAATACCAAACTAGGTTTCTTCAGAAATCTATCTAGGTTTAGATTGTTCACTTTCATGTCCACAAACATCTGCCATTGTGTTGTTGATTTTGTTTTGTTTCATTGAGCATTTCAATGCATTAGTATCATTGTCTAATAGCTCTAATGCAGAGAACTGGAACGACAAAGGACAACAGTAATGAAAGAAAAGCTTGGATTAGTAAACTTGTTCAATATATGAGACTACAATTCATTTGAATCTGACATCAAACCTTTGCATAATGCAGAGAAAAAAAAAAACAAAAAAAAAACACCTTTATCACTAGCATGTAATTTATTTTGTGTTTAGATCATTTGTGTAGTTTTTCAGGCAATATTAATTTTTTCAATAAGTATTTCACTTGCCATTAATTTGTAGAATTTGGATAGGTACAGTCAAAGTTATAGAAAAATATTTTTTTAAATTTAGAAACACACATCGTCTCTATGTTCTAACCGACAGGCGTCGCATATGACTTCTTGTGGTCCAAGGATCAATCCCCGCATCGGGAATTAAAAAAGAAATTGGAAATGTGTAGTTTTAATTATCTAATAAAAATAATGTAGCCGGGATTGGATGTAAGCCCGGTTGGCGACAGTCTTGCCAGTTGCCACCTATCACATTTTTGGACTTAGTGACTTCAACAAGTCGTGGGTGGTTGTGCCTCTGCCTGCCCTTCCAGGAATATGGGCGTGAAGGTATTTTTTTAACAAAAGATTCCTTATTATACTACTCGTTTTCAATATCAAAATTTAAATAGTCTTAAGTTCTAGTGAAATACAGTGCGCCAAGTAATCCGCCGACAGGCGGTAGCCATAAACCTTGCGTCAGATAGCCGCGGACCCTATCCCAGCCGTAACTCTAAATTGATGGTGACGCAGCTCAACACCCACCCCCATCCACCCCTAAGATATGGCCAATTGCATAAGTTTCCCCGATAATTCCCTATCCCTTCTAACCTATGAGGTAACTTCTAAGTAACCGAAAGTTAGTTCGTAAGACTATGGCTTTTTCAACAAACTTTTTATTACGCGGTACAGAGTTATGTCAATAGTATTGTATCTTACAAAATACATATACAAGTAGGAAAATATCTCAATTTATTTGTTTACTTGTACGGTCTTAACACCTAAGCTGATTTGATGGAAGAGATGTCAATTATTAACTATCTATCATTTATCAAATGTCGACTTTTTGACTGATTAAAAGATGATTGACGTCTCTGAGTACGGTTATAAGTCTTATATATACTATTGTGCCGCACATTATATATATTCTAATTCAGACATTCTAATTTTTTTTTGTTCAGAAAAAATAGCGTCTAGCAAATGAGAGAAATGACTGACAATGTTGAGTTCATGTTTTAAATAGTTCTGAGAAGTAAGAGGAAGTATGCTTTCAAAACCACATTTTTTAAGGTCAAGTAATGTGATTTTTTTTCTCCATAACATGCTCTACTGAGCATCTTCTTCAACATTACAATCTAGTCTACAGACTAATTAGTAATTATAATTTCTCTTAATCTCTATCTCTGAGTACGGTTATAAGTCTTATATATACTATTGTGCCGCACATAATTATTACAAGTATAAATTTAACTGAAAAATTAGATTACCTCCTTTCCTACTTAGTAAATAATAAAAAGTAAGCGTAAGTATTTGTCACTACCGTGAACATGACTTGATACAGTTTTATGATAAATTAACTGATTTTATATAATCACCTCATCTATTGGTGCCGCTATAACTTCAGTGTTCGGCACTGTCACATTTCGATTTTGAAGAGTTGGGCACCTGTTAGTTTCCTTACGTCTTAACATCTCAGCCTCCTCAGATTGGCAACACACCATTATCACATTTGGTCTAACCTATGCCCAAAAAGCACAAACATTCATCCCCTCAACGTTACAAACTATTGCGTTTGTAATTTATACAATATGAATGAAAACATGTATTTATATAAAAATGAATACCCAATTCCCTAACTCATAGCATTACGCCTGAACAGAAGGACCAATTTTGCAATTTTTTTTGTAGTTTTAGCGCTGTCTAAAGGGGCTATTCTGTATCTTTTTAGTTATGATCACTGGGTTAAATGTACATCAAATAGCTGGCAAATGACATGTTTTACATTTGCTATAAAGCATGTCATTTGGCATGTTTTATAGCAAATATTATTATTTCTGTTGGTCACTGGAGATGGTCACTTTAGCCAGTGAACATCATCAAAAAGATACGGAATCAGGGGGAGGTTCATACAAAGAGAAAACAATCGTTTAATTTTTCTCATATAGACTGTTAATAGCTGTTATTGTCAAGCGATATAAAGTTCCGGGTCATCTAGTGTAAGATAAAAAAGCACTTAGGGCAATGCATACGAGTATTGCACGAATAAAGCATTATCTGCCAAACTAACAGTAAACACAGAAAATGAAAGAGAAATAACTAAGCGCAATAAAACTGTTAAATTCGACTCCAACTATTTCATTGGATATGTCGCGATTTAATATTTTTTTGTTCGAAAAATAGCAAATAGTTCCAAAAAGGTACCACCTGAATTTTTACAATATCACTACAAATAAAATAAAGTCGCTTCCTATGTCCCTATGTCCTTTTGTGTGCCTAAATCTTTAAAACTACGCAACGGATTTTGATGCGGTTATTTTAATAAATAAAGTTAATAAAGAGAAAGGTTCACGTGTATATTTCATAACCGTGCGAAGCCGGGGCAGGCTGCTAATCAAGTATAACTCATAAACTGCTATTATGATTATGATAAAATTCGTATAGGACTACCTCGCAATTATGACCTATATTTCTAAATCAAAATCGGTAGGCTGTTGACGGAGTAATCGCGTAACAAACATACCAACTATAACAACAAAAATCATACAGTTAAATTGAGAACCCTTCCTTTTTTTGGTGTTCGTCACTACATAGTATAAAACAAAGTCGCAACCTTTGTCTCTATGTCCCTTTCTATGCTTACATTTTTGAAACTACGCAACAGATTTTGATGTGGTTTTTTTAAATAGACAAAGCGAATGAAGAGAAAGGTTTATATGTATATTTTATACCCTTGCGAAGCCGGAGCGGGTTCTTAAAAATAAAGCTACTTAAAAATAAGCAAGATGCCGATATATAAATTTAATATACACGAGACCTTCTGGCAAACTTTTAATTAATACTTCAAAATACGTCTATTAAAAGACGTGCAAGTAAATCCGTGTTCTCGAATTTGACGCGACTAAACATTTCCTGCTCCTTTTGTTTTCATTTAATTAAAGGATACAGGTGCCGATCCTGCCACGTTTCGTTTTAAGTTATAGATATAGGTTAGCTTAATTTTTCCAAAAAATATTTATTTCCTTGGTAAGTTTTTTATGATATTGGAAGGCACTAAGCAGGTGGATTTCCTGATGGTAAAAATTCACTCCGCCTAGACAAATGCGCCACCAAAAGTGGAAATGGCGCGTTGCCAACCTGAGTTCGGGATGAAAGACCTCAAGCAAAAGTAAGTTTACCGGCTAACTTACCCTCCAAACCAGAACACGTCAACGACAGCCACTGACGTTCTGGCGGCAGGAATAAGTAAGATAATGGTACCGAACCGGACGAGTCGCTGCGCAACTTCACCACCTTGTAGGATTAGTTTGGACATACAAATTGTATGGCTATTATTTGACATATTCGAAGATATGTGACGAGTTGCCGATAGTTTAGAGTCCACAACCAAATACATATCTTGGTAATTAAATTTGTGCTTTTATATATATTCTAATTCAGACATTCTAAAATGGTTTAGATTCAAACTTTTTTTTTGTTCAGAAAAAATAGCGTCTGGCAAATGAGCGAAATGACTGAGTTTTATTTGTTTTTTGTTTTGTTAGTTATTGTTAATTAATTAAATTATTGTCAGTCATTTCGCTCATTTGCCAGACGCTATTTTTTCTGAACAAAAAAAAGTTTGAATCTAAACCATTTTAGAATGTCTGAATTAGAATATATATAATAGCACAAGTTTAATTATCAAGATATGTATTTGGTTGTAGACTCTAAACTATCGGCAACTGAGTTCATGTTTTAAATAGTTCTGAGAAGTAAGAGGAAGTATGCTTTCAAAACCACATTTTTTAAGGTCAAGTGATGTGGTTTTTTTTCTCCATAACATGCTCTACTGAGCATCTTATTCAACATTACAATCTAGTCTACAGACTAATTAGTAATTATAATTTCTCTTATTCTTCTAAATCACAGTCTCTAAGTATATGTCCATCAACTTTTACTTAGTGTCTCTAAACTTAAGTTCCATTGGTATCTTGAACTTAAAATACCGTACCTTGATTTTGGCACTAGCACTTTGTGAGATCTATACAACACTACATTAATTCATATGGCTTTGTCCTTTTCAGCCTTCTCGTTGTACCTATCACAGGTACCTATCGAGGAGCTGGATTGCCTCGATGTTCACATGATGGTGAAGTCTATGGTAATGAGCTTCTGCACTTTTTTTTATAACGTTACTGACAAACTCCACTTTGAGATCCCGATAGAGGTCATCATTTCTTATGTCACTACATATCATTGACAATATCTCTAAGCACTTTGTTTTGAAACCTTTGTATACACTGTATATTAGTCTCTTTGGTACATTCCCATAACTGTATGCCATAAGTCCATATCGGTCTTAGGACTTGTTTATATATCAATACTTTGTTTTGGATTGTTAATTTCGAATGTCTTCCAATAAGCCAACACATATTTCTATAACGTATGCCTACTCTTCTCGTTTCTTTTCTACATTAGCTTTCCAGCGTAGCTTTGTATCGAGTGTCATACCCAGGTATTTAGCTATGTTGGAGTATGGCACTATTCTCTCAGATAAAAATGCAACGACTTCTAGCTGCCAGACTGCCCGCATGCTGTTCGGAAGAGAATGGGGAAATATATACCAAAAAACTATCTTTTCTAAAATTCTTTTTTTGCGATGTTGCTAGCTCCCATACTATTACATCACGTTTATCTCTTTCCATCAGCATGGCTTATTATACAATATCGGAAAAGAACGGTTATATCAAATATCTTTTGTTGTTGATGGAAAAGATTTATCTCTAGATCTTTCAACGTTTTGAAGCAGTCACAAAATTTCCTAGATTTAGTCAAGAACTCACAAAAACCAACGATAAGGAACAATTTCAATATATCAAGCGCCTTGGTGGCAGTTCTCTCATACTGATCGCAAGTTACACATATTCTAAGAGTATTTGTTAATTCAGAGTCCACAGATATGTCTACTACATTATCCAAAACTACATTTCTACTATCCACTGTCAATAGTTGTGTGTTATCTTATAGTCAGGATTATAGGCTACCGGTGCACCCCTGCAGGGTACTCCACCCTCCATTCAAAATAAGACAATAAACAGTTCTGATGCTATTCAAGCAGGAAAAGGAGTGAGATTCTGCAAAGTATGCAATTGTCTAGTAACAAAAGCAAGTACAGACTTCTTTAAAAAAAAATCTTACGCTTAGCTTTCCGTCACGTGTGCAGGTTTACCATCTAACTAACCATCCAGCATGAAACACGACTATGAGGATCAATGACGTCAAAGCTGGTAACGAACTGGTTGAGCTACTATACATTATTTTTTCACCTAGTTACATTACTAAGTTACAAGATTGACATACTTTACAGTACCCAAATGGCAAGAGTAATTATTGCAATTTTGCATTAATAAAAAAACATTTTTTTTATATGTCAGGCATATTCATAAAATATGTTTTTCGTGTAAACTGATATATGATTCGACGTGATGATGATGACGTATTTTAGCAAGTTTATTTCATTTAGGTATTTGTTTAGGAATGTGTTGATTTATGAATTTTAAGTAATTTCGTCATCGTCTAAATTTTGTATATTAACGTAAATCACTACTGCAAGAGCTTTAAATCGTAAAGAATACAATAGAATACTACGAATTGCGCGCGCTCAATGTCAAGTATTCTCCGGCCCGCCTACTGTTTCAGACACTAGTGCGAGTACATCCTAGTATTTGAGTTTGCCATTCTCTTCCGTGTAAGAAACAATTGCTAAAGCATATTTGAATAAACTTTCTTTACATGGTTCCGTTTCTATACCTGCCTGTTTGTTCAACCCACATATACTCAATACATAAGTAGGAAACTCTTAACAGTGGATAATTAACACAAAAGATTCAACATTAATTACGCTTCTTCGGATGTTACATAACTTTATTAAAGCAAGTCGAAAATACTCAAAACTTTTACACCGTAATAATTTCTATGTTATAGCTGCTACTTCCTACTAAATGAAAAATCCTAGCCCTAGGCACTGGCAACTGGCTATAAGTTGACAAGCTAGTTTTTGTGCAATTAGGTTTAAAACCGTCCAACTTAAAAGTTAGTTATACTCAGCTTTTAATGACGAACCACAGAAAAAATGTTTTTAAACATTTACTTATTTTTAGGACTTTACTTAGGACTATTTCTGAACTAGCTACTTAAAAAATAAAATTGGACTATTACAGTACTACAATTGAGTTCATACTTATATAGTTTATAATTTTATCGCATCTGCGGTCTAGTATTCCAGTGTTGACGTTGATTACAATCATCCTGAGTTAAATTGTTAAGTCCTGAAATAACAAAATTGTTAGAGCACTCGTCGGCTTACGATAAAAAGGTAGAGGTTCAAATCCTGTCTGAGATAAAAAAAAAAACTTTGAAAGTTGTATCAAAACAAAGTTTGCCTAGAATGTTTAAGTACTCGGCGATAGCTTTGCCACCTATCACATTATCGACTAAGTACATTCGGCTAATCGTGAGTGATCTGGTTACACCTCTACCCACCTGTAATAGGTTAGGGGCGGAAATTTACAGAGATTCTGCTAATGTAACTAAATTCAGGTACCAAAAATGTAAATTGGGATCTAAATACTTCAGATCGGTTAAAAACGTCAACCCCTCGGGAGCTGGGCGGATCTCGGAACCTTATCTAATGTCTTCCATTTTCAACGGCTATTGATTATGCAAACACATATCTGATTTTATTTGTTCTCGTTCTTGTATTATATTGGATCTTAAGTTTGAGCAGTATAGATTTAAAAAGTATGCTTCGATACTTACTTTAGCCAATGTTACATTGTCACTGTTGTTCAAAAAATTGTATTGTCAATACGCCTGTATTGACAATACAATTTTTACCGCGATAACGATGCTGAATTCAATATCAATACTGAAACCAATACCGATATCGATACCAGCATCGATACCAATATCGATACCAATATCGATACCAATTTCAATATCAAATTCGATACAAATATCGATACCAAGACCGATACCGGCATGAAATGCATATCTATAACTTTTTCTAATTTCGATTCTAATCGACATATTTGTATGTGTGAGGCGTTATTTATTCGGTTAGAAGTAGAAGAAGTTAGTAGGCACCCACGACTAGCCAAAGGCACTTATTCTCATAATGTGATAGGTGGTAAGCATATAGGCAACCAGTTCAGATATCTAATTCCGAACAGTTTATAATATATTTATTAAGTTATTCTTTCTAATATTACAAAAATAGAGGCGGGTCTATTATATAATATTATGTGTGTTTTTGTTTATATAGTCGCCTTTGTAGTGAAGCGGCCCGGTGTTGGTTTTGACTTCAAGTGGGTTCGATCCCTGGATCGAGCAGCAAAAAAATGTGTTTTTAAATGTTTTAACATAAACAATGTTGCTTGGGATTGGATATAAGCCCGGTTGGCATTAGGCTTGCCAGCTATCGCATTGGGGACTAAGTATCTTCGGCTAATCGTGGGTATTATGATTGTCTTTCCTGATCTCTGCCTACCTTTTCGGGGATACAGGCCAAAATATATTCTTTACAAAGATATGGCGAAACACGAATCAACTACTAGTAGCTATGTAACAAAAACTGGCTAAAAACTCCCTCTTTTTAAAGTAGGTTGAAAAATTACTCGATTCAAGAATAAAACAGATATTGCAATAAAACTGTTTACAGTTTTGTGGTTACAAATGTCGATATTGGTAGAGATAATTTCAGAAGTCCTATCAATGTCACTACTCAAACTCTATTCGATATCGTTCATTATTCGAAACACTTGAATTTTTTTATCTCTATACTGAATGGAATGAAAAGTATAAATGGGTATTGTAAATAAAATTTGTAGTCAAATAAAAAAAATGTATTTATTCTTTATTATCAAAAAATCTTTAATAAATGTAAGTGAAAAGTAAATAAGATGAGATAGATGTACGAAATAAAATGAAAAATATTCTTATATTACTCAGTTATCATACCTTATATAAAATTCTGTGTAGTGGTATCTGTATCATATGGATACAGACGATAAAATATTAAGATTGGACATAATATTATGTGTGTATAACCAAATAAAATATTTATAATGGTTTTTCTAAAAGACAAAGACGACAATAAAATAAGGGTTTAAAATTATTCCGATAATACGCACACAGTTTTTCTTTCTTTATTATATTATCATTTTTGAATTTTATATTTATATAATTTAACCGCCTCGTTGGTCGAGTGGCTAGCGTACACACCTAACTACACTGACCAACCGCGAGGCTCGGGTTTGATTCCCGACGGCGGCAGGCATTTATGTGATGAACATTTAGATGTCTGCATTTCCGGGTCTGGGTGTTTATTAAATTTATTCTGGTATATATTTAAGTAATTTTAACTATTATTTAATATTTGTTGACTAACACAAGCATATTATTTCCTTTCTTGGGTTTAGATTCAAATATGTAAGTTGTCAATGGATATTTATTAATTATTGTTATAATTTATTCAAAGTATATTCATGATACCTTTCAGTTTTCTATCCCAGCTTCACATTGCATGGCCACCTGGAAGAAATATCTACTCATGAACTTATCTTTACAAGTTAACCTTTTACGCATTTCAGTTAACCACTCTCTAGAGTCTAGATATTTGTCAAATTTGTGTGCTATGACGAATTAAACAAAGAAAATAAAAAAAAGGATACAGCTGAAGTTTTAATACAATCTCCATCTTACGTTAAAACTACTTAAATTTTAAAAGAGGATAGGTTGTTTTAAAATTTTAAGAGAATTTAGAATTTGATCCCCTCGTCGGTCGAGAGTTTAGTGTATTTACTTAACGAGACCGATCAAACTCGAGGCTTGGGTTCGATTACCAACAGGGACAAACATTTGTGTGACAAAAATTTAATTTTAATGTCTTCATTTCCGGGTCTGGATGTTTACTTAGTCAAATTCTAGTATATATTTAAGTATTTCTAACACCCATGATACAAGCATAAAATTTACTTACTTACTTTAAAATAATAATTATCTTCATCTTCATCGTCATCTTTCTACTAGGTACTCTACTAGGTAGAATTCCATTTTCTTAATATTTTTCATATAAAATTTACTATATACAGTATATTGCGGAAAAGTACAAGTGTTACATAAAAATTGTAATTTTTTTTCACGATTCAAAAATGTTCATGATAGAACTTCCGGTTTGGTGTGAGCCTGTTAGTGATAAATTCACCGAAATTGATACCATCATTGTTTGTTTTCCGGAAATCTATATTTTGGGGAAGTAAAATATAGGTACACGTAGTGACTTTGGATTCGTCAGTACAAAAGAGGGTTTCCCAAAATAACTTTCAATAAAGTTTAACGAGATGTTACTGAATTGATTAAACATTTTCAGAAAAGTATTGTATTTAAAATTGAGTTCCCAGATTTCGATGAAATTAATACAAAATATTAATTACAGTAGGCACGAGCTTAAGATTTGCTTTTTATCCCAGAACAATGTGCGGTTTTCGGTGAGATATGTTTTGAGTAGATCAAAGCTAGATGCCATTTTTTGTGGGATGGTATAGTGAAAATTGTTACTTACCACATCTTGGTATTTGCTCGTTACTGTCATGTTCAGGGTTAAAGTAAGTCAGCCGATAAACTTACATGGTCACCATTGATAATACCATTCTCGAATTGGTGACCCACAATAACATTTTGGTGCTTTGGAGCAAAGTTTATTTTTACCAATAGGAATAATATCCTCTAGTTTGCCTTCAAGTCATAAAAGCTTTTAACTCTCTGACACTACCTCAGTTTTCTCACATTTTCTTTCTCTTCATTACTGTCTATAACAAATACATATAAAAAACGATCGCTTAACCTCGTCTTGGTTCTAGTATTGTGTGAAGGATAGACCATCTGCCTATCCATCAGGCAGTTCGTAAGAGACGAACAAAAGTTAAATGCGTCAAGACAACTTCGGTGTCTATAGGCCGAGTGGTCTATTAACATCGGGAGATCGTTGTGCTTGTTTACTGTCTTATTACCATGAAGTATGAAAGTAAAGTTTGAGTGTACACAACTACAGTACAGAACAGAAGAATAACAGTACAGAAGAATATATTATATCATAATATTAATACGTGAAGCTTTGGACACGTTTTTACGAAAATTGCACGCACGGAGAAGTACGAAAGGCACACTTATAGTTTATGTGTAGAAAAAGTATAAAACGCTAAAAATTTCAATTACAATGTTTATAGAGTGCATTTAATAAAAAAAAAAACATTAGACATACTGCCATGAATTCGATACACTTAAACAAATGCATTGATAATAACGAAAAAAGATCACAGATGGCGCACAAACTTTATTCATAATGTTTGGAAACAAAGGTAAATGAAGATGGCATTCTTATCAAAAAGATATTAAAATTTATTTTTGTCGAATTTCGACCAATGGACAACCACTACTTAATTTGAATTGGCGTAGAAACTGCAATAAGAATAAAACTTAACGTGGTGTGGAAGGGCTTTTTAAGGTAGATGGTCATGGCACGTGACAGAGATAGCTGGAGGACACGAGATTCGAATCTACTGAAGTTGCAGTGACCACACTGTTGGTAGAATTTTTTTGGCACAGGAATGTGTTTTATATAAGACTAAAACTATAAAATATCTTTAACCTCCGTTTCCTTTTTAACCGACTCCAAAAAGGATTTTCTCAATTCGACTGTACCTTTCTTTAAGAAAAGCGATTTTGTGGATTTAACTAACTTTTGCTCGAGGCCTAACATACCGGCCTCAGGTTGGCAACGCACCATTACCACCTTTGGTGTCTCTAGGCGGGGAGAATTTCTTACCATCAGGAAATCGGTCTGCTTGTTTGCCTTCCAATATCATAAAAAAAAAATCCTCGTGTTGGTCCGGGCTCCTAATAAAAATAAAAAAATTAAGAATATACCACCTACCTTCCTGCCAGGCAGCTCGTAAAAGGCGAGCATAGGCTTACCGTCACAAATACCGTGACATACCACCCATACCATACCATACATACCCATACGCCCGGTACCACCGCCTTACCTATTCCTGCCGCCATAACGTCATGACATGTTCGGGTTCAGAGCGTAAGATAGCCGGTAAACTTACTTTTGCTCGTGGCCAAACATCTCGACCTCAGGTTGGAAACGCACCATTACCACCTTTGGTGTCTCTAGGCGGCGTGAACTTCTTACGATTAGGAAACACGTCTGCTTGTTTGCATTCCTATATCATAAAAAAACATTAGTTTCTCACTCCTGGTAGACACACAAAAACATTTAAAAAGATAAGAAAATTATCATAAACATTATTTGACTTCTTATTTTTATTTTAGTCTAACTTCAACGAATATTTACGCTTGCATGTCAAATTATGGAAAATCTATATGAATTGTAGTACATGAGCCACTTTGACGTATAAACTATACGGTTGTAAAGTTTTATCAAAATCGCCTTATTTGGTTTTGCGTCAAAGAGTACTTATTTTCTTTCGTCCTCAAAAACTTTCACATTTCTAGTATTAGCAAGATTTTAAGATTAAGTTTCAACAAATGTGAAATTATCCGCTAACCCACTCCGCAATGGTCAGCACTAACGTTATGAAGTAGTGCAACCAAATTATTTCCGATTATCGTTAATCATTCTACATCTCATTATTAAGAAAACGCCCATCGAAGCCTAAAATTTTTACACATAACCTTCGGAACTATTCAACGGATCAGTGAAAGTTTAGTTGACCACACTTTTTGCAGAAACTAAATTGTTTTTTTTTATATATTTTGATACGCGTATTATATATTGGTTTTTAAGGTTGCCTGTGTTTATCGCAAAGTTTCTACGTAATTGTTGTATGGACTTCTATTTCGAGTTTTATCCGATTTTCTGTTGTACAAAGAATATAAATTGATTTCATCACATTATCACTTTAAAGTATGAGTTGTGTCATAGCATTAATTAAATGAAAGTAAATAAGTACTCAACAACTCACAAAAACCGATAAAAGCCGATAAAAACCTCGGTTTGCTTTGTGTTTGCGGCGTTCATAGACGTGTCTCTGCCATGGAACATCGTGAGAAACTTATTGCTTATTTGTCATTAAAAAAGTTTTACTATGTTTTAAATAGTGCAGCGCCGCTACAATCGGCAGTGATGCTACTGACTATTCAATTCAGTTATGTATTTTTGCCATAAAAATTTCCGTTTCGGCAACAATTTTCGAAACTTTTTAAATTACTAGGTGGTAGAGTTTCGCAACAACTCGCCCGGATCGGTACCACCGCCTTACCTATTCCTATATAACGTCATGACGTATTCCGGTTCGGAGAGTAAGGTAGCCGGTAAACTTACTTTTGCTCGAGGTCTAACATCCCGACCTCAGGTTGGCAACGCACCATTATCACCTTTGGTGTCTCTAGGCGGCGTGAATTTCTTACATCAGGAAATAGGTCTGCTTGTTTGCCTTCCTATATCATAAAAAAAATATGTCAAAATCTGATTTAAGAAAATACAAATTTACTGAGATGTAAATGGTTTTATCAATTCTAGGTTTTTGTAAGCCTTTCAATCTCATAAAATACAGTCTAAACCTGTTGTAAGGACATCGAAGGTATAATTTATACTTAGTCGTAAAAAGCAATAATCGTAACAACCACTGATGCTGTCGAGGTAACAATTTTTTTATGAAGTGGTATTATTAAAAGTGTAGATGAATCGACAGTTATTAATGGAACAATACATTTATGTTTGAATTTAAATTAAAGCTTGTATTTATATAATTACTGAGCTGTTATCATTTGATTTATAGAGAATGTTTCCCAGTATGCTTGTCCCATGGCTACCCTAGCAGATTGTGACCTCATTAGATGTTTGTGACGCCATTAGCGTCGTCATTATGCTAAGGAGGCTCGAGATGTCCATTATCGAACAGCCGATATTTTCATTATTGGTTATGCTATTTTTGTAAATGAATTTAGGAAATTATCCTCGCCTTCGTCTCGTTGGTCAAGGGGTTATCATACACGCCTAACGCGACCGAACATCCGTGAGGCTCGGGTTCGATGCCTAAAAGGAGCAGAAGTTTGTGTCATCAACATCTAAATGTCTGTATTCCCAGAACTGCATGTTTATTATTCCAGTATATTATCTATGTAAGTGTTTCTATGTGTAAGTACCTTTTATCAACACCTATAACACATGGAAGTTACTTCAGTTTGTGTATTTTTTTCAGAGTTATTTGTTTATTTACCGTATACGAAGTTTTTTACATTAATTCTGGGAAGTACTTTTAGGGAATTTTCCACCATCATTTAACTAGGTAACTAACTAATTGCTGTAGACACCTTTTAGCAGTAATATCTGACAACTAAACAATTGGTCAGTAACTAATAATTAAATACTAAATAATAAAATAAAGTAGATGTAGTCGTCTTTAGTTGCAAAGCCATGATCAACTGTAAAGTCAGTAACTAACAACTAAATACTGAATGTTAAAATGAAGTATAAAATCTTGAGTCGTAAAGCCATGACGTTGCTGTTAAGTCAGCTTCTAACAACTAAATACTGCACGTTAAATAAGGTAGGTAGATGTATTCGTCTTTAGTTGTAAATACATGATGACTTAAAGACAGTAACTAACGACCAAATAAAGAACGTTCTGTCAAAAAAGTATCCGGATTAGATTATTTGTTTATGGTTCCAAATTCAAACTTTTGCTTTTTTGTTGTTGCTGGCACAACTCTTTTCCATTTTGGCATGCAGTTTGAGTTCCGTCTGTTATTTATACTTATTAAATACAGTGCTGTTTTTAGTTATAGTATTACATTTAGCGTGAATGTGCATGTATGTGAATTTCACAATGGAGAAAAAATCGAACAAAGAGTTTGTTTTAAATGTGCCGTCAATGGTATTAACTGCTCGAAGTCAATGAAAATGTTACAGAAGGCTTACTGTGAACCGACTTTATCATAAACTCGTGCATATGAGTTATACAAAGCGTTCAAAGCGGTCGAAATCTGATGAAAGATTTACCTCGCTCTTCTATGCCATCAATGTCTGACTGGAAATCCTCATTCAACTTTGAAAGAGATATTTATTTTATTTCAGTACTAATTTACAATAAAATGTGGGTAGTTGATGGAGTCACCTTTTAAGTACGAGGTACTTGTGTTAGATAGACACCGAACTATCTGTATCTCACGAATCCATCCATATAATTTTAACGATTGATTTGGGTATGAAACATGTGGCCGCTCGGCTAGTTCCAAAAGACTTATTTTTCTCTAAAAGCTCAATCGCAACAGAGTCGCTGAGGACATGTAAGAACGAGTCAATTCCAACCCAACAATCATGAAACGCGTTGTCACTGGTGATGAGAGGTTTAAGCGTTTGACATGCAAACAAGTCAACAAGCTTTGAAGTGGCACCTTCCAACCGAACCGAAACCGAAAAAAACATATAAACTCACACAAAAGACAAAGTCATGCTGAGTATTTCCCTTGATCGCGGTGTTGTCCACTTGGAAATCTTGTCGAAAAGTCAAACGGTAAATAAGGAATGTTATTGAACAAATTCGACAAAAAAGGTCAGATTTGTTGGAAAAATCCTTGGATTTGGCACCACAGTTTTGCGCCTTCGCGAAAGGCCATCATTGTGAATGAATTTATGAACTCTGGTCAACGTCAAACACTCAACAAATACCATCGAGCAACCACCATATTCACCAGCAAAGGCTCCAGCTGACAACTTTCCTTTTTTTAAACTCAAATTACCACTCGTGGCACCAGTTCTCAATTGGTAGAAGACATAAAAGAGAATTCGCAGCGATAACTGAAATCAGTTTCGAAATACCACTCATATATATATATATGTGTGTCAAACACTGTGGTCTAGCGGTCCGGGTGTTGGACTTGACTTCATGAGGTCCCGGGTTCGAATCCCGGGTCGGGGGTCGGCCAACACAAAGAAAATTGAATTTTTCCAATTTTCTAATAAAAAATAATGTTGGTCGGGATTGGAAATGTGCCCGGTTGGCGATAGGTTTGCCACCTATCACATTGTGGGACTTAGTGTCTTCCGGCTAGTCGTGGGTGCCTTGGTTGTACCTCTGCCTACCTCTTCGGAGATATGGGCGTGAAGATACTTTTTTTTTACTTTTTAACTGAAATCAGTTTCGAAATACCATTTATATATATATTTATTTATATATGTATCGTTTCTGAAGGAGCATGCTTTAAAGGTAGTAAAACAAATTTTGATGAATAACTAATACTTTATGTATTATTGATCTTCACTGAACACGTTTTGTTTATTCAGTAAAAGACTCTGCGTAAAAATGTGTAAAAAATAAAACCATCTGATTTAAACGTAACATTAAATATTTTGTTGAAAACTACAAGTGTTAGGTATATGAAAAATGTTTATTCCACGACGATAAAAGTACAAATTCTCTTTTCAATTTATCGCATTTTTGTACAAGTAAAACAAACTTATTAACTTGTGAAAATAACATCGTAATTGTCTATTGTTTGCAGTATATCAATTTGATACTCGATTTGCGCTGTGAAACAGTCAAACGGAAATAGCTTTGCAGACAAATGGCGCGTTTTATCAACTGTATTCGGAGTGACGAGAGACAATTTATAACAGCACTTAATTACCGACAACTGGCCGTCAGCGACGTCGACATACACCGACACAGCAACATCGATGGTTAATCGGAAAACGGTTGCTTGAAATGATTTGGTAAGCCATTCCTATTTAGATAATTGGCAAAAAAACGGATAAGGTTCTCATTTCGACGTGTTTTTCAACTGGTTAAAACACGAAGGAGGTCCGAATTCAATGTATTTTATTGTTTTTTAACCGGTTATAAAATGGAAAAGGTTTATTTGACGTGTTTTACAACCGATTACAAGGGTTTTTTTGGCGCCATTGAGAGAAAAGATGGTCGAAGTTTTTTCATAATTATTGAATTTAGTTAATATTGAGTGATATTAGTCAATTTTGGTGGCATTTTGTACAATTTTTGACCTGTTTTACAACCGATTAAAAAACGGAGGAGGTTCGAATTCGATGTATTTAATTTAAACTTCAAATGATTAAAAAACAAAAGAGGCTCACAATTTACTTTTTTATATTAAAGTTCGGCGCACAAGCACAAAGCTCTCTCGATTGTAAGAGGTATGTCGCTATCCTAAGGACGCGGTGGAAAGCCTATTATACCGGCATATATCATACCGGCTACAAAACCGGAACATGACAGAGTTGTTATGGCGGCAGGAATAGGCTTCTTTACCTACTTTTAAGAAAATATTGAAGGAACATTACTTATCGTTGACACAATAACATACTCATATATTATCCTACTAAGATATTTTAATAATTATAATTGTACCTGTTTTTTTTAACACTTTTTTAGTATATTTTTATTTATTCGTTCTAAGTATAGCTATAGTTAATTGTTTTGTACACGATGCCTTCCATTTTATTTTCACAGCTTAATTTTTTTTTGGGTTGGCTGGAAGAAATTTCTTTAGTTAGAGATAAGTTCGCCTTTTGTGCATTTTTAACTTCTCGTGTATTTTGTGTATTTTAATTTTTGTGTGCAATAAAGTGTTAAATAAATAAATAAATAAAATAGGGAAGGTGACGGATTTTTACCCAGGAGTGATGCTGACATCCGTGGTTTTGTTGTCAATAGCTTATATATACTTCAGCATGTGATTGATTTTTAAGAGCTGAATGGTAAGAACAACGACAGATGATTATTCTATTAAGTGGACACGTATCGACACGGGAAATTGCAAGAAATTGACGTGTTTATTTGTTTTTCAACTGGTTTTCAACTACTAGTAATTTTTGAGTCATACTGAATAATGAATAAATTTCCATGATAAAGTCGTCCACATAAACGAAAAATGTATGTGTTACTAGCTGTTTGCCAGCGACTTCATCAGCTCAGAACAGTTACAATTAATTTTATTGTTTTTAAAAACATGAGCCTATGTTTGAGCTCGACTCTGTATATTTATATATGCATATCAAATTTCATCAAAATCGACACAGTACTTAAGCCGGGACAGAGGAACAGTCAGACAGACTTCCGCATTTATGATATTAGTATGGATATGGATTAAGTATAACTAAATAACCACTAGTCGGATCATGATAAAAATAATATTTTTTTTAAACATGAACTATGAAAATCTATTGGTAGCAACGAAACAAGCAAAAAATACATTCTCTTGAATTGAGAACCTCTTTTTTAGTCTGTTAAAAAGGGATACAATTCTTAACAACCATGTGTAACAAGCCTTAACCAGTAATGGCAAGCACGCCTGACAGTAAGCAGCGCACTCGTTGCAATCGTTTAGAAACGTAATGCGGGTGATACAACCTCCTCAGCCCCCTGGGCGACATTTTCATACACAAAACTGTAATACTCCCTGTATTACAAAATTTTATTTTAGTTTTAATTTTTGTTGTTAACCCACATAAACACCTGGGACTGTTTTTATTTTTTCTATTTGAGGCCGCGACTTCATCCGCGTGGAATTTAACAAAAAGTTTAAAATAAAAGTAGCCCAAGTTACGCCTTGTTATATTAGCTGACTGTCAATGAAAATTCCCTTAACATTGGTCAAGCCATTTTAGAGGTTAACGAAACAGACAGACTAACAAATAGACAAAAATTGAACAAATGTTACTTTACGTGTGCCGTATATATTTATATGCACGTAGTACAAGGGGCCTTCAATAATTACTTAGCCTCATCGCCCCATGGCGTTGTTGTTACAAAAGAGTTTTACTATCGTGCAGTAAATACTTTTTGAAGTCTATCAAGTAGTTTTCAGTCTTTTCCCTTCATTTGTTTTGTTTTGACAGCCTTTGGAAGCGAGCGTGTCGGTCGGTTTTGCAAAAATGGAAAAAGAACAATATCGTTCGGTGATTAGATTCTTGTTTTTGGAAGGGAAAACGCGCAGCGAAATCAAAGAGCGCTTGGATGCTGTGTACGGTGACTCTTCTCCTTCAATGGCGACCGTCACAAATTGGTTCAACGAGTTTGCTCGTGACCGCACGTCGGTTTTTGATGAGCCACGCCCAGGTGCACCGAAAACGGCTACTACAGAAGAAAATGTAAAAAAATCCACGATTTCGTGTTGGCAGACCGGCGACTGAAGATTCACGAGATAGCTGAGACTGTAGGCATCGCAGATGGGACAGTGCATCATATTCTGCACGAAGAATTGGGTATGAAAAAGTTGTCGTCGCGATGGGTGCCGCGTTTGCTCACACCAGACAACAAGCGCAACCGTGAGACCACATCGGCGACATGTTTGGCGCTGTTTCAACGCAACCCGGCGGAGTTTTTGCGTCGTTTTGTGACCGTCGATGAAACATGGGTTCACTGGTACACACCAGAGACCAAGGAACAGTCGAAACAGTGGACTTGATCCGGCGAACGTGCTCCAAAGAAGACGAAGACTATTCAATCGGAAGGAAAGGTGATGGCCAGTGTTTTTTGGGACTCACAAGGTGTGATTTACATCGATTACCTCCAGAAGGGTAAAACAATCACGGGGATCTACTATTCTGACTTATTGGGCAGATTCGACGCCAAATTGAAAAAAAAACGGCCCCATTTGGCAAAAAAAAGTGCTGCCAGTCCACCACGACAACGCGCCGGCTCACACCTCCGCCGTTGTCATGGCCAAATTGATCGAATTGCGCTACGAATTGCTGCCCCATCCACCGTATTCTCCAGACTTGGCTCCATGCGACTTTTTCTTTTTCCAAATCTGAAAAAGTCACTCGCCAGCAAAAGATTTGGGTCGAATTAGGAGGTCATCGCCGCCACAGAGGCCTATTTTGAAGACCTCAGGAAATCGTATTTTTTGACGGGTTAAAAAAGTTGGAGCATCGCTGGTCCAAGTGTATTGAATTGAAAGGAGACTATGTTGAGAAATAAATCTTTACTTTCTCAAAATTTTCTTTATTTTTTCTTAGGCTAAAAATTTATTGAATGGCCCTCGTAAAGAGTGTTTATTTTGAAATTACAAACAGACACTCCAATTTTATCTGTTTATATAAATGTTTTGAGTTTGTGGTCTGGCGGCCCGACATCGGACTTGGCTTCTTAGGATCCGTATTCAATCCTCCGGTTGAGCAACAATAAAAAATAGAAAATGTTTATTTTAATTTTTCTAATAAAAGTAATGTTGTCCGTTGACATGGGCGTGAAAGATATTTTTAGTGGCTAAAGAAAAATAATACACGCATTTTTTGCTACATACGATCCTGAAGTTTGCGTTTTTTATGTTTAGAGGTAATGATCGCCTATGAACATACAAAATAGTACAATACATAGCTTCTTTATGGCCCGGATGAAATCGTTCTTATACTATGCTCTATTGCGCAAAATACGATAAAAACAATATAAAAATGTTTTTGTCATTCCAAACCAGATTGTACTTCTCTCCCAACTAAATACCACAATAAATATGTTGAATTATTTCCATTTTGGCGATTGGTAAGACTACATTATGTATAATTTTATGTATATATGTATATAGGATTAAATGAAACGGTTCAAGTGTATTCGTAGCAAAAATAAGAATAATTAATAACAAATTTATTTTTCTCTCAAAATAGGCCAAGTTTACCTAGGTAAAATTATCTTAGCTTAAAGAAAGTAATTGTGTTAAAACCTGTTTCTAAAAGATTGGTGTCAGTTTTTTTAGGTATAAACCTATGGTACAGTTCACCAATAAACTACCCCATAAACTAATACACCACCAACTACCACCTTCTTCACAAAACATTCTAAATGTGTGTGAGTGTGTTTGAACACTAGCTTAGACAGTTTGAAAATAAGATTTTGGTCTCTTTTGTATTGAAATGTATAAGATATAAACACAGCCGCAGACAGAAAGCAGTTATCATCAGAGGAAAGCTCGCCAGGGACCGTCTAGACGTGGTTTAAAGGTTTACGTATCAACCCTCTATAACATCGTAATTATGTGTAATTCTACACTAGATTTGATTATATGCAATGAATATTAATAATTAAGGAGCAATGGAACTTCAAAAAATCGACTTCGGTTTTAATAAATACATCACCTACTTACACAAAATTTAAGAGTTTTTCTCGATTTTATGGAATGCCATCATTAGATTAGATTCAGAGGACCACCTCGGAAGTCAGATCACCTCGAAATAAGCTCCTCCAAATAAAAAAAATCAAAGTCGTTGGAGAAATGATGGAAAAATCGATTAATGTACATAAAAAATATAGGAGTCACATAAATCTCTCCTTTTTTGAAGAGGGTTAACAAATTCACATGATTTCGTATAGCTCAAAAACCGATTGCTATCAAAGGGGATTAAACTTTATGTATGAAGCCTGGCTTAGTGCCTGGCCGTTGCCTGTGCCTGTGTTTTTTTTTCACAATGGCGGCGCACGATAATTCCTACAAATGTGGATAGGGGACACTTATACAAACAAAAAAGTACTGGGATCCCCATATCCTAAATTGTCACGTTAAAGAGCTATTTCCATAACGAAAAGATGATGAGGATTTGGCCCAAATCAACTAAATTATATTTAAAGTTGTATTTTTGTAGCCATGATAGTCTTAGCTCATAATTACCTTTTTGCCATTTTAGAGAAATATTCAGTTAATAAAGTTGATTAACGTTTTAGAATTACGACCGCGACGTTATGAACATTAATTGTATAGGTACATTTATTTTCCATTTATATAATAAAAAATATTAATAACATTTTATTCGTTAACAAGTTTAACTTTGACCACTATCTCACCTGATGGTTAGTGATGATGATGGAGCCGGGCTAACTTGGAAGAGGCTAGTGAGTACTCCCCCTGACTGTTTCTAAACGACCTCGTAACGAAGACTAGATCGCTTGAAGGTAGGTCTTTTTTTCATTAGAGTGGAGCCACGGACAACTATGTTGTGCTTAGAGGCGTTCAATTCAAAACATTGTTTCTACAAGGTAATCGAAGTACTCACCACCGATCCTTTATTTTAAATAACTCTGTAACGTGACGCTTTAGGATATGTTGATCTTTGTATTTTTTTGTTTGTACAAGTATTCCCTATCCATATTTGTAGGAATTATTGTGCGCCGCCATTTTGAAAAAATAAACAAAATGGCGGTGGTTGACTAACGGCCAATGTTAATAATGTATCTCTAAAGATGGCTTTCAGTAATATGTTATTCTTTTAATACGTCTTAGGTTTTCGAGTTGATTTATTATTTCCATCATATTAAATAACGCCTATATTAAAATATCCATGCTAACTAATGTTATAAATATGAAAGTATGTAAGTCTTACTGTTAATCTATCATGGCTTACCTGGATTTTGATTAAATCTGATACTCATATAGCTATAGATTTGAGTTCAAACATAGTTTATTTTTTTTCCAATATCAACCCACAAAGGACTACAATATGGGATGAACTTTTGTATGAATGTCGTAACTATTCGACGCTGAAGAAAACGCGGGTAAACAGCTTGTTGTAAATAAGCTATCGTAGATTTAGAACTCAAATAACAATCGGTATTGGTCTAGGTTTGCTAAACAGAATAGGTCATTTGCCTTTGTGCCAAGAAGAGCACAACATAGTTAAAGCTTAAAAGACGATAACCAAGTGGTCATAAAATAGAAAGTATGGTATGGCAATGATTTCATCCTTAGAAGCAGCAAGCAAGGTCTACGTTTACACTTAAATCCACCATTTACACCTTTTGCAAGCCTTAATCAAGGGTGTCGGCAAGTGTAAAGCTTGTGTTAATTTGTAAAAAATGAAATGAAAACTATTTATTTACGGAATATGTGTATAAATGAGATTTTACAAAAAATATTTAATTATACCAACATATTCTACCATATTTTGGTGTGCAAATATTTTAAAAGTAATAATAAAATATTTATTTAATTACATATGATTTAACTTTTAGGCCAATTGTTTATATTTATAACTACTTTAATTATTGATTACCAAACATTTTAATTGTATGAATATTTTTGCCTCTTATAACATGTGTGTACATCCTTTGTGTTAAAAAAATGTCACATGTTTCTTAAGCATTAGTAAGGTTTAAAGTGTAATTTTATATACTACAAACACACTTATGATTAAGTACAGACTTATAAGTTGATGGTCGTGATCAAATTCGTGTGAATCCACACAGAGCTAAATATAGGCACATCATATTAAATGGCACACAAAATTAACACGTAGTATTTAATATACTGGATTCAATATGTATTTGATAGTAATAATAAAAGCGCAGTGATACTCCAAAATAACTGACTATAATTTCATCACCACATCATCCAGGTCCGCAAAAATGTGCTTGATTAAATATAGTCCAAAAGCCAGTAGTCCGATTTTGATTAAATATGTATGGGACAGCATAGGGCTGGACTTAGGCAAGTTGTACTTAATATGTAAAATGTACACTTATTATATTAAGTAGGTTTAAATATTTATTACAAGTATTTTTATATGATCTCTTTAACATTCCGACCACATTGCTCAGGTTTTATCCAAAGATAGTGTCTAGTCTCTGAAACCAGCGTGTTTTTATCCGTTATTGATGTGGAGGAAGTCAGACAGGTCTGCAAGAATTATTGCATTTGGCAATTGACACTCTCTGTCTATCTCGTAAGGGACTTGACGTGAAGATATGTGTGTATGTATGTATGTAATGAGCTAACTTCAATTATGCGTGTCGTATTAAATATATTATACTTTTGCATTTTATTCTAAAGAATATTATATATACATTAATTTTAAATTTCGATTTTTGTGTATTTTACGTTACTGGATTTGTTTTTGTCACATGTGACACCCCTGTTATAACTATTTTTCATATTATTAGAGATTAACTGGTTTAAAATTCCATTATGCGTTAAGCTGGTAATCGTGGGTGCCTTAGTTGTACCTTTGCTTATGTTTTCGTATATCGGCTTAAAGATTTTCAGATATATTTCAAAATTTTCTGGCAGATCCTTTATCGCATGCAGGCAAAACGTTTATAACCGATTCGGGAAAAAGGTGTAGGTTACATGTCGACTGCAATTTTTTTTACGTATGGTAATCGATTTCCTGGCCTTTTCTGAGCCGATTTTATTTTTTATGGATCATAGAAATGTTGCGGAACCGTGAATTTTTAATAAAATCATTTAATAAAATTTCTTAAATAAAAAATGGTGAAATTTTATTTACATACCTACAGGTTTGTACCTACAGGTTTGTGCGCGAGTCCGATTAGCACTTGTCCGGGTTTTCATAGTACTAAGGTGGTCGCATCGGTACCGAGCCTGAATATGGTAATGTAATCCCAGAGAATTATGTACTTAGGTAGATTACGTCATTATATAAATCGAAGTCGGTTTTTCGAAGTTTTCAGTGCGCTAATAGAGGTAATCCACTTTGAGCGCCCAGTTTTTTCGGCACCTGTACATTTGCCACCTAGCCTAGTCCACATTGAGCACCAATTGGTATTTTTGGTAGGTGCTTAAAGTGGACACATATTTAATTTTACATTTGCGTCAACTTTCAGCACCTACAATACAGGAGGCTAATGCTGGCCGCTAATGTTTGTTCGACAATTAAAAGAAACATACCGATAAAAATCATTTGAATGTATATTAATTTAAAACACACAAAATATTTCTATGCGATTTACATGAATCCGAAAAACAATAAACATCTCTGTAAAAAAATAGCCTAATTTTGTAATAAAACTTTTTTATTTTTTATTACCCACCTCTGTTGCACAATCACATTTGGTGAAATCTTACCCAATTGTAATTCTTTTTACATTTATTTGCACATTCAGCTCTATTATGACCGCCTCGTTGGTCGACAGGCTAGCGTACACGCCTAACTACACCGATCAACCGCGAGGCCCGGGTTCGATTCCCGACTGGGGCAGGCATTTGTGTGATGAACATTTAGATGTCTGCGTTTCCGGGACTGAGTGTTTATTAAATTTATTCAAGTATCAATTACATTGAAGTATTACTATGTATTAGTATCGTTGACTAATTTCCATAAAACAAGCATATAATTTGCTTACTTTGGGGTTAGATTCAATTTGTGTAACTTGTCTAGGGATATTTATTTTATTTACTTATTTAAATCTTACATATCATTATAGTTGACACATATCACATTTCTTGCAAAATTAGTCTTCTTTCAATTACAACAACTAAGCAGGCCTAGTTAGCACTTCCAAAAAGCCTAGTTGGTGCTCCTCTAGCGACAACGCGCCGAGGTACACGATAAATAGCAATGAAGATGTAATAAAAATAAAAAGACACAACTGTGAACCGATGACAAGTGCCCAGTTTGATATAAATAAAAAACATTCATGAATTTCAATAAGAAGCTGCAGCCAACGACGGACACATTCCAACGTTATATAAAACCAAAATTATTGAATTACTGGATCAAGAGCTCAATTTAGTAGCCGAATTGCCAAAGTATAAAAATAATAAATCGGGTTGTTATAAAAAAATAAAGTTATGGAGTTTACCGGCTATATGCAAAAACCACAGAGACATACAAGTAAGTACTTCATTATAGTTTGCAATTCGAAAAAAATTCAAAAAAAATCGAAAAAATACTCCTCATTTTTTCGATTTTTTAAGTTACTTATTTATTTAATACTATATTGCTCCTTATGGTTGAACCACAAGAAACAATATTAAACCCACCATAAATAAAGTACCTACGTATATAATGAAGAAGCATGTTACCGCATTCGTAACAGTGAGTGGGATTGAAAGAAAGTGTTGGTGTTAAAATGCGAAAGCGCATGCTCCGCTGGTTCGGTCATGTGGAAAGAATGACAGATGAAAGATTGACAAAGCAGATATACAATGCGAATGTGGATGGATGTAGGTACCTGGGGAGACCAAGGCTGACAATTCACGATCAGATCAATCGGATATTATCCGAGGGTGGTGTCAAGAGTCTCCGAAACCGGCGTGTTTGTATGAAAAGGGTTATGAATGTGAAGGAAGCAAGACAGGTTTGTCAGGATCATGAGGTCTGGCACTCGATACTCTCTGCCTACCCCGTAAGGGACTTGGCGTGAAGATATGTATGTATGTATATCGCAGAGCAATATTTTGTGTTTACAAAAGTATTTGAAATTAATATACGTTCAAGTGATTTTTGTCGCTATGTTTCATTTAATATTATCTTATCGAACAAACATTAGCGGCCAGCACTAGCCTCCTGTATTGTAGGTGCTGAAAGTTGACACAAATGTAAAAATAAATATAAAAATACCAATTGGTGCTCAAAGTGGATTAAGCTAGGTGCCGAATGT
>NJDC01001925.1:438246-463747 GCA_002245475.1 Calephelis virginiensis | reverse complement strand
ATCTAAAAGATCTCGAAACTAATTTATATCTGGGTGCGTTGAAGACCTAACCAGTCTCCTAAAAGTACATTTATGAAAATAACTTATATCTTCCAAAAAAAACAATGACATATACTTTAAATTTTCGTGGGTCGAAGATTGTCTATTTTTCTACATTTTGCTAGGTTTGCACGTAGTCATGATGAAGGAATAAGCCACAAAAAAATCAAAAATTAGATATCGATTTTATCTCGTGCCGCAACCACAGATATATCAATATGTGTAGTGGCTAGTGAAGTGAATAAAATAAAATATCATTTGTCGATAGAAAAAAATATATTTACGAATTAGTTATTTATTATAATTTATGGAAAATGTTTGTCATTTAAGCATGGCAAGCGCATCGACTTTTCGCAATGTGCGCAAATTATGACTCTTTTTGCTTTTTTAGAAGCTTCAAAGCTGTTCACTAAAACGCAACTAACACGCAGCGCCCGCGCCGTCCACCTACCCTTTCTTGCGTCTACGAGGCATACGATTTCACAAGTATTAAACTGTCTGCACAAGTAATGAAAAAAAATACGGTACTGTGCGTTAGGGACCTAATCCATCTCTATTTTTTTATTATACCTATGAACTCATCTTAAAGTAGGATAAAAATATGCATATTTGTCTCGCTCATACATAAAGAACTTTAAAAGTTAAGGGGGGCAAGGAGTGAAACATCAGGATTTTAGTCCATGCACAATACGAAAGTACTGCAAGAAATCTGATAGATCTCGTAATGCAACGGACGCGTTAAGCGCAGTAAAAGTGCGAAAAAGCAACTCCAACTATTATTTTATTATATCGAAACGATTTGAAAACTCTTCTATTGAAAGAGAGTTATCATTAGCAACATTTCTGAAATGGCCCTACAAACATTTCAAAATGTATCTAATAGAAAAATATCCCACTCTGGCCTCGACTACACTACAAACACTATGATCGTACATGATATCGTCAAGGTACATGAAAGTTTATGAATTACTGTCCGACCTCGCGAACTTTGTACCGCTTGACATTGAAAGTACGTATTGGAAAAATTTCCTCTACAAATTTACTCTTTTTTTCCTGCATTTTTGTCTGCATAAGAACAAACAGACAATAATTAACACAATTCTAAAATTAAAAATTTTTGATTGATCCTTTTAAAACGTATGATGCCACAGACAGACATATACAAAGACACGTATAATAACAACCTCTGTTTCATTGGTTAAAAATAAACCGTAGAATAGTAATCTTACAAGAAATGCTATTAGGCATCAACCAACTTCGCGGCTGTATACTTTAATCTTTCATATTTACGACTCCTGTTATTGCGAGGGAACAAACAAGCCCCAGACAAACCATAACACATTGATTACTTTAATCAACAGACTCCTTCCTCGATACTAATTTCACAGACGAAGCCGCACGATTATATCCATAAACCTCGGGGGTATTTGGAAATAAATCGACTTCTTCGTATTTTACGTCTATATGCGTTTATTACATGATAACCCTTAGCCATAGCTTCACCAACTTTAAAATAAATCATTACTTATTCTTTGAAATTAAAACGAAAGGCCAATTTTAATAACCTATTTAAGATATATAAGGCTACAATAAGATAGTTACCAGGCAGCCGCTGCTATTTTCAATGATTTCCAAAAATGTCTTAGTAGCAAAACTATGACAGGCTTAATTCTAACTGTATATACAATATTGAAGTCGGCCGTAAGAAAACAAAAAACCGACCATAGTATATAAAATGTATTAAAAAAAAGGGCCGGCCTAACGATAGGGCGAACAGAGCACCCGCTCTAGGCGGCAAGTCCCAGCCTCAGGTTGGCAACGCGCCATTACCACCATTGTTGTGTCTAGGCGGCGTGATTTTTTTACCATCAGGAAAGCCGTCTGCTTGTTTGCCTTCCAATATCATAAAAAAAGATACACCTGTGAGAGACTGTAGCAGAAATGGGCTTCCAGGTATATGTATTTTTGATGTATTTATATGAATGTTGCCTAATTCTATTAGTTTATTTATTTTCGTTTCATATCATCTTTTCCTGGAGGAACCCTGATGTATGCAGTACCACGACCATAGCTGCTTTCAGTTAAGAAACTAGACATAAAGCTCATTCGTTTTCCAGCTCTTCCCATTTAAAGACTACACGTGCACATACAACTGGAATATATTAATTAAGGTCTATCCGCAATAGGAGTTTCTTTTATAATACTGGAAGGCAAAGAAGCAGACAGATTTCTTGATGGTAAGAAATTTAGGCTAGAGACACTAAAGTGATAATGGTGCATTGCCAACCAGAGGCCGGGATTTTAGGCCTCGAGCAAAAGTAAGTTTACCGGCTACCTGTGATAAGTGGCAAGCCTATCGCCAACCGGGCATATAGGTACCCAATTACGAGCAACGTTTTTTTTAGAAAATTTTAAAAGCCTAATTTTGTCATTGTTGCCCGACCCGGGAGTCGAATCCGGGACCTCATGCAGTCAATTTCAACACCTGGACTGCTAGACCACAGAGTCTAGACGCAACTTTTGGTTTGCGTTTTCCTTACTGTATATTACTGTAATTTTTTCATTTCATTTTATTTTCTTTTTGTTTTGCAGTATAGCAGAATTTTGCAGTAGGTATCTTAGGCACTTTAGGTAATGTTAAAATAGACAAACAACCTCATTGCTCAAATAACAAATTGTTAAGTTTTATTGGTTGTAAGTTTTTAAATGTGCAACACCAACCTTAGGTTGACAACGCATACTTAACATCTTTGATTTTAAGTGATTTGAAAGACGTGCCATTCATCAATGTATTTAAATAATTAATTTTCTAACACAAAGACAAAACTTCTTACACATCTACAAAAGGTAGACCAAACAAAGTTAGCCTTTATATCAATAGGTAATTGTCATAGTCCTGTTTATTTCCCCATTCATTCCCAGAGTTCCAGGAGGTTCACGCTAGTGGCTAGTCCCGAGGGTAAAGTTGAAACGCCGTCTACCGTACCTAGACCTCTGTTAAACTGGGCAAAGTTTAAATCTGGAGGCGGATACAGGTCTAAATGTGAAGGTCCTTTCACATTTAGAAGGTTCTGGTCTAGAAAACAAATGCTTAATAAAATAAAAATATATTAGCTGAAAATGAGATAATATCTTTTAGAAAACATTTCAGTTAAGTTTGCTGTATTTCTACTTATATATGATATTTAACATTCATAATTTTATATATCTATAATTTGAGGCGTATTCATATTATGGTAAAATTATCAAAAAGGTGATTGTAGTTATTTTCTTAGATTTGAAATCACGTTTAGTTTTGTGTGATTAAGTTATTTTAAATGAGGCTGTCAACTAGCTTGCTTTTTGTCGGATTTTTCAACTTCTGATCTTTAGGTATTCATTTCAAAGTTTTTGCTTACTAGTATAATAATATAGAATTGATTGAAGATTATTTTTTTTTAATTCATGACGGAAAAGGAAGGTTGTATAATTTTGAATGTCTAAGTGTATGATTGTGTATGTCTGTGATCTTTGAACAAATGTGCCCATAGCGATGTAGATTTAAAAGCTGATCTTTTATCATTGAAATAAATTATTATTTTTTATAAAATTTTAATAAAAAATAATAAAGATACCTATTGGACTGAAACCCTGTGTCTGCGATGCTAATGAATAAAGTAGACAATGTTCTCACCCTTATGGCTTGACAATTTATAAAAATTACTGAATGTAGCAGTCAGCGGAACAACCAGGGCACCCACGACTAGAAAATTGCACTCAATGCACATGCAAATACAACAGAGATAGATTGAAAAAAGATTGTAATTTAAAAATTCATAGTAAAATGGTATCCGCATAATGTGGCAACACCTTGTGAAGAGTTCAGTGGTAGTTGGTTGCTCGGTTATGATCTGATATTGAGTTTATTGGGGGGCGTGGGGACGGTCCCACATGATCGAGGTGTCACAAATGGGGTTTCCGGCTCGTTTGCCGTGTCCTCGCGTCTGCATTTTGTCGAAACTCTCGACTCGGCTACATTTTAGATATTCTTTTGGGGTTTTTATTTTAGGAACTCTGTCTTGAGAACTGCCCAGTCGACTCATATAAATGCTCTTTAATTTACAAGAGGTACCTGTGTGTTCTATATTGGTAGACCAAACTAGAAAGCCTATAAGGATGTATGTTTCTTCTGAAAAAAATAAATCCACTTTTTACATTTGACATTAGATAAAGTCTTTCAGTTTTATTATACCTGCTTTATGGTATTAAAAAACATATGTTTAACTATCTGCTACCTGCGGCTTCACCCGCGTTTTCACAGAAACCCGGTGTGCGATCGGGATTTAAAATAGCCTATATGTTAATCCAGGTCACAATCTATCTGTCTTCCAAATTTCAGACGTTCAGCCATTCGAGCGTGAAAGAGTAACAAACATCCATACATACATACTTACAAACTTTCGCATTTATAATATTGAATAGGATAGTTATTCCGGCGAACTTTCTTCCACCCGATCAGTTTTTATGTGGAAAATTTTATTGTTTTTTTCTAGTTTTCTCGGAGACGATGGGGATAAAAAATATGATGTTTCTAAGCTACCTCCCATTAAATTTTAACCACATCGGTTCAGCTGATATCGAGTTTTAAATAGTGTACCCAACTAACACAATTTTCTTTTAAATGGATTAAAATACTATTTTAAAATAGGCGAAATGCCACAATCTCTCAGCTCGTATGAGTCGCTCATAGATCAAATGGGTACCAACAAGATCATTATAAAATATCTACCGTGTAGGTAGGGGATTTACCACCTTACCAATTCTTGCGGCCATAATGGCTCCGTCACATTTCAGACCAGAAAGTTGCGTAGCAGGCAGACTTGTACAATTGGCCTAACATCCCAGCCTCAGGGCAATGACGCACATAATATATGTGTGGCTATGGTTATCTCTTAACATTTGGACAGCCGTAGGCTCGTTCATTGTTTTCTCACATAAAAGTGTAGCAGTAATTAAAAATTTAGTTTCTTACTTTTATTGAAGTGTGAAATTAAATTACTAGCTGTTCAACTGTAGCTTCGTCAGCGTAGAATAGTTACAATTTTCATACTAAGTTTCATCCCTTTTAATAAGTTTTATCCCTTTTGGGGGTTGATGTTTGCTATAAATAGTCTATGTGTAAATAAGGTCATTAACTATATGCACGTCAAATTTCAATCAACATCAGTTCAGCGGCTTAGCCTTGAAAGAGCAACATACAGACAGGCAGACCGAATGTTGAATTTATAATTTAATATAAGTATGGATTACAAAAAACAAAAAAATAATGTTAACGAGATACGAAATTTTAAAATGTGAAAAACAATTTTCGTGTCCCATTAAGTTTTCGATTAAATGTGAAAATTAAATAAACTACAAACAAAATAATAAAACCAACCTCGATAGCAAAAAACAAAATAACTGAAAAACTCAACAGCTTTTCATTACGTTAACACAAATTTTATTAAAGATCTCAATGTAGAGAAAGTGAACAATTTTTAAAATCGAACATTTTAGTATGTACCGAAGCGAATCATTTCGGTAAAAGTATTAACTTTATGTCGCTGTCTTAGTTTAGGCTTTCGGAATGGCCTAGGAATAAAGAGAGGAAGCTATGGGCCTCGCTGAAACCGTAAATTACGGACTCCGAACACGAAAGTGCAATCTGGTTTACAGAGAGGCTGTTTGCTTTTCTTATTGGCCCGAATAGCGACTTAATATTCCGGGCGGACATTCGTGAGTGGTTCAAGTGTTGAGCGGTAGCGGTGAACACCTAACTATTTTTAGAAAGAGCCTACGACTAAAATACAGATAAATATTAAAATAAATGAACAATTTGTTTTGCACCAATAAAATACTGAAGCATAATTAACTTATGGATTTGACACGGAATACAAATTTATTTGATTTTGATATATGTATAGACAGTACATGCAACCCTTGCAAAAAAAATACAAATATTGTAGGGTACCCAGTACCCTAACAAACAATAATCATACCTATTATGCAGATGCATTAACTCAAATTAGTTACAAAACTATAAGGGTTCCACGTGGATTAAAACATTGGTTTATATCCATGTGGAATGTAGATTTAACCCAAATTTTGAATCGTATTGAACAAAGTTTCCACACAGTCACCTTTGTGGAAGCCGTGATTGGGGCGTGATTACAACCGACTGGATAATGCTTTAATAAAAACATAACATTTATACATTTACATTAAAGTATAAAAGAACATGCAAAAAATAAAGAACATACAGCATGACTTTTATTTCAATATTTATATAAAACACGAAATGACGATTTGATGTAAGACGATATAAAAGCTATATCTTACAAATTAGAACATACATTGGGAACGAACGCGTGCTCCGGCCTCGCCTGCGATTTATTCGAATTTGAGCTCGCTGCTATCTCCGTAATGTCCTCCGTTTACGTTGCCTTTTACATCTTTAAAATTTGAATTCCTTAAATACCTTCGGAGAAAATTCCCTGAGTTGAAATAAAAACAAGCTAGTTTCAGACAGTACCTATTTAATAAGGTATAGATTATGTCAATTGCAGCGTTTGGTCCACAGATTTTCAGGCATTACTGTTGGATGTTCAACATATAATCACACAAGCAAACAAAGTAAACGCTCACACAAGTGTAAATTACGAACGTAAAAAATTAGTAATCTCCGAATGTGTGCGTGCAAATTGATGTTACTAGTTCCATATTTCAATGTGTGTATACTTTGTAAAAATATTGTTTTTAATAGAACAATATAAAGATATTATATAAATAAATATAAACATACAAACGAGTGAGTTAACGGAAGAAAAGCAGTCACTATTACTCATGGATATCTGCAGTAAAAAGAACAAGGAATGCGATGCGGTTTAAAAGGTATGCTTGGCTTTACAAAATCTATGGTCAAAGTTTCATAAAAAACTCAGGAAGGAGCCGCAAATCCAAAGTTTAACTGTCCATGTGAAGAAAGCGTGAGAAAAGAGAAAATTTGGATAGAAATCTTCACTTCCTTGTACGCGGAATGAAGATATATGATCTGATATGATATTGAAGGGAAGATTGCTTTCGATGTCATATTGTTTGAAATCTGACGAGATCGAGATAGTTCTTAACTATGTTACATACAGTTACGGTTTGGTTGGGATTTTTTTTAATCCTTTGATTATTTGCTAATTTGTTTAACTAATCTAAGATATAGCCTTTTTTGCTTCTCTTGTATGTATGTAGAACTGTTTACTGCAAATAGAAAAAGGATTTTTTAAATTGCTATCCTCGCGGTTTTTACAAAGGAGGTACAAAAAATTAATATAGTTTAGAAAATCATATAGTAGGTAAATATTATGTCAGCCATTTACAGATAGTATAAATTAAATCATTGCTTTTGTCATTTTCCCTACAACTTTCCCGTTTATTTATAAGAGCCTTCTCCGGACAATAAATAATACAACAAAAAAAGAGTTAGCAACATTGGTCCAGGAATAATGCGATGACCACGCGAAATGGGGATTCATTTATATATCCAGGGTTACTATAAAAGGATCGGCCATATTTTAAGGCAAGGAGGTAAAGGCTTAAATGGTAATGCATTTTAAATATTATTGCTAAACTGTAATTTATTTATAAACATTCTTTCCGAACAGTCCGCAAAATGCTTCACTTGTTGTCACGCTATGTCGTACCTAGTACAAGTCATGACGTCACCGGCCTGCAAATGCGATTGCAGTCGGTGGGAACTAGTTTCATGCTTTGTTTACGTTATAACAATTCATTTTGTATTTTTCGTTGGATAAAAATTATAAATTGATTTTTTTAATTACTTCGTAGATCGAAAATGTCAGTATAGACATCCCTTCTCACAAATACTACTATGCCATATTTATAACTAGCTGTTACGGCGACTGTTCAGCTTCAAATGTCGTTTTTAGGACTTCATTCCGTCTATCCAGTTTGTATGGTAAAAAATAAAATGTCGTTTTTCCTAGTTTACTCGCTGTTGTAAGGGATAAAATGTACCCCATGTCCTCCCAGTTCTGAGCAACCTCTCCATAAATTTTCAGCCTAATCGGTTTAGCCATCACGACTGATTCATCTTTTATATTTATTTTTTGTTTTTATTGTTTTGAAGGTTTCTGCTATTCGGGGCGAAGACAAATCCAACCATACAAAAACCATGAAAATTGGTCCAGCCGATCTCGAGTTATAAGAGTTGTAACAAACCCGACTTTCTTTTACAAATCTAGACCAGCGGCCCGCCCCGGCTTCGCACGATTATGTAATATATATATATATATATATATATATACCTTCCACTTCAATCATTTTATCCATTAAAATAATCTCATCAAAATCCGTTGCGTAGTTTTAAAGATTTAAGCATACAAAGGGACATAATTGCAGAGGAAACTTTGTTTTATACTATGTAGTGATATATTATGAGTATAATATATTTATAAGCAAATAACGCAAGGACCGCCTTCCGTAATTACCAATTATGATATCAAAGCTTAAATAAGTAGGTATGGCGCACGGTCGCAAGCTACACAACTCGATTACTACACCACGACTACGCTTTCGATTATCGTGACTTCGCTTGCGTGATTTAGCTTACGAACCGTTATAGGCTTCGTTTTGATTTTAACCGACTTCAAAGATTCATAAAAAGGAGGTTCTCAATTTGTCTTTATGTTTTTTTGTATGTTCGTTACGCAATTACTCAGTCAATAGCCGAGCGTTTTCGTTGATATTTTCTTAGAAAAATAGGGCATAATTCCAAAATAGTCACTGTTACATTAATTTTATTGTTGTATCATAACTACTAGTGGTTAATTACTGGTTTTTGAGTTATCGCTTGACGACTTCATCAATGATAAATTCAATAAACGAAAAGAAGGATTGCCAAATCGTACCTGACAACAAAACTATGTCGTCACAATATGACAAGTATGTATATCAAAAATATCTTATTTTCTAAGGTTTTAAAAAACACGATACACACCTATTAAAGTAGCCATAAAAAAGTTTTCTATTTATTTTTGTTTTTGCAGCTTTTTAATATTCATTTTGCATGTGAAAACACTGGGTAATCAACTACTTTATTTTTAATTATTCTCGTTTTTCTAGTTTACAACTGTGATTCAGTTCAATTACTAATAAATTAAATGAGTATGTATGTGGGATGCTATTGTTGTTTTATTATAATATTCCTTGTTGTCTAAACTACACTTGCAAGTTAAAAGCAACATAGAGGTTCATTGAATTATCGGTCAGAATGTATCTTTGAAGCTGACCAGACTCCATGATCCGGCTAGACAGACGACCCTTTTTGACATCGAACTCTGAAGTCTGACAGACAGATAAGAGTAACGTTCGCATTGACAGATGTTCTATTTTATTGCTAATTTTCTAAATATATATCGAATCGAAATAAATAAAAATGGGGTCGCTAATTACCCTCTTCGCTTATCGCTAACTGCACTTTTATACGTCACAGCCGCGTAGAAGGTAATTATTGTGGATTTTAACCTCAAAGGTATTGTTGACGTTATTATAAAAAATTGTGCCTATTTAGGTGTGATTTTCTAACAGGATGGCGTTTACTACATAAAAAAATGCAATTTAAGTAACGCTTATTTTGGGACATTTCGAAAAAAAAATCAGGTCCTGCTCTTACAGAAATTTGGCCATTGTTCTTTATGCATTATTAAGTGCAATTTTAAAACAACAATGTAATGTATAGAATTATATTGATAAAATTTACGTAGACCCATCTCAGAATCATTTGCTATGTTTCAAAAAAAGGATTATCAAGTCGCGACGTGGTAACTAAAGGAATAATTGGAGTCGATTTTTGCAGTTTTCCACGGTTAATTTTATTCTTCATGGAATATTAGCGACCCGCCCCGGCTTCACAAGGTTAAGAAATATACATGTAAACCTTCCTCTTCAATTACTTTATCTATTAAAAAAAATGCATCCAAACCCGTTATGTAGTTTTAAAGATGTAAGCATACAAATTGACAGAGGAAGCGACTTTGTTTTATACCATTACTACATAATAGTGACGAGAGCAAACAAGAAGACAACTCTTCTGATGTAGAGACTACCACGCCTAAAGACACCTTAGATATTATGGGAGCGTAGCTGCCATGTGGCTACCCTCCGGACTGAACATTGTAAGCAAGTAAGTATCTTCACTCCCATATTCCCGAAGGGGTAGACAGAGGCACAACTATGGCACCCATGACTAGTCAAAGACACGAAGTCCCACAATGTAATAGGTTGCAAGCCTATCGCCAACCGGGCAAACATCCAATTCCAAAAAACATTTTTTTATAAAAAAATTGGAAAAACTGCATTTTCCTTTATTGCCCTACCCGGGAATCGAGCTCGGGACCGTATGAAGTCAAATCCAACACCTGGACCGCTAGACCACAGAGGCGATTTACATGACATTATAGTTAGGAATAGGTAATCGGTGGATCCGTACTCAGGCAAGTTGTACAATTTGACACCAGTGATTTTTAACCAACCTATTTAACCTAGCCTCGTCTCTATGTGCAAGGTAGCGAAGCATTCCAATAGGATAAATAAACAGTATAATAGTTTGTATACGTTTTTTTTTTCAATATTGTCCTTAATAAAATCCTAAAATCGCCTCTGTGGTCTAGCGGTCTGGGTGTTGGACTTGACTGCATGAGGTCCCGGGTTCGAATCCCGGGTCGGCCAACAAAAAGAAAATTGAATTTTTCCAATTTTCTAATAAAAAAAAATGTTGGTCGGGATTGGAAATGTGCCCGGTTGGCGATAGGCTTGCCACCTATCACATTGTGGGACTTAGTGTCTTCGGCTAGTCGTGAGTGCCTTGGTTGTACCTCTGCCTACCTCTTCGGGGATATGGGCGTGAATATACTTTTTTTACTTTTTTTGTCTTTATTGTCCTTTCTGTCTATTTACGGACAAGTAAACAGTAAAGTGTGTTTCATGGTTGGTTTAAGCTGTATAAATCTGAGTCTGCTGCGGCTCTGAATGAATATTATATGACTCGCCGGAGACTCAGCTAAATCTTCTTTGCGTCTGGTGTGCGGAGGTATTACAGTGATTCCTCTAAGTCTCGACGAAGGAAAACCATTCACGTTCCGATTATTATCGCTTTCTTGATGAATTTGAACGAGTGAATGAGAATTAATGACATGAATGAGGCCTTTGGTACACGTGTCGAGGTAAACTTCCTTTGTAACCGCTAGTTTTGCATCTAAGACATGTATTCATTTAGTTTTAGGTACTAATACTGGTTAAGAAACAATCAATGTCATGCATCATCTACGAGCAATTCAGTAAGCAAAGTCAAAATGATTTTGGGGATGATAAAATAAATACTAAAATGAAACTGCAGAAATAAGATGGTAAGAAATTCACGACCTATAGACACCAAAGGTAGTTATGGTACGTTGCCAACCTAAGGCCGGGCTATTAGGCCTAGAACAAAAGTAAGTTTACTGGCTACCTTACCCTCCGAACCGGAACTCGTCAACGGCAAGCGCTTATGGCGGCAGGAATAGGTAAGGTGATGGTTCCAATCCGGGCGAGTTGCTGCGAAACTCTACCACCTAGTAGGATGTCACGGTGTTAGTAACGGTAAATAGGCTTACCGTTTTACGATCTGCCTGGCAGGAAGAGCAGATGGTCTATTCTGCAAAGGGGCCCGGACCAACACGGGGAATAGATACACAAATATAAGTATTTTCTTTGATTTTTCTCGGATATCAGATCATTAGACCTAGAGAACGCCCTTTTAAATAAAATAAAGATTTTGGAAATCGATAAAGAAATGACGAATAAATTGATTAAAAAAGAAATATTTTTAGGAGTCGAATGTACATCCATACATACACATTTTTTAAATAATAACAACTATACACAGACAGTACAAAACTATTAGAGGGATAATAAATGTATATAAAGTAGTGGCAGTACTACCACCTCAATATCCAGAACGGGTCAAGACTGTTTTGAAAAAAATCTGATAAAATATTTTTGGACCAGTTTGCCATTTCAGCTACGATCAATTATCATTTTAACTTAATATTTAAATGGAGCATATTAATTATATCACTGGTAAAAGTTTATTATGTTTGTCCCTATGTAACATACAACTATGATAAAAGCGTCCCTTGACAAATTGCAAAAGTTTATCTAACCCTAGAGTCAGCGAATTAAATATTTGCATCATTTGGTTATTGGTCAAGAATACTAATACGGTGTATGTATGCATGTAATAAGATGAGTAAACATCCGGTGCCTGAAATGTACAGAAATTTCCATGTTTAACTTACAAATGAGCTACCAGCCAGTAAAAGTCCCGTCAAAATCGGCCCAGCCATTTTAGAGATTGGCTGGAATAAACAGATAGACATACAGACGAACATTGTAAATAAATATTTTGGAATATGTGTCGCGCATACATTCTGTGATTTTAATATTACAAATAGATACCTACTCCAATTTCATTTATTTCTTTAAATTACGTCCTATAAAGATTTTTTAGAAAAATCGCATAAAAAATCGCAGAGTGAATGGCAACAACATTGTTTACATATATTTAAAGCTAATAAGATGCTCTGTTCGGTGCTGCAGGTGCATCAGTATATACAAGTGATTTAAAAACACGATCCGATCTGCGATACAAAAGTTGGTTTTGGTATTTTGTGAAAACTTTAAAACGTAACGTTCTTAAAAACGCTTGTTACATTTTTAAATTATTAACGTGTACAGCGTGACCACAACGTGACAATATCTTTATGGCGGCAGGAAGACGCTGGACAGCTCTTAAATACCACCCGTGGTCGAGTTGGTCATTTTATATTTAATCTATTCTCGTCTGTACAAATAAAAATCCTAGATAATTAGTATCTTCACGCCCATTTTCCCCAAAAGGTAGGCAGACCCACGACTAGCCGAAGACACTAAGTCCAATAATGTGATAGGTGGCAAGACTATCGCCCATAGGGACCTATTCAATTCCGGGTAGCGTTATTTTTATTAGAAAATTAATGATACATATTTTTTCTTTTTTATTGCTTGGCCCAGGGGATCGAACTCGGGACCTCAAGAAGTCAAGCCCGACCGCTAGACTACAGAGGCGATAATAATATATTATATTTTATATTATGTGGGATAAATTACACAAATTAAAACTTCAAAAAACTTCAAAACTTTGAAAAACTTCAGTTGTTATATAGCCCTGATGATGTTTGTATAGTGAAACCGGTTGGCTAAACCATAAAAATAAAAAATAATAAAATATATTGTGGAAAGTACAAGTTTTTCTAAATTAATTGCATACAAGTGTTTCTAAATAAATTGGATACACAAATTACACTAAACCCCAAACTAAGCAAATTATATTGTTGTGTTTCGGGTGTCAGTCAACGATATACATAGAAATAGTTAAATATATGCATACTGAAACAAATAAGCGTAATAAAAATACAAAAACCGACTCCAACTATTCATTGCGTAGGTACCACGTGTAAATAATAAAATTATTTTTTGGAAGATAGCAAAAAAATAGCAAATGAGTCCTAAATGGTACCACATAAATTTTATCAACATCCTACCAGCAGTTTTTGTGTTAAGTTTAATAACACATATTTTTTTTACATATCTTGACGATCTAATCAATAATGACCAGATGAACACCTCGAGATCAAGACCTATCTTTCTAAAAAATAACCACTAAAATGAATTTGCTAATGACGGAGTAATTGCGTAACAAACATACAAAAATATATAGTCAAGTTGAGTCCCTCCTCTTTTTTGAAGTCGGTTAATAAATTAAATAATCACCCAGACCCGGAATTACATAAGTTTAAATATTCATCACAGAAATGTCTGACCTCGTTGGAAATCGAACCTAAGCTCCAAAATACTTTAGTATTATAAAATATTTTTCTTAATATTCTGTAACCCAAGAAATCCTATTTTCTATTTTAGTTATGGCATCATAATATTATTTTATCACCGTCTTGTGACATGAGAGGAAAAATGTGTGTATGTTTGTTTTCCAGGCGAGTGGGCGCGGCTCGTAAACACGAATGTATTGCTCCACACGG
Organism: Calephelis virginiensis; assembly: GCA_002245475.1. Lineage (NCBI taxonomy): Eukaryota > Metazoa > Arthropoda > Insecta > Lepidoptera > Riodinidae > Calephelis > Calephelis virginiensis. The sequence goes on along the minus strand of NJDC01001925.1, from coordinate 449,564 downwards.
AAATGTTTCTAAGTATCAAAATAAATAATCATATTTCATACCAACAGTTGATTCAGATTTTAGGGGTCTAAAGCGAAATATCTGAAATATATTGGTTAATAAGTATAATGAAATAGTAACGTGCTTGTTATTTACTGACCTCCTTCTGGTTCGATAGCCTTTTTAGTCTAGTTTCTCTCTGTAGAATACACCTTCTACATTTCTGACTGGGAGTTCGAAAGAGGCGAGCATAAGTAAATGTGCCTTTACCAACATGATCACTCGTGCTAGAGTGCTGTGCAGCAACTTGAACGGTTAGGGATTTACAGTCTTAAATATTCCTGCCGCTACAATTCCGGTCCGAAAGGTAGAGTGGCCGCCAGACTTGAACTTTAAGCCTAAAATCCCGGCCACAGAAATACTGAACTTGGAACATAAGATTTCTTCAAGCCATGGTCGTCTTTTGCCATCAGGATAGACATGTGCTTGTTCACTGTTTTTAAACATAAAAATAAGATAAATGGTTACCCGATGCTTGGGTCGCATTTTAAACCTTCTGCAGGAACTTATAGCGATGTTAAGATAAAATTTGCGTTAACGTGCGAAGCCGAAATTTAATCCTCTCAGATATTATGGTATTAAGGTTCAATCAAATAAATTTATTGAATATGGCATTACTTTGCACAAATCGATACTTAAATCTAAATACAATTATTTGATTCGCAATTTACCGTCATGAAAGACAGTGAATAGTTAATGGATTGAACTTACCACAAGCCGAAGAAGAAATACATTATCCAGCTCCACACAAAACACTATGCACTCACCACTACAATGTTTTAGTATCACCAAAAATACACATATTAAAAACTAAAAATACAGGTTCATCAGGAGAATATGATAGCATTATAAGCCTAGATTATTTTATTCTGAGAGGCGTTTACTTACTCTCTATAATATCAAAAAGTTTAAAGCTCTATAAAAACATTTTTGTAACTTGCAAATTTAAAGCATGACTTATTGAAGCTAGGGAAACAAGTGTTGAGGTCTTCCAGTAAAACAAATCTTGCTTATATCTTTAAATACATTTACTAATTTAAAATTGAACGACGACTGCCGACTACCGCACACACTTTTTTTTAATTTTTTTTTAAACAAAAGCTTTTTTTTAAAAAAGGGAAATAAATCATAAAGCGACACAAATGATATTTAACAGCAGTTGCTTTATATATAGTTTTTTACTTAGCATATGATGGATATTTTTTCTTCGTATGCTATATAGTTGAATATATTTTTGTCATTTGTTTCTTTTCCTTACATTGCTTTTATTCTAAAATAACGCCTGTTGATGTTCAGGGAAGCTGTAAAATATAGTATTTACAAAACATGTTTACGGGCCGCGGACACGCCAACTAAATAACCAACACGGCGGACGCGTTTTTAAATCACGTACAAATTTTATTTGAAAACTAGTTTGCAAGAAAATTTGTCACTAGCAGCTTCTATGGTCTAGCAGTCCGGCGTCAGGCTTAAATTCTTGAGGTCCCGGGTTCGATCCTCGGTCGGACAACAAAAAAGTAGAAAATGTGTAATTTCAATTTTCCCATACAAACAACGTTTCTATGAGAATTATTGGCGATATGCTTGCCACCTATCATAATGTGGCACTTAATGTCTTCGAATGGTCGTGGATGCCTTGATTGCACCTACTTGTTTGGGGATATGGGCTTGAAGTTCGAACGTGGGGAAAAATCTTTGGATTCTTGTCCTTTTAAGAGATATAAAGTCATCTCTAGCATCATAGTTTAGAACCCCGAGTGGGTCCGAGTTTCTGTGTGTAATAGAACATTTGCCTCTGTAAGATTGTAAAAAGTGAATAATATAGGTTAAATGGATCATCACCAGCGCAGCGGAGCGGAGTTGGACGGAGTTCAACTCCTTTCTTATTTTAAGTATTGTTTTAAGGGTAGCTATTAGACTTTTATAATAGGCTTGATACTTCAGCCACTGGACAGCGAAGCCCCTATAACATTAGCTGTCATGGATGTCTGTTACTACCAAGAGAGCCGTTGTACGTTGTCTTATGCCGTTAAAATAGGTCACAGCAGTCATTTGCCATCACAAATACTTTGTGCTTGTTGTTTTCACAAAACCTTTGTTGTAATTATCAAACTACTAGAGTCACCCGTTGGTCGATATTCGACCATAATAAATTTTAATGTCTTGTCGATAAGAACGCCATCTTCATTTTTCAAGACCAACTACTTTGTTCCAAACTTTTTAGTGCGCCATCTGTGATTTTTTTTATGGGTATCATCAATATATTTATTTGTGTGTGTCTAATGCATGTTAGCGTTCTGCATTTCTCCTACACATAAACTATAAGTGTGCCAATTTTTATGATCCAGCGACCGCGCAATTTTCGTAAAAAGGGGTCCAAAGTCTTGGCGTCACGTATTAATCTACAGATTCCGTTATTAAGCAACTAATACACTAAATTCCAATACTACAATTAAAAATTAAAATACCTCAGTGCAAAAACAACAGGCGCAATATAAACAAACTAAAACCAAATCATACAGAAGTCAACAACATAATCCTGAAAGGCTATTTTAAGGGGCCATGTATGCTAAAATACGTCAGCAATATATTGTTTTTTTCATACAAAGCAATTATGGATCTTGGCGACAAAAATACACAAGATTAACATTAATATGGTTTATAAGACTAGTGTTTCCAAAACACGACTCATGTCACTTTGCTCGATAGAAAAAAATCTAAAAGTTAACCCTTTTTTGAAAGCGAAACCCATCTGTCTACTTCAATTATGAAAATGTCGACACCAGATTTAACGTAAACATAGATAAGTATTATACCTAAAAGATAACTGTTTCAGTTTTTACATTTTTTTTCAAATTACTTTTATAGTGTCAAAATAGTGATTTGGCGCTTAAGACATTTACTTTAGAGCGCAATATTTCATAGTAATCATGGAACGGGGGAGTGCGCTGATTGGCTCTTCTGGCTGACTAAGTATGGGGCCTTAACTAAAAATGATAAAAGAACAGTAATAATGATTCCAAAATATATACTCAACTAACTGACTCGGCGGACGTTGTTCTGCTACTTTTTTAAATGTGATTTTAGTAAGAAAATGGGGTGAATCACTTAGGGATATAAAAAATAGATGTTGGTCGATTCTCAGACCTACTCAACATGCTTACAAAATTTCGCGAAAATTGCTCGAGCCGTTTCGGAGAAGAGAGGAGGAGGAGTGACACGAGAATTTTATATATTAGACTATCTGACCCAGCTGACGTTGTTCTGCTACTTTTTTGCTGTGTGATTTTAGTAAAAAAAACTGGGTGAGTCACCCTTGTCACTTAAAGGTATGAAAAATAGATGTTGGCCGATTCTCAGACCTACTCTATATGCTCACAAAATTTCACGAAAATTGTTCGAGCCGTTTCGGAGGAGTTCAATCACGCATACCGTGACACGAGAATTTTATGTAATAGACGACACTCCACATGACATAGTTTATCTTTTTTTGTTTCATATATCTGATCCATAGTTATAATCGCAAAATGAAAGAAAACTGGCATAGATTCATCAAGTCTATCTAGCTATTTGAAATATATTGGACACAAAGGGAAGAAAACGTAAACAGATAACTAAATTTTCCTCCTTAGTGCGAGGCTAAAAATAAATAGTAAACAATAATAAAAAAGCAATGTGTAACATTAAAAAGAAACCTCTACATCCTCACAATGCGAATAACGCTTAGTCCACGTATAACTCGCCGTAAACATTCCCAACATTAATGTCTCTGCAGAATAAATAAATATCAAAATACTCTACTGGTTGCCTCACCATTCGAAACACCATTTTTAGTAACATAAGGCCTTGTCTAGACGAACTTAAAAAATGAACAAGTAAACCTATTCCTGTCACCAGAATATTAGTGCTCGCAGTTTTAGTTTTCCTTGATGTATGGTAGGCCAATTGGAAAACTTGAAGACGTGGCTCAAGACCTCGGCCTCTAGAGTGCGAAGTACGAGTACCATGGGTCAGAGACAACAGAGATTTTGTTAATATCATATCTTCTCAATTCATGCATAATCACTCATTTAGTGCTGATTAATTGCTGAAAAATTAAGTTTTCAAATAGCTAAACTAAAATTGGAGAAAACTGTTAGTTATATAAAGCTGCATCTGATTTTGCAGCATTTAATCAAATCATTATTCATCTGCAAACTGAGTAATTATTCCTAAATCGATAGGATATGATTTCGACGGTTTCTCTGCTGTCCTCTACCTATGGTACTTGCAATAACACTATTTCTCTGCAAAAAATGAGTAATTTAGCGGTAATTAATGTTTTATCTTTAGTCTAATTTTAGTTTTTTGACGTAATGCATGCTGAAACTCATCTCAGATTTTTTCTTTGAGGTACAGACCTCGAAAGAAAAAAAAATGGGACCCTTATAGGATCACAAATTGTCCAGCCATCTGTCAAGACCATTTTTCTCGAGAACGCGTTGAGGTATCAACTTGAAATTTATTTCTAATACTTAGGTCTACTATCCCTTGAAGGCGCCAAAAAAATTCTATGTCAACGCTCTCCAAAGTTTATGCTGCAAACTTTCGCAATTTTTTTTTAAACTCGCAAGAAAAATCAAAACCTACAGGATAGTTCCCATGAACTCAGAACTTTAAAATTTGGTACAAAGTGACTTCTTACAGCACAACATAAAGAAAGAATTGAGAAAACCGCAAATTTTTAGTTACATCATGTAATAAAATGTCGTGTTAGTGAACCTTCGGTACCCGAGTCCGACTCGAACTGAGGAAGTTTTTAATATGCACTCAAACACATGCGTTACAATAACCAAGCTTCCCCTGGTTTCAGACTCGCATGTACAACCCGTACGAATGGACTGTGCACTTCGCGCTGTGACGTCATTTGACATTTTAATTTTACAATCATCTTTTTTATTTAATTTATATTTTTTTATGTTCATAAAAGATCGGTGTGATAACGGCAACAAAGATGCTAGCGCTACTGAGTGCTTGCGGCGAATGCGGAGCGCCGCGCGTAGCAGGGGGGAGAGGGGCCGCATTTCAGCGGATTGCACAGTTGATTCGTACTAGTTGTATCTGCACCCTTAATCACGTTCAAATCGTGCGTCTGTACTGAGCCTTAATATCTGTGTCCAAGGTGAATAAATAATACAGGGTGTTTGCAGCTCGCGTCGGCCCGCTGCAGCCGCCATTAACGTCGTTAGCCGTTACCGGGCGCGCCACTATCACCCTCGTTACTTCCCCCTCAATACAAGCTCACCTTTTCACAGTTCACCCGAACATCATTTAACACCTCGACACTTTTAAACATTTTTGCACTTCCGAAATATAATTTTATGCCTAAAATAATAGATTTGTGGTTTATCCTAAATAAATTAAAGTGTAAAAAATTAAATATGTAGTGCCAATAAAATAGTGTAAAATAAAATAATAAATTCTATTTAAGTGCGCTTTATTACAAAACAATAAAAAAATTCGACATCAAAAAACAACAATTAAGTATTTAAAATTTATCGTTGACACTTGCTGAAATTTTACTACCTTTGTCTAGCGGTCCGGCATTGGATTTGACTTGTTGAGGTCCCTGGTTCGAACTCCGGGTCGTGAAACAAACAAAAAAAAGGACATAGTTTGTCTTAATTTTCTAATAAAATAATACTTATGTACCTGGTTGACAATAGGCTTGCCACTATCACACTATGGGACTTAGGGTCTCTGACTAGCCGTGGGTCCTGGCTATGTCTCTAACTTCCTCTTCGAGGATATCGACGTTAAGAAACAAAACAACTGAAGATATACAAACAGCCAGCTTATAAATGGTGCAAGTAACAACTTACGACTTTGTTTTAAAACAGAGGGTAGGATAGTTTTGCGCATTTGTATCTACATTAGACTTGACACATAGGCCAGAGGAAAATGAAGTTTCTGTAATACATATTATGGTGTCTATAGACCATGGATATCTCATAACCATCAGAAAAACCGTTTCACAGTCATGCCATGTCCCATAAAAATACATACTTAGTTAAGATGTTTAACGAAAGCTTGTCATTATAAAATAATATTTACGTACATATTTCCACGCGAAGTCTGTTAAGATATAGGCACGTATCTACAGATCTGCTAACTTCCTGGCCGTTTTTACTCTTTTTAACACGCCGGTTTTGGATATATTTGACACTACCCTCGGATAAACCGAGCAATATCATCATGCAATGTTAATCTAGACCTTTAAGGTCCACATCATACGAGTATTATAAATCTGTTGTTGTTAGGTCATATTCTGTTATTCTTTCCAACACTTACAAAAATATCAACAGACCAACACTCTTCAGAGGTAGAGAGTAACGAATGCCAAGTATCACTATCTTTGCAGATATGATTAGTTTCTTCCGGATACATACACCTATCCGTACATTAAATATTTTGTCCGTATTCTGTCATCTGTCATTCTTCATGCAACTAGCGATGCAAATCATTTAGTTTTTAAATTGGCATTCAAAAAGCAAGAGCAAGTTTATCAATAAATTATGACACATCGAAAACAACGGCTACAAAGTTAAAGCCGATAACGAAATCCCCATTGCAGGTGTAAGTTCCCAACAACATCGAGTCCCTTGCGGCGACTCGCAACTACCGAGCGCCAAGTTCGGTGTTTTTCTGAACTTCACAACAGGTTCACCTCCAGCGGTTTACTTCTGCTAATTCTTTCACAACACGAGTACAGTCGGTTGCAAAAGTTCAGGTTTTATGCTATTGGAAAAGATAGGTTAAAGGTATAGTGCGTTGTCAACCTGTGACTAGAACGTCAAGCCCGGGAAGTTAATCTGTTAATCTTACAGCTACCTAGGAGGGTATGGAGTAGGTACCCAGAGAATACTACAGTTTGTAACATGACACTGTCATTATGGTGGCAGGAATAGGTAAGGCAGTTAATGCCGATCTGGTATATTTCTGCAGACACTTATCCACCAGTGGTCTCTTGTGTCTTTACCTCTTAAGAGATGACTAGCAGGGATGCAGATTGTATATTCTACGCGAAAGATCTGAGTTACTATAGGACGGAAAAAATATTGCTGGATATATATTTTATATTCGTTAATCCATTTCGTTTTCATATCTAAACCAACATACTCGTATTTTTTTATTGAAAAAGCATACTTCCAATATGGTACTATTGCCACTACGTCTGAATCTGATTATGGAATCCCAGTAAAATCGAGGAAATTACTCAATAAAATGTAATTAGTAATTATTTGTTGAAGTTTTATCATGTTTGAATTATTATTTATACATTTTGATTCCCATTGGAGAACTTCACCGACTGTACCTGAATTTATACGATCAAGAAGACAGCCGTGTAAAATTAAACGACTTTATCATGCACTTACTTGCGTTAGTACGTCGCTATATTGTGTCACCACTCGCGAACTTAACAGCAAGGAAAAATGTGTTAATAAAGTGTATTATTCTCTTTTGGAAATCTTCTCAGACTGTGCCTAAGTTTATAAGAATACAGTTGCATTAAGTTTAATGACTTTCTTATGTACTTACTTGCGTTAGTACTCCGCTGACTTTGTGTCGCTACTCGCGAACTTAATATCAAGACAATAGTGTCAGTAAATATACAGATCTCTAATGATAATAGTAATAATAAAATGTGTTTTTCCCTATTAAAAAACTTCACCGACTGTACCTAAGTTTATGAGATCAAGAAGACAGCTGTGTTAAGTTTAACGACTTTATCATGCACTTACTTGCGTTAGTACGCCGCTAACTTTGTTTATTAATACGATAGTGTCAGTAAATATACAGGTCTCTAATAATAAAATAAAAAACATGTCATTCCCTATTGTAAAACTTCACTTACTATACCTAAATTTATAAGATCAAGAAGATAGCTGTGTAAAGTTAACGACTTTATTATGCACTTGCGCTAGTACGTCACTAACTTTGTGTTGCTAGTCGTGAACTTAATGCCAAGATAATAGTGTCAGTGAGTACATATGGCTCTACTAATTAAAATTATAAAATATTTTAATAAAGTGTATTATTTCCTGTTGAAAAACTTGACAGACTGTGCTTAAGATTGTAAAATCAAAAATACAGCTCCATTAAGTTTAACGACTTTATTATGTACTTACATATGTAAGTACGTCGCTAACTTTGTATTGTCACTTGCGAACTTAACGCCAAGATAAAATTTGTTAATAAAGTGTATTATTCCTATTGGAAATCTTCTCAGACTGTGCCATACTGTGACTGTGTTTATAAGTTTATAAGAATACAGTTGCATTAAGTTTAATGACTTTCTAATGCACTTATTTGCATTAGTACGCCGCTGACTTTGTGTTGCTACTCGCGAACTTAATATCAAGACAATAATGTCAGTAAATATACAGAGCTCTAATAATAATAGTAATAATAAAATGTGTTATTCAATATTAAAATTTCACCGACTGTACCTAAGTTTATAAGATCAAGAAGACAGCTGTGTTAAGTTTAACGACTTTATCATGCACTTACTTGCGTTAGTACGTCGCTAACTTTGTGTCGCCACTCGCGAACTTAATGCCAAGATAATAGTGCCAGTACACAGGTCTGTACTTATACAAAATTGTATATTTTATAACGAAACCTGTTTTCTAATGGCCTGTGAAACTTAAGGCAAACACTAAGCTTTATTGTTAGTTGTTTGACTTAAGAAACTTAGAATATCTTGTCGGGATTAAAGGCTTTACGAGATTAAAAATGTTGATAGAACAGTATTTTTCTTGTAATTTTTTTGGGTATATATAAAAAGTATATTTTTATTAATCTTAATTAACGTAACAAGTATTTTCTAACTCCAAAAAGAGTAGTTTCTCAATTCGACCGTAGATATACTTTTTCTATGTTTCGTATTTTTGTTACGCGATTACTCAGCCTTTAAAAAACTGATTTTAATCATTCTTTTTTTAGAAAGACAGGTGTGTATAAAGTGGCCTCTTATTAATTTTATCATGTTTTGACTAGTTTGACAGGTTTTTGAGTTAAACTTAATTACAACTCTAACGAAAATATATTCCATATGTTCTTTCGTCTATACTGACAAAATGTATGGTGGACCATTTAGGAAATATTAGCTACCTATCTTTAGAAAAAATAATTAACAAATCGCAACATGGTAGTTAAAATAACTCGAGTCAGTTATTGCAAATTTACTGTGTCTAAATCACTCAAATTACTTTAGCCTTCATAATTAAATAAATAAAACGACAAGAGCAAGGTTTCTTCATGAGCAGGTAATTATTGACCTTTTATGTGGTTTTTGCTCAACAGTAGAAGAAGGGATATCTTCTCATGTGCACGTATTTAATTATAATTTTGTCGTTTTGTATCATAAGGTTTCAATAGCCAGTAAAAGACTAGTGATTTTTCGTTGAATTTCAAAATGTGACATCACTATCTGTTACCTGCGGCTTTGCCCGCGTTTTCACAGGAACCCGTTGTGTGATCAGGATTAAAACCAGCCTATATGTTAATTCATGTCACAATCTATCTGTGTTCCAAATTTCAGTCAAATTCATTTAGCTATTCGAGCGTGAAAGGGCAACAAACATCTATACATATATAAAAACTTTTGCATTTATAATATTTGTAATCTTTTATGATAATCTTTATTTTAATTAATTTATCATATTTATCTTAATTATTAATTACAGCAAGTTGCAATTTCACCTAATCCCATTTTCATTTTATTAGTGCTAGTAGTTTAAAATGTAACATTATCTCGGTCTTTGGCAACGCACTGTTACAGTCTTTAATATCTATAGACGTGTATAGTATCTGTGAAGTGTATTTTTAAACCTATGGAAAACCGCGTACATGTTGACATTTCTTTGTTATATTCGGACGCTTTGTTGGTCAGGTGGCTAGCATACACACCCAGTTCATTCAATTTCTGGCGGGGGCAGGTATTTGTGTGACAAATGTTTAGATAGCTGCATCTCCAAGTCTAGCTGTAAATTTATTCTGGTATCTAAAAAAAATATCTTTACGCCTATATCCACAAAGAGACGGTAGGCAGAGGCACAACCAGGACACCCACGACTAGTCGAAGACACGAAGTCTTACAATGTCATAGGTGGCAAGCCTATAGCCAACTGGGCCCATATCCAATCTCGAGCAACATTATTTTATATTAAAAACTACATTTTCTTTTTGCTTCCCGTCCCGCGGATCGAACCCAGAACCACATGAAGTCAAATCCAACACTTAGACCGCTGGACCACCTTGGCGACAGGTTTAGGTATTTTTATGTATTCCAATCTTTGACTAACCCGCATTATTTATGTTATACATTTATCTAATACATCATCTTCAAGGAAAGACTATACAGGTACGTTCTAGCCTCAGGCCACATTAATTTTAAACTAGCACATTGACCTTACTCCTCGGTCATAGGACAGCGACTCACCTGAAACATCTATGGTGTTTGTAGGCTGCTGTTATCTCTTACCATCAAGGTAGGCACGTGCTTGTTCACTGTCTTTTGGCATAAATAAAAAGCACCGTAAAATAGCAAAAACAAATTAAAACTTTTTCCATTTTATTATTCATTGAGTACTACGTTGCGAATCAATAATTCTTTTTTCAATAGGCAATGTTTCCCAAACGGTGAAACATTAGTCAGATCATGGTAAAAATTATTTTGGGACCACCTCGTAATCACGACTTATCATTCTAAAAAAGAAGCATTAAAATAGGTTGCCTATTGGCCGATCAATCGCTTAACAAACATACCTACAAAAAAAACGTAAAGTCAAATTGATAACCGAGGAGGTTCTCAATTTAAAGTCGGTTTAAAAAATCTCTGAGGTTCATTGTACTAAGTTATTGATTATACGAAATATAGTATCTTCACGCCCATATCCCCAAGGTGTAGGCAGAGGTACAACCAAGGCACCCACGACTAGCCGAAGATACTAAGTCCCACAATGTGATAGGTGGCAAGCCTATCGCCAACCGGGCACAATTCCAATCCCAACCAACATTTTTTTTTATTAGAAAATTGGAAAAATCCAACTTTCTTTTCGTTGGCCGACCCGGGTTTACGAAATATGATTATATCTTTATACATCTATGTACATCTATCTTTATAGATATATAAGCCTCTAATAAAGGTACCTTTTGCTATTCCTAACTAGTTGTACCAGTGCTTTTTTTCTGGAATACGGGTGTAGAGATATATATTTTTTATCTACACATGTAAA
>NJDC01001925.1:412079-437752 GCA_002245475.1 Calephelis virginiensis | reverse complement strand
ATCTATAAATAGCCTCTAATAAAGGTACCTTTTGCTATTCCTAACTAGTTGTACCAGTGCTTTTTTTCTGGAATACGGGTGTAGAGATATATATTTTTTATCTACACATTTAAATACAATATCTGTACGAAAATCCATAAATATAACGATTAATAAGCAATCAACGAACATCATACGAAACCGTGAAGAAACGGCCACATTACTGCAAATATTATCAGCGATATTAATCAAAGAAATACCCCAAAATCACCGCTATCTTCTTTGCAATAGTGGCCAAATTTCCCTGCATGTTGTGGACCCTGTTTGTCATATTGGAGGAAATTAAATCACTAAGAATATAAGCCGTGCCTTCGCATAATATCATCGACCTTCCATCAGAGGGGGTGCAGAGATTGGATGTCTACATTCGACGGTTTTGCTTCGCTTCCAATACACCAATCACAAATACGTTTATTCATACCAATATCATCATTAAATTAGAGCTAAACCTAACGTTTTTATTAATAAACATGGCTTAAAGTAATCCAAGGTTTAAGTTGACGTTAGGTATAGTCTTTATAACTGTAAACATACAACATACGTAACAAAACTAAAGTAATCGAAAAATTATACCCTGTGTTACAGTTACTTTATAGAAACTTTAACACAAAGTAAAATCCTTCGAATATGGTAGCCTATGTTTAGTTAAGTTTTTCCAAAGACTTTGCTCCTGTTTTTGAGTTACTTAGCTTCACCACACTCACATACAATCTGTCAATATCGGAATGTTATGACTACATCGTTCGTCTAAAAGAAAAGAAAAGAAAAAAATATTTATTTGCATTTCATATTCCATAAGTGTTACAAATATGTTATAAAACTATTTAGGCGTTCCAACATATTCTACCAACTTGTAGTGTGCAAATATTTTAATAGGTATAAATCAAATTAAGTATTCTAATTATTTTCTTACCATCTACACACTGTTTTTTGTATTCATTACGTGTTTATTATTTATTAATACAATACATTTTTAGAATGTAAATTAATTTGTCCCTATCTACCATAAAACCAAACCTAGCCAGACAGGAGAAAAAACGGCAAAACAAATTCACCGGCAACCAACATTTCTGCAATTAAATTAATCATATTAGTAACACTTTATTATTTATTCTTGTCTGCATACAAATTTTAACACTACAATATGTTATCTCTAAATGTAAATAGAATACCTTCTTTCGAAATCTTTTTAATGGAAGTGATTTAAGATTATTCGAAATTTGTTTGAATGTACGAATGGACATGCAATATGCATTATTTTTGTTAATGTTGAGTTTTTGGATAGGCACATGTAGTTTCTCACTATTTCTAAAATGTGAAAAACCTAGGACTTCAGGTTCAATGTATAAAACAAATGATGATGTTTTTTTACAAATACACATACAGCCAATGTATTATATAAACATGGTAAAGGTAATATTTTAAGTAACTTAAAAGTGGCTTCCATAAATGTAACTGATGACACTACATATCGCTCGTATACCCTTCTTAACTCTAAAGAGTTTATTTAATTCTACAGAATTCCGCTAAATAGGAATACCATACTGCAAAACGGAAGAAACATATCCGTAATAAGCAGAGATGCCTTTAATCCTGACACTTCTTTTATTCTTCTCAACACAAATACAAATCTATCGATTTTATTGCAAAGTGAATCAATATGCCATTTCCAGTTACAAAATTTGTCTATTTTTATTCCTCTGAATTTAGTACAATCTACATTCTCAATAATAACATTATTTTAATAACATCAATTTTTTTAGGATATCTCTAATGTGCTTGAAATTTAACTAATTGTGTCTTCATACTTCGTGTCTTCGTATTTTTAGATTATTTTCGTTTAACCATTCCGTCATTTTAGTCAAAGTTTTACTTGTTTCTTCAAATAATATTTTTTATTTTTGCTCTTGACGAAAGGTGTATTAAGCAAATAAAATTGAATCATGATCAGAATAAATAATCATCAGGCAAACCGGTTATGCAAATTAAAAAAGTAATGGACCTAAAACACAACCTTGTGGTATACCGAAGTCGTTAAGAAGATAACTTGAAATATAGACTTTCTTGTGATTTTCACTTACTTTTGATATCCCAACTAATTGCTTTCAATTCTCTAAATAGCTTTTAAATCTAATATTATGTCGGGTCATAGAAAAATAAATGTTTTATATTTTTTGGTAAAATTATAAAACGAAATCGAAACGAACACGTGACTCGAAACTGCTGAACAAATTTTTTTTTTATTCTTTGCTCTGAATAGTTAAGTAACATTTGGGAAATTTAAAAAAAAAAAATCAGAAGCATGGGGCTGCATATGAAGTTTGTCGGGGTAGCTATTTGAATATGAAAAGGTAGTTTCAGTAACATTTTCCCTAATTTACACCTTTATTATTCTTAATAACGAGAAAAACAAAAGCTTATTTGAAATTGGGGTTATATTGAGGTCGGGCATGAAAGGAAGTTGTTCAATTATATAGTAGTAAAAGTAACGGACTTCCTCGTCATTGTTTATACTCGGTGACCACGAACTCGGAACTATTCTTAAGGTAAAAATGCTGAACTGCCCCACTCGTATGAAAAAAAACATGGCACTGAGATAGGTTAAGGTACAACCATAAAAGCCACAACTCGCCGAAGATATTTAGTCCCGCAATGTGATAGGTGGCAAACCAATCAACAATTTGGCACTTAACCAGTGCAGTGCAACATTGTTTTTGAAAATTGAAAAAAAAAACATTTTTTGTTGCCTAACGATTAAATCGAGCTGAGTTTCTTATGAAATAAAGTCCAACGTCAGACCGCTAGACTACAGAGGTAATACATCATTAAATATAAAACGCATAAATTATATTTGTTAACACAGAATAACTAATATTATTGAGGTTAGATCGTTTAAGCTGAACGAAATATTTCACCCATTTGATTTATATATTTTATCATTTTTCACAGAATTGTTTGTTTCATGAAAATAAAGTATCGCAACAAGAGTAGAATTTAAAAAAATATAATAAAATAACTCCGTAATATCGGCTTTCTGTTTTTTATGGATTTTTCTATTCATCAGGGTCTTCCTGTGTGATGTGAATATCAATTTATTAAAAAATAACTAAAAGTGATACCATAAAAAAGTTTATAATTTTGTATTTATAGCTAAGTAGTAGCTCATTAAATATATTTAAACGAAAATAAAAATGTTTACTAAGGTAATACAATACAAACGTCAAAAATGACATCATAATGTGTCGTTAGTTTAACAAAACTGAATACTAAGTCAATCTGATTTATTATTTAATAAGAAATATGTACTAACTTAAGTTTTTAACTTTAGTGCCTATTGTTGTAATCAAGTGAATCTGCGTGAGAAAAGTATGTTTTAGAACAACTTAATCAGTGTAACATTTCCCCAACTTTACACCCTTAATGTTAAATATTCGAGGAAAACAAAAGCGTTTTCTATATTAGTATTGAAGTTGGACATGAAAGGAAGTGGCTGCTCCAATTACTTTTGAAAAGGCGTCGGACTTCCTCCACACTGATTATGCTCGGTGAACCCGAACTTGTAACTATCACTGGTAGGGTTAACTGTTCCACTCATATTAAATGTTGATAGGGAGTTTGGATCGCATATTAAAACGGTTTTGTTATAAGGCGAATAATGTATTTGTAATTGGACTTCGTAACTATCACTTGGAAGGGTTAAAATGGAATCACTCATACCAAAGATAGGGAGTTTGGATCAGAGAGGGATAACACTAGTTTATCAAATGGCAATCATTCTAACAATACCAAGAATAATTTTGCTTCTTCTCTTATTAAATAGACGGATAAGGATTAGAATTCTCTGCCAAAGATGCTATTTCCAGTACATCATAATTGAAGATTGAAAAAGTTAACTTTACTTTTTACAATTCATCAATTGAGTTATGAACTCTTCTTCCATGCTATCAAAATCTTTACAAAAAAAATACTGAAACACAGAAACACCCACATATACACATATAAAAATACTCACACACACATAAATACACACTCAAATCTCCAGGGTAAAAGTACACGGCTCGCTGGATGGAAAGATAATATCAAAAGCATTAGATACTCGTGGCTAGTCGCAAATAAATACTTTTCGAGTCATTGATGCAAAATCGTAAAATTTTATTGCGATGGGTTGGCTGTATAATATCTTAAATGAGTGCGAAAAAAATCGGTTGACAGTAAATTGTAATGGCTTAATACCAGCAATGTCACCATTGCGTAGGCTTTTACGATTCGATGAAAATATTCAGAATTGGCATTTAACAAAGATTTTACAGATTTAGCTTTGGAATTCAACAAACACAGACCTAAAGTTTAAAATAACATTCCCCGCATTATACATTTGTGGTTGCTTTAAAATAATATAAGTTTGAGCAAATGTTATCGTTACAAATCTTACATCCTTCAACAAGTTGAGATGTTTTGCAGAATGTTATATTATACTAAATCATATTATATATTCCTTATCCATAATTTTGATTAGTTTTCAAACTGTTGATATTTTTACATACTATGTTATCATGTTTTTAATATTTTTACATACATATTTATAAATTCTTAGTTAGGTGGAGGTTCGCTATTTTTATTTCAGAACGAATTAAAATTACAATGCTGTCCGTTGTTTAATTTAAAGTTTACTCTTATAATATTTGTATACTTCCTAAAAAGTGGACTAACGCGTTTCCTAACTAAACACACATTACTTTTTAAATACAAATTTTCGGATTTATCTCTAGGAGCGTAATCTCAAAACGACTTATGCACAAAACATTGATGTATATTTTGTCACGTAACCATCAAAGACGATTGTAAAAACTCCTTCTAAGAAAGATAATCTTGAGGGAACTTTGTTTTCATCTTTCGAATATTATTAAATTTGGATTCAGTTTATGGTCCAGGCGGTAGCGATGTTAAAAGTCAGTTTTTACAACGGTGTAGGTCCTTTACTAACTCTCAAAGTTCAAAATTAATAGTTTTCTCGTAATTACCGCAATTACTTGCAACAGTACTTTAATGCTTTTTTAAGTTAGTTAACAAGTAAGTTTTTCGCGTTTGGATCCTTTCTAGTCACTTAACATTTGTGTATACGTGTATTATATTTTTTATTAAGAAATTACATACAGATTATAGATACGTTTATAGACACTGAAATAGACAGAATGACTTACTCTATCTAGGATAGAATAATTCACTGGCAGTAAAACTGCAACAAACCGATTTTTTTTAATTAGCAATCATCTATGTACGCAAAAAGAGGTATTTTCTCGATTGCATCATCAGATCCAAACTATTTGGCAATGAGACACCTTTGAAAGCATATGGAGCTTTTGAGGTGGTCTCATTGCCATTTCTTCGTCATTTTTAAAGTCGGTTCAGAAATGACGAAGTCATTTTTAAAGTCGGTTAAGAAATCGATTATATATTATATATAAGTCGAACATATAATGTTCGACTTATATATAATCGATTTCTTCGTCATTTCTGAACCGACTTTAAAAATGACGAAGAAATGGCAATGAGACCACCTCAAAAGCTCCATATGCTTTCAAAGTTGTCTCATTGCCAAATAGTTTGGATCTGATGATGCAATCGAGAAAATACCTCTTTTTGCGTACATAGATGATTGCTAATTAAAAAAAATCGGTTTGTTGCAGTTTTACTGCCAGTGAATTATTCTATCCTAGATAGAGTAAGTCATTCTGTCTATTTCAGTGTCTATAAACGTATCTATAATCTGTATGTAAATAATATTCATATATATATAAGTCGAACATATAACCTACCCCTTTTTTATAGTTGGTTAGACATAAAAAGAGATGCTTAAAAAAACGGATGTAAACGAGACAGAAAACACAAAGGATATAGTTGTCAGATATTATAATATCCATAGATATAACATACTTTCTTAAAAATGTAACAAATGAAGTACACTACTAACGTTTTCATGTAAATTAATTTCTTTTATTTGAAAATAAAAAGCAGGTATGTCATAATTCAAAACTACAGAAAAAAGAAAGAAAGTAAAAAGTTTTCATGACGAAAAACAGAAATTACAAGAACACTAAAAACACTAAAGCACTCGTCAACAAACTGAAAACAAATAATTTTAAAACAATATTAACCACATTAGTAGTACAGATTAATGATAGAAATAAAAAAAATTACATTGCGAGGCTAGAAATTGTAACAATATTTCTACAATTCTACACAATAGCATGCAGGAGTTAACAATGGAAAGCGCTCGTTTAAAGCGTTCAAAACGGAATTCAGACTTTATAAATTTAACAGCAAACTCTGCAAAGATTGTCGGTAATCCAGCTGATTAGCGAAAGAAGTTAAAGCGGGCATTCCATTATGGTCTGCGCACACTTGCTTAAAACAAGTGACTGTTTTTGAAAAATACCGCCTTACGCAAGATCCGAGTGAAAACGGAGACGGGAAGCGCTGTCGTTACTAATGGTGCTGTTGGTTCATTGGCGAACAGGAACAAGTAAGGGCATAATATCTAACCTGGCTGAGTTCTCGCATAAGTCTGCAGGTATACTCACTGTTTAAATACTCAACCATATGGGGCACCTTTGAAACATTAGTTGGCCTATACTATAAGGCATAAGTCTGGGACCAAACTGCGGAAGCACCAGAAAGGTGGGTTGGGCATATCAAAAACAATACGTAAGACATTACAGCTGTAGAAGTCCAGACTATCTTTACAATCTTTCTTATTTTTTAATGAAAACACTTTGGCAAACGGGATATTACCCTACCTGTTATAAAATATTCGCAACTATTAATGAACATCTAAAACGCAAGGAATTAGTTGCTGATGTAATCTTGGCTTCTAAAGTATTAACCCTTTCAATAATCTTGTGTCGTAGCTCCTTCGAAATACTGTTAGATTTATTCAAAATTTTCTTACATTTTTGTGATACTAACTCTAACCTATATGACACCCGCATCATTTTAACAGTAAGTGTGTTCAGACCATTAGATAAGCTGTTTAACTCGCCGCCCAAGTTGCATGAGGTAAGGTGGTTAACTCGCTAACTTCTCAATTGTTTGTACACGTTTCAACACTTTGTTGATCCACTTACTCAGTTACGCGGATTAAGAAGTGACTGATCTCATTTGGTACGCATTCCCGACACCAGATTTCCTCGCTATCTGAATTTCGAATGTTTTTACCACCACGAAATTCCGGTTTGAGAATATTCAACATTTATGTCGGTTTATTTTGCGTTGAACAAATTTCTTGGTAAGAGATTCCTATCTAAATTTTGATTTATACAATAGAAATGAAACTGAAATGAGCTAATGTTATCCTTAAAAGTAATTGTATTTGTGTTTTGGTTAAAACCGTCTCAATTAAGAGGTATTTTAGTATTATTTGTCTTAAATAATCTCAGGTTTCATTCCTGGTACGGACAGGCAAACATCAGACATCTATAACATCTGTAATTGCTGGGTCTGTGTATTTATTTTATTTATTTCGGTTTAAACTTTTATTGACTTAATTTGGCTTTGAATCTTAATTCTATTTTTATTGTATACTAGCTGTTGCCTCCGATTTAGCCCGCGTTTTCACAAAAAACAACAGGTTTTTGTGTGATCGATATTGAAAGTAGCTCAAAATTTGTGTTCAAAATTTCAGACAAATCCATTCGAGCGTGAAAGAGTAACAAACATCCATACATATATACTTACAAACTTTTGTATTTATAATATTAGGAGGATAAATGTAATGCGACCAAAGAAAATAAAGAATAATTTTAAGATTACGTATTAAATTTTACACATTTAATATGTATTTAAATTAATGAATTTAAACATTGCTTGAACCAAAGAACACTTATTATTCTATAACTATGAATTTAAACATTGCTTGAACCAAAGAACACTTATCATTCTATAACTATGAAATTTAATTTAAGTATTTTTACCATAAAACTAACAAATAATTATTCAAATAAGCCACCCCGAGGATAAATGTATAATATAACTAAGATAAATACGATATATTTTTTACTCACTATTGTCCGGAGATTTGTTCAAGTTATGATAAACTTTTGTACTAGGTTTAAAGACATTTAAGCAGAAATTGATATTTACACATTTGATTTTAGAAATTAATTTTTACACCATTCAACCCTGCGAGTAAATAAAATTTATAATTTATCTTTTTACCTCGTTATTATTTAGTAGCTACTCTTACTTAATAGGAAAAGAAAGTCTTTCTTCAAATATCGGTTAAGTGATAAATAAGCAAAAAGCAAAAATGTTAAAT
Organism: Calephelis virginiensis; assembly: GCA_002245475.1. Lineage (NCBI taxonomy): Eukaryota > Metazoa > Arthropoda > Insecta > Lepidoptera > Riodinidae > Calephelis > Calephelis virginiensis. The sequence continues at coordinate 429,399 of NJDC01001925.1, read as the reverse complement.
ACGATAAAACTGACAAAACAATTATGCAACAACATACTCGTGTTTACAGAGCGACCACCTTACCTATTACAAATAGCGTCGCTTGTGTTCTTAATCGCGAATTTTGCCTAGAAAATAAATTAGAGAAAAAGATGTAAAAAAAATAATACAGAAAATATTTAAACGTAGAAATTTCATTTTCGGTGATTTCACACTTCAGAAACTGTAACAATGTTACGTCTAAGATCAAACAAGCAAACTGATTTACGGATGGCAACAAATACACATCACCATTGTCTATTGGTATAGACAAGGGCCTGTATATGTAAGCCCCTTTTTCTTAGTTTCTAGTGTACAAAGGAGTAATGATTTATCAAACAGAGACCACAATATTGAACTTTTTCAACAAGGCTATCAGGTAACCTGTAATCGGTACTGGAACAGGCTAGTAGCAAGTACTATCGATAATCCGCGCGAGTTTTACGGAAAATCTACCATCTATAGATATTAAACAATGTTAAATAAAAAATGTACAGTATCAGGTAAACTGTAATCGGTACTGAACAGGACAGTAGCAAGTACTATCGATAATCCGCGCGAGTTTTTGTGAAACTCTACCATCTATAGATATTAAACAATGTTAAATATAAAATGTACACTATCAGGTAACCTGTAATCGGTACTGAACAGGACAGTAGCAAGTACTATCGATAATCCGAGCGAGTTTTAGTGAAACTCTACCATCTATAGATATTAAACAATGTTAAATATAAAATGTACACTATCAGGTAACCTGTAATCGGTACTGAACAGGACAGTAGCAAGTACTATCGATAATCCGCGCGAGTTTTTGTGAAACTCTACCACCTATAGATATTAAACAATGTTAAATATAAAATGTACACTATCAGGTAACCTGTAATCGGTACTGAACAGGACAGTAGCAAGTACTATCGATGATCCGCGCGAGTTTTTGTGAAACTCTACCATCTATAGATATAAAACAATGTTAAATATAAAATGTACACTATCAGGTAACCTGTAATCGGTACTGAACAGGACAGTAGCAAGTACTATCGATAATCCGCGCGAGTTTTTGTGAAACTCTACCATCTATAGATATTGAACAATGTTAAAAATAAAATGTACACTATATAAAATCATACCAAGACAGTCTATTTTTGAACATTTAAAGTTTAACACGAACACGAGTTAAACACGAAATTTTTGATTCGTGAATTTAGTATGTGATACAGGCATAGCAATATAGACTTAATTTTTAACCCAAGTCTGGGAGTCTACGTTTATATAAAAGTCGAGATAAGTATAACTATTGTAGCTTGCTACTGATAAATGCCGTTTTCTTACAGACTATTTTCTTTTTTCAGGATCACCCTCGCCACAGACAATATCTCTCAAATCGACCGTTTGCTGAATTTTCCGTAAAAACCCACCTATTAGTACTTATTCATCAAGGATTTAAGTGGATTCATTTGTTCAATCGTGCCAGTTTAATAAGGTTCATCGCCGCGAAAGGATTAATGGAATAGTTTAGCAAGCGGATTTTAAAATAAGCTAAATGAAGATTATAAAACTACACAAAATCGAAATTTGAATTTCGATAACTTTACATTTTGAACGAGAATTTTCTGCCATAAAAATATCCCTAAATCTCCCTGATTTGATATATTTTTTAAATTCCTTTTAAAACTTTGAAACACTATTTAATTCGTCTTTTTTATCTATATTTAAATGAATATCTATTTTGTATAGTTATCGCCATAACATATTGACCAATTTTGTTCATTCTTTTTTGTTTTGTTAATTATTGTTAGAAGGTTCTTTTGAAAAGAAAAACTATTAAAATTTCAAAATTGGGAAAATATAATAATTTAATCCATACAAACTGTTAGTAGCTATTATTGTCAAGCGGAAACTTCGTATGTTCGCCTGTCAACAGAAAATATTTACGCCTTGTTATTGGACAAAACATCTACCTATATGTCGCCTCTGTGGTCTAGCGGTTCAGATGTTGGACGTGACTTCATGAGGTCCCGGGTTTGATTCCCAGATCGGGCAACAAAACGAAAACATGAGTTTTCCAATTTTCTAATGAAAACAAAATTGGATATGTGCCTGGTTGGCGATAGGCTTGCCACCTGTCACATTGTGGGTCTTAGTGTCTTCGGCTAGTCGTGGGTACCCTGGTTGTGCATCTGTCTAACTCTTCGGGGATATGGGCATGAATATACTTTCTTTTCTTTATATAATGCAATGCGCGCACATTTTCTAAATCTTATCCTTTCTGATTATACTTTAAATTTGCTGAATCAAATAAAACATACTGAAAGTTAGATACTGAAATATTTTTTCCTTTTTTCTCATTTAAAACTATGGGTATCCTGTGTAGAGAAGACCATTGGCAGCTTATAAGAAGCGAGCTAAGATAATAAAAAAGAGTTAGTGTACTCATGTACGCACGTAAGAAGTTATACTTCTTTGGCGTAACAATCCAAAAATACCTAATAAAAAGGTTCGCAACTAACTTCAGGGTGTTGCTTTTTTCCGTCAGTAGCAACTAAGTTCAGACTGTCACATTTATCTGTCGGTGTGCGCGCGCATCGTAAAAATTCACTCTCATAATTTTTCTCAATCGCGCCAAAAGAAGTATAACTTCAAAAATTAGTCATTACCAACAAACCGATTGCTGGTAGATCGTACTGATGCAACTCATCTAGGTAGCAATCTTCCGCTTAAGCTATTTCTGCCACCATAATATCAGTTTCATGACTCTCACGAAGGGTAAATGAGCCGGTCATGATTAGCCTAGCACCTCGGCCCAGAAATAGCAACGCAGCTACAACATCTGTGGTGTTTATAGCCCAAGATTATTAATAACTATTATGCAAGCCGTGTGCCCCCGTTATCATATAAAAAATATTCCACTCAACTAAACAATAATTCTATAAATTTTAAAGAAAGAAAAAATTTTCGCCCCATATAGAATTTGAACCTGTAACCTTTCGTATCAAGCCGACGAATGCTCTAACCAGTTGAGCTACTGAGGATTCAAGTCCCGTGGCGAAATTTTTAGTTCCTTTCTAACCCGTTAACGCGGGTAGTTATGTCCTATAGATACACAATTCTGAGTACCCACCAAATGAGTTCATCATTACAGATGAAATTCACATTTTAGAATGGCCATAACTTTCGTTTCTCGCAACGTATTTTTATTTTAGCACTTGCCCTGTGCTAATTCTATGTTCTTCACAAAATGGTTGCCCAGTTTTTCAAATTCAAAACCTCGTGAATGTTCGGTGACGTTAAGGCCCCATACTCAGTCAGCTAGAAGAGCCAATCAGCGCACTCCCCCGTTCCATGATTACTATGAAATATTGCGCTCTAAAGTAAATGTCTTAAGCGCCAAATCACTATTTTTGACACTATAAAAGTAATTTGAAAAAAAATATAAAAACTGAAACAGTTATCTTTTAGGTATAATACTTATCTATGTTTATGTTAAATCTGGTGTCGATATTTTCATAATTGAAGTAGACAGATGGGTTTTGCTTTTAAAAAAGGGTTAACTTTTTGACTTTTTTTCTATCGAGCAAAGTGAAATTAATCGTGTTTTGGAAACACTAATCTTATAAAGCATATTAATGTTAATCTTGTGTATTTTTATCGCCAAGATCCATAATTGCTTTGTATGAAAAAAACAGTATATTGCTGACGTATTTTAGCATACATGGCCCCTTAAGTTAAACCAATCGGTAAGGTTAGATGCACTATAAGGTGCTAAACTATCGTTTGAATATGTAAAAAGCGAGCGTAGCATAAAGAGATTACCGCCGTCCAATGACGATCGTTACGTAAATATCAGCGGCCGCTGCCCAATCCGCATCCATGTCTTTTTGTTTGTTTTGGCTTGGAATTTTCTCCATTTTAATTTCAGTGAAATAAAAAATCTTGCAATTCGATTTTCAAATTATTGCATTTAAATGTACGTGTGTTGGTATGTCGCAACAAAACATAATTAGGCACGAACTTTGTGACGTAAAATAAAAAAAAAATTTTCGTTAGAAATATTAGGTAAGGCCTAATATTTCTAAGGAAAATATTTTTCTATCTTGAATAAGTAAGTTATTAAATATATTCATCATATATTTTTAGACAATTGGAAAAACCATTTTTGTTTTTGTTGCCCGTCCCGGGAATCCCGGGACCTCATGAAGTCAAACCCAACACCTGGGCCGCTAGACCACAAAGGCCATTAAGTATTAAGATTATGTATTTGACCGCTTCGTTGGTAGAGTGGCTAGCGTACACGCCTAACTGCACCGATCACCGCGAGTTTTGGGTTCGATTCTCGTCGGGGGCGGGCATTTGTGTGATGAACATTTAGATGTCTGCATTTCCGGGTCTGGGTTTATTAAATTTATTCTAGTATCTATTTAAGTATTTCTATGTGTAAGAATCGTTGACTAACACCATAACACAAGCATATAATTTGCTTACTTTGAGGTTAGATTCAATTTGTGTAACTTCTCCAGAAATATTTTTTTTTTATTTTAAGTATAAAAATTTTTACTGTGTTAGTGAATTTAAATGTATTTCGTAGTATACTGAATGTACGAATTCTTATAATTTTGTACTACCAGATCATAATCCCTGCAGCACTAGAGAATTAACAATAGTACTTACTGAAGTACAGTCTTTTATATCACCTCGTTGTTCGAGTGGTTAGCGTACACGCCTAACTACATCGACTAACCGCGAGGCTCGGGTTCGATTCACGACGGGGGAAGGCATTGGTGTGATGAACATTTAGATGTCTGCATTTCCGGGTCTAGGTGTTTATTAAATTTATTCTGGTATCTATTTAAGTATTTTTATGTATTAGTATCGTTGACTAACACCCATAACACAAGCATATAATTTGCTCACTTTGGGGTTAGATTCAAACTGTGTGATTTGTCCAGGGATATTTATTATTTATGTTTGACAAATCAGTGTATTATAATGTTACGCATGCAAGCATAATAAATACATAAGAAAGATTCTTAAATCTCTGAGCGTTGATGAATAAACACAACAACGTGACGCTAGAAATGGTTGTTAACTTGGTTTTTGGGTCCGAGATAAATTATTTTATATTCATTGTTATTGGTCAACGTTTTAATTTTGTACTGAATGAAAATCAAACTATTTTTGCCGTTCAGGTCTCCTGTGTAGAATAGCGTGCAAAGGTTAAATGGCCATGCCAAAAAAAGGGGTAGATCAAAAAAAGGGGCAGGGGTAGAAGTTGTAACATGTTCAGCTGGGAACTACCAGTCTATCTATTCCGGTAATAATGACAGTGTAATTTCCAATCCCGAAGGAAGAGTAGCCATAAGACATGATGTACGTAGTAATCAGGGTACCCCTTATCCTCGTTCTTTGTCATATTATCACATAGAATATTATACAACTAAGCAAAGTATCTATATATTAATACATGATGTCAAAACTTTGGACCTCTTGTTACGAAAATTGCGCAGACGCAGGAACATAAAATTTGGCACACTTATAGTTTATGAGTAGGAGAAGTGCAGAACGCTAATATATTTCAATAGTAATGCTTATAAAGTACATTAAATCAACAAATAAAACATAGTTCACACTACCATGCATTTGACAAACACAAATAAATATATTGATAATAACAATAAAAAATCACAGATTTTTTGGTCTTGAGAAATGAAGATGGCGTTCTTATCAATAAGATATTAAAATTTAGTATGGTCGATTTTCAACAAACGGGTGACCACTAGTACGATAAGCATATTTTTTATTATATATAATTAAAACGCAAAATACAAGTCAACAGCCTAATGGTGACTCTTGGGACGATCGACGACGAACATACATAAATTTAGTAGTGACATCCTCTTGGGACTAGGTTGGATCATTTGTAACTCAGCTTCCTTTACTAGTAGTTACTACTACTACTGCTAGTAGCTAATAATAACTACTAGTGAGTACTTGTTATTACTACTAGCAGTATTGTTACTACTAGTAGTAGTTGCTACTAGAAACAACTAGTACTTATTATTACTATCACTAGTAGTATTCTACTAGTAACTGCAAGTCTAGTACTATTACTAGTAGCTATTACTATTAGTAGTTATTACTATTACTAGTAGTTACTACTAGTAACTTCAAGTAGTTTTTTAGGTATGTTCGACGTGAATCATCCCAGAAGTCACCATTGGGTTGTTGATTTGCATGCTAGCCACGTCGCGCATTTTTATCATATTACTAGCACTAGTTATTTACAATTAGAGAATCGAGCGGTAATTTTGCTGAGCATCACTTCAACTTATTCTAAGTGTACGCTGTTCTTTTCAAATGACACAATAGATGACAAAAGAGATGGAAGATATCAGACTTGTCATATCAGTCGGGATGTCAACTCGTAACATGTTTAATTAACGTTTTTCGAGGAATAAGTTACAAGTCTGTAGAAGTGTCATGTAAAAATTAATCTGACAGGCTAAACGTTTATTTTTAGTGTTACTATCCTTGATAGAAGATAAATTGAAATTAGTTTATTGAGTGCGCAACCGAATTTCTACCTCAGTCTACTTGTTTCTAAACTATAAAAAAATCACTTAACAATGTAGATGTTTATGGTTACAGAGTTATTGAATTTCGAAGCCTTAACTTACTTAGAAGGTGCTTAGCCCTGCGAAATTTATTTTATAACACAATTTACGATGGGGGATTTTGAAATTTAAATAATTTTACATCAAATGCAACGCAGGCAACCCTATGTTCACCCTTGCATGTCTCATATTAAATTCGTAACCCGAAGGCATTTGCATTTTTTACTCAACTAAGCTATGACGGAGGTATCTTAAATTCAAATAAAATTATTTAATTTGCAATTTCCCGCTAAAAAATTGTAAACGTATATTAGCGCGACAAGAAAGGCGGTACATAGTTTATGGATTGGATTTAACTGGGTCCTTACCATGAATTTACTTGTCAAGTTTACTATACTCACAACTGTCGCTGTAAATTAATTATTTCTATGAAAACTTTGAACAGCGCCTCTGTTGGTAACTAAGAGAAATACATTTTTAGACCAAAAGTATCATAGATTTCGACACGTAACTTACATAACGTTATCTATACCAACTCATGGTACAGGCTCAGGATCCAAAGACCCGACTCACACACACTCACACACACACGTATACACGCAAACTCACGCGCCCACGCATACGCACACACATTAATTATAAATAGTAGTAAAAAGAATGTCACTCCCGTGTAGGTATCCCAAAAGAGCACAAGTAGGTTGAAGTACAACTAGAACACCAACAACTAGCCGTCTACATTAAGTCCCACAACGTTATATAGGTTTATATTTATAATAGCATATCGCCATATCCAATCCCGAACAACGTTATTTCATTTAATTCTTTATTGTTCACAATTTTTTGACAATATTCATGAACAGAAATTGTTTTTTTTTGTTAGAAAATTGAAAAAATGCAGGCTTGAAAATACATTCATCGTTAAATAAACACTTTAAACATGTTTTTACCTCTGTACTTTCAGTTTCACCCCAAGTCCGTTACGGGATAAGCGAAGTGTATCCAGTATAAAGTTGACGTTTTTAAGTCATCTAAGCCTTTATGTACGGGCATTTGTAAATAGATTTAGTTCATAACATATGTCAGGATTTTGATTAACCCAAGATGCACTGGCTGGAACTCAATGTCGTAGAAAAAGATACCAAGGCATATTAACTTGCCATTAAGGTTAACAAAGACCACAAAACTAGAGAATAATGTGTATACTTTGTTCTCACTCCACCAGGGTTTCCACTGCTAAATGTTAGGTACAACCGAGATTGAGAATTGGGACGATAATGACAATTTCTTATTTTAGTTGTTCGTCACTGATCGTCTGAATTTATTTACCCTTAGTTGAAAAATCATGATTATGTTGTAAAAAAGGAAATCGGTTGGCTTACGTGTCATGTTAAGTGTGAAATAAAGTGTACTGTGAAAAGTACAATTGTCATTTAGAAAGTAATAGGATTCCACCAAGTGCCAACGACGAAAACTTTTCAGAACAAATATCCTACAGTATCGGGATTTAATGAGGAAAACCAGTTTTCGTTTGCCAAGCAAACTAGTGCACTACATACCACCAACGGGCGATAAGGTTATAATACTTCGATGTCATACCATCAAAGAAGTAATGGTTTCTGTTACCATTAGAAAAGTGATCTGCGTCTTTGCTTTCTAATCCTTTAACAAACATATTCAACAATAAATGAGCTGTCAATTAAGGGAAATTGTATGCTTTATCAGAATTTGATTAACTGTAAAACATTATAATGTAAAACCAACTAAAACGTCGCTTAGACCATAGCAATCTGTGTTAATTTTAATCACCAAAGTCATTAATCATTGTTTTGCTTATAAAAGCTAATTAAAACTAAACTCCTGGAACCGGACGCCATGTTTGTTCGCGGGTATAATTTGTGGGCCTGAGTGGGACGATAACAGGATGTAATTGGAAAGTCGGTGTACGGGGTCGAATGAGCCCGCTAATTACAATATTTTTGTAGATCAAAGAAAAACGGTTGGCTGCGATTGTGTTTTCTCGTTTTTTCATGCGTATGAAATGAGAACTCAAATCAAAGGAACGGAACAGCTTAATAATTCGACCGTCTCTTTGGTCGAATGGACCTTACTTGCCTAATATTGATGAGCCTCCGTTTCGATGTTTGGTAAACATATACATTTAATTTAGTAGATTGTTTTTGAATTTACATAAATATTTGTTTAGGTATAAGGTACCTTATTAAAACCTAAAAACTAGCTGTCATGTTTACTTGTGGGTGTAGCTTGTGGACGTGATTGGAAATAGAAGGATGTATTTGAAAGGTCGGTACAGGGTCGAATCGAACCGGCAGTCACAATTTTATATACATAACAAAAATAGGATATTAACTCCACCTATCACATACCAAAAGAAATTCAAATAAAATATAGAGGATATAAACCATTATAAAATTCACACGATCAATTAGACCACAGATTTAAATATGCCAATTCGCCTGACCATTTTGAATAAAAAATCTTAAATTACAAGAAATTATCTTTATAACAAACATTAAAACTAATATCTTCCCCTAAATAGCATTTTCCAAGGAACTTTAAGATAGGAATTTATAAAAGGAGAATTTTAATTTTTTAGAAGCTGGCTGGCATGGCTAACGAATTCATTATGTTGGCCTTAGGTATCCATAGGTAATTGTGTATGTGTGAGTAAATAGTTCAAAGAACCTATTCAACGATTTGAAGCAGAAAATAATTGTATTTTTTAATTATAAATTACACAATACAAAACTGATCTTATAAATAAGAATATCTTTTATTAGATGTGCTCAATTTTGAATAATAAAAAATATCGAACAAACTTGGTGAACTGCCCACATGTAATGCTGGTCAATTTTGTCAATCAAAGAAATATCTCTCCGTGTTAATGTGAACTTACAGAGTTGGAGGTAAAGGTGGAAAGGAGGTGGTGGGTTTCTCAAAGTTGATCAAATAGGCTTACTTGCCCAATTATAATTTGAAAATATCTTCGCCACTTTGAGAGGATGATAAATGAGACAAGAACAAAAGTTCGAGGGTAAATAACAACTGAAGTATACGTACAGGTTAAAATACACGTACGCACGCACGCACGCACGCACGCACGCACGCACGCACGCACGCACGCACGCACGCACGTACGCACGCACACACGCACGCACGCACGCACACACACACACACACACACTTTGATATACTAGTCTTATATAAAAGTATCATAAGTCAGTAAGTCATGTCAGGTTCTTGGGTAAAGCGATGGCCTCATTACTTAAGCTTATGTAATAAGATTTGGCGGCAACGAGGAAATACACGATACACTGATTTCTTCATGATTATTTCATTTGTGCACTTTCACTGAATAAAATTGTACAAAATGCCACCAACTAAATTCAATAATTAATTTAATAATAGATAAATTCGACCATCTTTTCTCTCGATGGCGTCAAAACTCTCATCTGCAGTTTCTGTTAGTCTACTTACTTAGATTTACAGCAAGTGGTGTGACTTGGAGTCGAAACATTTGCTGTTAATAAAAATAAATTATAAATTTAGCAGGACAAGTAAAACAAATTAAATCTAATCCCAAAGCAAGCAAATTATATGCTTGTGATAGGATGTTAGCCAATGATTCTAATACATAGATATACTTTAATATATACCTAAATAAATTTAATAAACACCCAAAGCTTGTAATGCAGACATTTAAATGTTGGCCATACAAATGCATGTACCATCGGGAATCGCACCTATGCTATGTTTGTTTAATGTAGCTTTGGTTACGCTGATTACACTGATTTTTTGGGTTCTTAAGGGTAGACTATAAATGTTTTCTTTAAAAAATCCAAAAAGTTATACACTACTACTGGAAGTTATACTCCTAACAATGAATTGATGTTTTTTCCAAATATTGCTGACTCTCTCTTATGTAACGGCATCTCTTTCAGCAAGTCTTGTGAAGTCAATTAACAATATCAAAATGAGATAGATGCCGATTCATTAGTAACGGCCAATGTTAATAATGTATCTCAATCTAATGGATTTCAAGCAATCTAGATAGCTACGTATCCGGCGGCCTATCCCATACCTAATTGCCATATTTATCCTGTCCACAGATATGTTATTGGCAAGCGATAACATAAAAATGGATCAAAATATCAATCTTCGACAGCAAGTTTTGAATTAGGATTGATTATTAATATTGGCCGTGAGTCAGTAACATTTTAATCTGTGGTCTAGCGGTTCAGTTGTTGGACTTGACTGCATGAGGATCCGGGTTCGAATCCCGGGTCGAGCACCAAAAAAATTAGAAAATTTTATATTTTTAATATTCTAATAAAATTAACGTTGCCCGGGATTCTATTATATATGCATTTAATTATCCTCATATTGTCACCTCTGTGGTCTAGGGGTTCAGGTGTAGGACTTGACTGCATGAGGTCCCGGGTTCGAACCCCGGGTCGGGCAACAGAAAGAAAATTGGGTTATTCCAATTTCCTAACAAAAAAATGTTGCACGGGATCGGATACGTGCCCGGTTGCCGATAGGCTTGCCACCTATCACATTGTGGGCCTTGGTATCTTCGACTAGTCGTGGGTGCCCTGGTAGTGCCTCTGCCTCCTCTTCGGGGATATGGGCGTGAAGATACTTTACTTTTTACTTTTTCAGTTCTTGTGAGGAAGTGTTACATCTAGTAGTAGTCTATAGCTTCGTGATTCATTCATTAGATTCAGAAACAAACAAGGACAAGGTAAGGTAATATTTTAGGGTCAAAATCACTAGGGTCAATGGAGGCGGTATATCACACTTGCAATTTAAAACACCGTCCGGCGGCGAGTCCGAATAAATTCAGCAAAGTGTCAAACAACAGTGAACTTCGCACCTGGGCCACCTGCCTCGGGCGGGTCGCGCTTGCCACAAGTCATCGGCGGTTCGCTCTGTGCAGTTACATTCTATACACGTGTTTAAGGTAAAAGTAACTTTTTTAACTAATTAGTAATTTATTTTATTAATAATGAGTAATCTTAGATAGATTTTTAATGCGACGGAAGAATATCAATATCTGCTACCGGATTGGAACGAAACCACTAAATGAGAACATGTGGAATGTATCTCGTGAAAATTATTGTTTATATTTCTAGAGCTATACATTCCAAATTAATATCATTAAAGTTAGCTCAGACGGCTTGGATAAGCAAATAACCATGAAAAGAAATTTAGCCGAAAAAAGATATAGTTTAAATCTTATTTGTTTATTTTTTTTGTAAATATTGTTTAAAAAGAAAGTGTCAGTAATGCAGACTTGAAACAACGCACAAAAAACCTAATCACTTTTTCACATAATAAGAAGCAAATTGAGTAATTGATGGTTAAATTATCGAGGATTTTGTCTATTCACATTCGCGAAATATTGTCAACACGTACATCTCAGCTCTGCCGATTTTAAAAGTCACCTGCTGTGGACGCAAGTTGTCTGGTGGAATTGCCAGGACCAATAAAACGGGACTTGTTTCTTTTTTGCAAAAATATTACCTTTTTTGCGTTTACGTTAATTTAGTACCATAAATAAAATATTTATCAAAATCAGATTTTAAAGTAACTATCACCGATAGAAAAGTATGATTCAAATTATGACGTCATCGACCTGTCTGTTCTCCGATAGTATACTAAATCGTAGAACATTATAAAATTTATTATTTATATTTTATATACCGTTGCTAGATTGATGAAGTTGCTATTTTCTTGACTAGGATAAAATTTAGCCAGCCTGATATAGATTTAGCTATAGCTATCGCTTATGAATTAGAGCAAGCTTTATTCGTTTAAAACGCCTCAGCGTAGGTAAAGGCAAAAAGTGACGTCACACGGGACTCACCGGCCGACTCAAAGTTTTACTCGAATTTGGTTTTAAGAAAGATGCTTCAGCTCAAGTTAAAGGCCGTTTAAGTTCCTCGATTTTATGTTGGAACTTCTATTTACAGTTCGCTATCTTCAGTTATGCAAAAAACTTCGTAACTAGGTTCGCTATTTTCTTATCGATGAAAAGTTAAACGATCTGAAGAAATCAAGATAGCCTCTTTTGTAAGATTTAAATATAGAAGGTTAGGTAGCTTTTGGATCTATTATCATTCGATTCCAAAAAGGAGAAGTTTCTTACCTCTTTCTTTCTGTCGTCAATGCTATTCTTAATTTGGGACGATTAATTCAGATTTTATTAATACTATTTTATGTCAACCCCTATTTTTATCAAATTAAATTAGTTAATTGTATTTTAACGCCCATATCCCCAAAGAGGTATGCAGAGGCACAACCAGGGCCACTCACGACTAGCTGAACACACTAAGTCCCACAATGTGATAGGTGCCAACCGGGCACAAATCCTATCCCGAGCAACTTTTTTTTTATTATTAGAAAATTGAAAAAACCAAATTTTGTTTTTGTTGCCCGACACGGAAATCGAACCCGGGACCAAACCAAATAAACCGCTAGAACAGAGAGGCAATTATTGGATCAAAGAATCTAAAAATCTATTAAGTTTCGCTTGCAAAATTAAAAAAGTTTATAAAATATCACTTATATAAAATAGAAATAATTCCTGCACATACCTCTTCTTCTTTCTAGATCCACTTTGTACCTTCCATCCCAGCCAAAAACATTAGCGCGATATACAACTCTATTCACTTGTTACTGTTACTGTATTACATCATCTACTGAAACTCTTCCGTTCTGGCTACGTCTCTTTCACATTCATTACTTTCAAATTGGTTTCCTTTGCATTCAACAAAAGTTATTACTACTAGTTATTGGATTTTTTTTTATGTGGGAGGCCAGCTTGTTTACTTTCCGGCTCTTCTCCTTATAACTCACCATATATGTTACAGCTGCTGTCATGTGGCCGGGATGTTAGGCCTATTGTGTAACGGCCAAAGTTAATAATGTATCTCTAAACATGGATTTAAAGCAAACTAGGTAGCTGCGTATCCGCCGGCCTGTCCTATACCTAGTTGCCATATTTATCCTGTCCTCAGATGTGTTATTGGCAAACGATAACATAAAAATGGATCAAAATATCAATCTTGGACAGCAAGTTATGGATTGGGATTGATTATTAATACTGGCCGTAAGTCTACCGGCTACCCTATCCTCCGTTCCGGAACATGACAAAGTTATTATGGCGGCAGGAATAAATAGGATGGAGGTGAAGTCGCTGCACAGACTCTAGCACCAGTGGTCTTGTTAGGGATGACCTATATATTACCTTGCAATCGCCTCTTATGAGCTACCTGGCAGAGAGGAGATGGTCTCTTCTTTTAAACGGAACCGAACCAATACGGGGAAAACATGAAACGTGAATTATCGTTTCTAAGCTGCCAGTTGTTGAAGAGAAGTAACTATTTCCTTGTATTATTTGATATGCACCTTATATTAATATCATTCTGATATAATGTCATATGGATAAAAATATATTTGTTAGTGAAGACGACCTATCCATGCCTATAAGTACATGAAACGAGCGTAGTGAGTTTTCCTACAGTTAACTCTGGCAAACATACACATATCGTAATCATTATGTGCTAATATTTTTTGAGATCGTTGGGCGACATGAATATTTAGGTACGTAATTTGAAAACACTTTTATTATACTATTAATATTATAAATGCGAAAGTTTGTATGTATGTATGTATGGATGTTTGTTACTCTTTAACGACCGAATGGCTGAACGGATTTGTCTGAAATTTGGAACACAAATAGATCGTGAAAAACACAGCTAGTATTTTATACTTATGATCTGTGAACGGCCGAGTATAATAAACTCGTTTTGGACAAGTAATGTCATATTTTTAAGAAATGTAACTATGTTTAAATATTAACCGAAAAAGTGTTTTTATTGTAAATTAGTATTACTGTTACACATATTCTGTGTGTTTAGTTACAAAACTGTGTGTTATTGTCCGAAAAGTGAAAAATATGTGAAATATGTAAAAAATGTTGTTTCTTAATGTAGGTGAATGTAAGATTCTTTTTGAGACATATTTTTTTTAAACCGTTACGTATCTACGTTTCTATGAAACGATATCTCAGAACATGTTTCCTGTCCACTTTAAAAGGTCAGATCGATGAAACTCCACACACATATCTTCTCTTCGTCTTTAAAATAATGACAAATTATGATCAGAATCTCTAGTTGAAACTATGCAAAAATCATCATGACAAAAAATTCTCTTTTAAAATTTCTGTGAAAAAGTAAAAAATAGCATATCTTCTAAGGTTACCACACTATAACACTTTTTTGGTTATTAATAGAACTTTACGATAATGCATTATTTGCGAATATGTTTTTATAAACATAGTAATAATCCTTTACAAAATAAACATTAAATTATTCATCGAAAGTGGTTAATTTTGAAGAAAATGTCCCTTGACATAATTTCACCGAAAATCTTAGGAGATATCATAATGTAAAAAACTTTTGATAAAATAAAGTGCCTAGGTGTTTGTGCCAATGTAATGTTGTCTGTGTGTGGCCTGGGCTCCTTTGCAGAATAGACCATCTGCCTTGCTGCCAGGCAGCTCCTGAAAGGAAAGCATAGGCTTGCCGTAACTACCACTGGTAGAGTTTTGCAGCGACTCACCCGAAATGATACCACCGCCTAACCTATTCCTGCCGCTATAACGTCAGTGCTTGCCGTTGACGTGTTCCGGTTTAGAGAATAAGGTAGCCGGTTAACTTACTTTTGCTCGAGGCCTAACACCCCGGCTTAGGTTAGGTTGGCAACGCACTAAATACCACTTTTGGTGCCTTTAGGCGGCGTGAATTTCTTACCATCAGGAAATCTGTCTGCTTGTTTGCCTTCCAATATCATAAAAAAATGTGACATGTAACGGACTGTCTGCTAGTGGAAAGGTGTAACCCATTTCATTTATTATATATTTTCATTATTATAAAAAAATTGCATTAGTATTAATATCGTTGGATAGTATCCATAACATAAGCACATAATTTTGTCACTTTAAGCTTAGGTCAATTTAGGTGATTTATCAATTGGTTATATTTTTTTAATATGATGTACTTTTTAAAAATCTGATTCTTCATAAATTTGTACATGTCATTATTAAAAACTAAAAAAATAAATAAATCATAGTTGAAAAAACGAATGAAGTCACTTTTACATCTAGCTGAACTAAAAAATAGAAAAAAATGTATAGATTTAAAAGATAAAATCATTTTATTGTTGAAAAGAATAGGGGATAAATTTTATTGTTTTGAATACTTAATTTTTGTTAATTGTTAAATGTGAGGAAAAGTTAACTTATTAAAAATATCTTATCACACCCCTTGCAATCTATATATATATATATATATATATATATGTATATATATAAAATCAATGCCACTTTTTGTTTTATAACTCAAGACCGGGCTCACCTATCCAAACCAAATGTTAAGGCTTTGTTTGGATTATTAGTAGATGGTTTATGTGAAGTTTGCATAAAATTGGTCGAGCGGTTCTTCATTTATGAGTTTATATGAGTATTTTTCAGTCGAATTGAAACTTTTTCTGATGGGGATTGTGCTGTCATATTGAAACTTTTACCAGATGTTGCAGCCAGTTCTTTTTGGACGTGCTTCGATTAAAGCCACAAATTATAAAGTATTATTTTATTAAGTAGTTTATGTGGAGTTTGCATAAAATCGATTGAGTCAAGTTTAACAGAAAAAAATGTTAAATATAAATTAAAATTGTGTTTCTGGCATAGTATGTAAAGTAGTTAATGTTTAAGAATTAAGGAATAGATTTATATCACTTATACTATTACCTATATGTGACATATTTGTTTGCTTTGTCAACCTTGTTATTTATTTATTCTTTCTTTCTACCTAAAAAAAAGATAATAAATGAATAATTACGAGACAAAGATATAAAATGACGTATGGTAACATTTTTGTTTTTACAATTCTTTGTGGTTTTTAAATACTACTTCGACTTAATATTGTTAACTTGGATGAACACATAGGACAGTTTTTATCCCTGTGGGACCATTAACCACGCGGGCAACAGTTAGTAAATAAAAGTAAAGTAAAGTATCTTCACGCCCATATTCCCAAAGAGGTAGGCAGAGGCACAACCAAGGCACCCTCGACTAGCCGAAGACACTAAGTCCCACAATGTGATAGGTGGCAAGCCTATCGCCAACCGGGCACATTTCCAATCCCGAGCAACATTTTTTTGTATTAGAAAATTAGAAAAACCCAATTTTCATTTTGTTGCTCTACCCGGGATTCGAACCCGAGACCTCATGCAGTTAAGTCCAACAACTGAACCGCTAGACCACAGAGCTAGTAAATAAATAATGAATATCTTTGGACAAGTTACACAAATTGAATCTAACAACAAAATTAGCAAATTATATGCTTGTGTTATGGGTAGGATGTGATATGTTATATGATGTGTTATAGATAGGATTTCTTAATAGATATCAGGATAAATTTTTTTATCACCCAGACCCGGAAATAGAGGCATCTAAATGTTCATCACACAAATGCCTGCCGCCGTCGGGAATCAAAACCAAGCTTCGCAGTTAATCAGTGTAGGTAGGCGTATACGCTAACCACTCGACCAACGAAGCGATTTGCTATGCAAAATACCTATATGTTAATCAATTTTACAAACGTGATTAA
>NJDC01001925.1:389212-401452 GCA_002245475.1 Calephelis virginiensis | reverse complement strand
TATTTCTATAAGTAGAAGCATGAGAATTATTTGACTGTTACTTGCAGTTTTGCCTGCGTAGCTAATGGTCTCACGGGACATTTTTTTCGTGATAAATCCAATGTGTTAATCTAAGTTACCCCTGTGGTTTAGCAGTTTTTGCATGAAGGACAAACAAATATACAAACTTCGCATTAATAATACTAGTAGGATAATGGTGGTAATAGTCTTATGGTGGTAATAATGGAAGTGTAGTCTTTTATTTGTATTTTTTGTATAATATGACTTTGCTAATGACTGGTTGTATATTGTGTTTACTATATTTGTACGGAATTTGTTTTTTTATGGTATTGAAAAAAAAAACTGATATTTGTCAAGACTGAAGGGGGGACCTGAAAATCAGTGTTAAAGCATTATGCTTTAACAATATATTATACTGAGTGTTTCTCCTATTAGCATTACAGAGCTGCACATTGTGTTTATAATATTTTTGTATTTGTTTAATTGTTTTTCCTTGCATAGTATTTTTTTTATCGACAATATTTTTTTTTCATTGCAATGTGTGTAGTGAATGTGTGTCTTAATAAATCTTTTCTTTCTTTCTTTGTAATTTTGTTGCATGCTCACTAAATTAATTTTTGTTTATCGCTATTTTCTTTAAATGAAAGTAATAAAAAATAGAAAACACGTTTAGTGCTATCAGACGAGTTTGTAACCACAAACTAGTAAGAGATATTATGTTTGTAACATGACATTTCATAGACTTTTAATCTATTCCTCAGAATATTTTTTTAAGGACGTCACAAGTAGATATGGCCGGACTAATCTGACATCTCTAAAATTTTACATCACTTTCTTTTTGTTTCATTAGAATAAGACAGCACACATTAAAACATTGCTAGTAGGTGCTCAGCCAAATTACCACCAATATGGATATTACTCGAATAAGCGATAATACAACTAAAAGTAAATACATAAGCGCAGAAAAAATGTAATCGCCTAAATTTGACCGCCTCGTTGGTCGAGTGGCTAGCGGACACGCCTAACTACATCGACCAACTGCGAGGCTCGGGTTCGATTCCCGACGGGGCAGGCATTTGTGTGATGAACATTTAAATGTCTGCATTTCCGGGTCTGGGTGTTTATTAATTTTTTTCTGGTATCTATTTAAGTATTTCTATGTATTAGAATCGTTGACTAACACCCATAACACAAGCATATAATTTGCTTACTTTGGGGTTAGATTCAATTTGTGTGACTTGTCCAAGGATATTTATTTATTTATTTAATTTTCACCTGGACCTAGAAATAATGACTTTTATATTTTTATCACATATTTTTTAATGTTCTATCGGTAACGATACTTAACAGAAATCGTTAAACATTAAAAGATAGCTAAAAAAAATTTAGAACCTACAACTTTGTCTTACAATTCTGTCTGTAGGTCACGGTTATCTCTAACTATATAATTCAGCTTGCTATCTTATTAAACAGAAAAAAAATATAAAAAAATAGAATGAGCAATTGCCACTAGTCAAGTTTAAGTTTAGTTTAAGTTTAAGCAGTAGCAGAATTGGGTTAAACTTGTTAAAAAAGTCATCTGTCGTCATAACCAGTCACGTCCAAGTCTTTAGTAAAGTGTAGCTAAGCTCACCGAGTGAAATTTAGTGGTATTGAGATAATCCACGATATAGTAATTTCTTCATGAACTATCAGCCCTTTCACAGAACAAAATTATGTCAAAGCCACCAAAATTAATTAATTTCTAAGAAAAATCTTAATACAACAAATTTATGAATTGTTTCGATAATTATTTGCTTTAACATTGTCGGTTAATAAGGTATTTTTACGTAATCGCATGTCATCAAAAATTATGGCCGGGATTGATCAAAGTGAACTCAAATAAAGGAAATTTGTTCACAAATTAATTTCAGAATTAATGTTCCATAATTATGTTTGGTTTTATCGTGCCTTTGGACTTTTCGAGTGTTATAAATATCAAGATCAAAGTACATTTTATCTTTACCATCAGATACTTCATTTATCACCATCATCATGTACAAAATGAGGCAATCCAGCTCACATCCAGAAAGAAACGTAACAGTTGATAGACTTATATTTAGGCTTGTTTTAGATCAGAGGTTCCCAAACTTATTTCATGTAACGCCCACTTTGAAAATCAGTTGTTTTGTAGCGCCCCCCCCTCGTTTTTTTCTTGTCAATAACCTCAATAACATATTTGTTGCGCCTAGTTTTAAAAAAAAAACATTTTTTTCAAGATTTTTACCGCCCCCCTCTAGGCTTCCAGCGCCCATAAGGGGGCGTTATCGCCCACTTTGGGAAAGGCTGTTTTAGATAAAGACTTAGATTTAGAGTCGGTGATAGATTTAAACAGTAATTCAGTAGAAAGCGAAATAAATATAACTTACTAACAAGTACATAGAATCATAAGATATAGACGGTCTAGAAGGCAAACTCATACATACACTCGAGATACGTCAATTTTAACAAAGTACACTCGGCGGCCGTGCTAAGTGTCTGGTAAAGTTGTGAAAATCACGAGGTTGGCAACACATTCAAAAAATTAAAAGGTTGTAATGTTTGGCTTATACACAAAATACTAGTAGTAGTACTCGTATCTAATTGTTTGATTTGTTTGAAGAATTAACCAGTAAGAACCACCATAATTGGACGCTTATAGAAATGAATAAATAGATAGAGAAGGAGAGGCTTTTTAGGGTTTGTTAAGGCCTTGATCGATTTGAGTTAAACTGCAGTTTTATAGCTCGTCTGCAATTCTCACCGGAACATTATTGTAAATTTATATAGCGACGTGCTCTTAATTTGTCATGTTGACTATTTTAAAATCCTTGAAAAAAATAGGTTTTTAAAAGTTTGATGTGTGTGTGTGCGTATGTGTACGTGTGACATCACGGCTTCCAAGAGAATGGACGATTTCGATGCGGTTATAACTAATATGAGATGGTTTTTAGCTGTAGTTTTTTCGGGTATTGTTGATGGTTATTGAAAAAACATTTTCTATTATATATGTATTTAATTATTCTCTTATTGTCACCTCTGTGGTCTAGAGGTTCAGGTGTTGGACTTGACTGCATGAGGTCCCGGGTTCGAATCCCGGGTCGGGCAACAAAAAGAAAATGGGTTATACCAATTTTATTTAAATAAAAAAAATGTTGCACAGGATCGAATACGTGCCTGGTTGGCGATAGGCTTGCCACCTATCACATTGTGGGACTTAGTGTCTTCGGCTAGTCGTGGGTGCCCTGGTTGTGCCTCTGCCTATCTCTTCGGGGATATGAGCGTGAAGTTGCTTTTTTTTATTCTCTTAATGTTTCTTTCGAAACTGGGACTGGGACTCCAAAAGCAAATTCAAACTTATTGGCAATAAGATTCTTAAACAAATGGCGGAAAAATCGATGAACAGACATAAAAAATAAGATTCGAACGTACTAGCATTTTCCTCAGATCCCGAAACCGAAATATTTTACGACACTATAAAAATATTATTTTTTATATTATTAGAAAATCGTCAGCTACAATATGACAATTATTAACACATAAATAAATAAATAGATATATATGAATACATTAAACAGAAATTTTATCTCAGCCCATGATAAGCAAATTATATGAAAAATAGAAATTCTAGTATTGATACCAGAAAAAATGTAATAAGCTCAGACTCAAATTAGCACATACTATGTCTGAATTTCCATCACACAAAATATGTCTGCACCCGTCGGGAATCGAATCCAATAAAACTAAATATACAAATAAAAAAAAACAGTACAATGAAAGTGAACAATTGATTAGTCTTTTAATCAGATTAAAAAAATATATATCACGCCCATATTCCCGAAGAAGTAGGCAGAGGCACAACCAGGGCACCCACGACTAGTCAAAGACTTTCTCATATCCCAGACAGTCCCACAATGTGATACTTGGCTAGGCTATCACCAACCGGGCACATGTCAAATACTAGGCCACATTATATTTTTTTAGAAAATTAAAAAAAAAAAAATTTTCTTTTTTATGCCCGACCCGTGGTTTGAACCCGGAACATCATGAAGTCAAGTCCAATATTACATTTTATTAACATAGTATTACTTAACTTACGTAACTGTTTATTTATACGCACAATTGTAAATATCAGTAAATATCAATATTTATATGTACTACATTTTCTGAATTGTACGGAATAATTGTAAATAACAATATTCATATGTACTACATTTTCTGAATTATACTGACTAATTGTAAATAACAATATTCATATGTAGCACATTTTCTGAATTGTACGGAATAATTGTAAATAACAATATTCATATGTACCACATTTTCTGAATTGCACGGAATAATTGTAAATAACAATATTCATATGTACCACATTTTCTAAATAAATGTATTTTTATTTTTAATTAGGTGATATTTTTCTTCGGCTCGGCTTCTTTTATAATATCGTTTTTTACGACTACTTGGCCAATGTCAATTTAGTTAATTCAATACAATACAATCATTAGTCACTATG
The DNA here is from genome assembly GCA_002245475.1 of Calephelis virginiensis. Classification (NCBI taxonomy): domain Eukaryota; kingdom Metazoa; phylum Arthropoda; class Insecta; order Lepidoptera; family Riodinidae; genus Calephelis; species Calephelis virginiensis. Next base: position 396,924 of record NJDC01001925.1, on the reverse strand, counting down.
TGCAAAGTCATGTCAGGTCAGGGTCTTGAATAAAGTGGTAGCTTCATTGCTCAAGCTCATCTAGTGAGATTCGGCGGCAGCGAGGAAATAGACGATACACTAATTTCTTCATAATTATTTCACTTGTGCACTTTCGCTGGACAAAATTAATGTAATTCCTACCTAAATTAACCAGATTCACTCAATATAAAAACACGAACTTCAATAATAATAAAAAAAATACGACCGCCTTCATTCACAATGGCGCCAAAATCCTAAGGCGATATTACCTAACTTAACTTTTACATTCAAGGAACTAACTTCAATTTCAATGTTTTGACATCGAAGTATATTTAATTGTTCATTAAATATAGCATTACTATTTAAATTATGCGCTTCGGCTATATTCGTCAAGCTTCGGAAATCCGAATGCATTTTAGATATATCTATATAAAAGTATAAGTATAAGTTAGATATATCTATATATCTATATAGAGTTGTTATTGCGTAAATAATCATTACGTTTAAATTTAGATTAGGTCAGCCAATTTAAAAATAAAAGTATAAAGTTTAAAAAAAGTAAAGCCGAAGCGCAAAATATAAATAGTAGTACTACTATACGTACATATTAAAGCAAATGTAACTCATAAATAAATTAACGGATTTGCCTAAAAATGATTGATCGTCTCTGTGGTCGAGTGGTCATGTGTTATGTTGGTTATTGACAGGAGAAGAACCTTCTTACGAAGAGAAAAACCGTGAAATCGAAAAAAAAACATTTTTTTTCATACAAACTGTTCTCAATGTCAAGCGATACGAAGTTGGTCGGGTTATCTAGTATAAAATTAAATGAAATTGTCTCAGACATAAATTAATTTTTGGCTTATATATGATAGTTACGTTCTCTGAACTGTAGATACCACGTAAGATGGCGCTTCAGACACCTGTCGTCCGCCATTAAACATGTATTAGGGCTCCCTCCACATTAGGGTGGAGATTTATTTCTATTACCCCACTACGTATTACTTGTGTAATATCCACTATTATTTTATGTCACAAATGGTGGTTGATTTATGTGGTGCGTTTTTAATAGCTTGTTCTTTAGTTACACAAGCTGTTCCGGCGAACTTTGTTCCACCCTTTCACAACTATGGGAAAAATTAAAATGTTTTTTTCTAGTTTCCTTGCAGTCAAACTGTATAAAAAGTATCCAATGTTGTTTTTCTGGATTTAGGCTACCTCTGCATTTATTTTCAACTAAACCGGTTAAGATATTCTTAAGTTATAAAATATAATGTAACTAATACGACTTTCTGCTATGAATATAAATACGGTTTTCTTTGTTCTATGCGCTGACTAGCTGTTTCCTGCGACTTTACTCGTGTGGCAGTTAATGTATGTATTTACTGAACTGAAGATAAATGAAAAACTGTATGATTAACATTCCTTTTTGAAACGTATTTATTTATTTCTAATCGATACCCCAATATTAAGCACTTTTGTACAAACTTGCAACTCCTATTTCATCCCCTTAGGGGTAATATTTCTAGAAATGCTTAAACACGTATCTACTCATTTTTAATAAGTAGCCCAAAATTAATGTTTAATGTTTCTTATTAAAAAAATAACTGTATTTCATACAAACTTTAAACCACTATTTAACCCCCTTAGAGACATAATTTACAAAATTCCGTCCTAAATGGGTATCTACTTAATAAAAAGACCCTACTCACCTAATTTCAAACCTGTAACTTTAACGGTTTCTGCTCGGCGGTGATCAATTAGTCAGGGCATGCTATTTTATATGTATAGATTGTACTGAGCAATCCGATGTATAGTGCGACCAATTTTCCTGTTAAGTATATAGCATCGCTAGTGCGACTTTTAATGTTCTTAGCCCCCGACGCGACAATAGTAATGTGTTGTTTCAACCCCCGAGGCATAATGAGGGGTTTTCGCCTCTGTGGTCTAGCGGTTCGGGTGTTGGACTTGACTTCATGAGGTAACAGGTTCGAATCCCGGGTCGGTCAACAAAAAAAACTTGGATTTTTCCAATTTTCTAATAAAAAAAAATGTTGATCGGGATTGGAAATGTGCCCGGTTGGCGATAGGCTTGCCACCTATCACATTGTGGGACTTAGTGTTTTCGGCTAGTCGTAGGTGCCCTGGTTGTGCCTCTGCCTACCACTTCGGGGATATGGGCGTAAAGATACTTTATTAACCCCTTACGAAAAACATAATGTACGTATATATGTGGCAATAACTTTTTAACGGTTTGACCAATTTCTATGCCGATATTTTTGTTTTAAAGCTGACGTTATCGAGATTCTTGGATACGTACCAAATAGATTTGGTCAGGGGTTCATTAAATGTTTTTAATTATATAATTTATTAATTGAAAATGTTACCTAGAAAATATTGACGGTAAATTTAATCATAATAATTTAAAAAAATGGATAAATTTCATTCTCGGAGACCAAACTTCTGAAATTGACAACAAAGTGATATTCCACGAAGCAACGGATTTGGACCTTCAAACTGTAGGATCTCAATTTTATACAAATTGGAAATGGGAATCAGATATATTAATCAAGGTACCCTTTCGAAAAAAATGCAATAAAGATTTTTTGTGCGTTATTAATTAATGTTAATAATTCGGTAGTTTTGTGTTCAAAAGTGTCACCAATGACATAACTAGATCGTAAAATTTGGCACACTTCTAGTTTTTTTTTTAAGGCCATTGGACGGCAAACAAGCATAAGGATTTCCTGATGGTAACAAATTCAAGCCGCCTTGAAACACCAAAGGTGGCAATGATGCGTTGCCAACCTGAGGCCGGGACGTTAGACCTCGAGCAAAGGTAAGTTTACCTGTTACCTTACCCTCCGAACCGGAACAATTCAACGGCAAGCACCGACTTTATTGTTGAAGGAATAAGTAAAGCGGTGGTACCAATCCGGACGAGTCGCTGCAAAACTCAGCCACCAAGTACGATGTCATGGTGTTAGTGACGGTAAGCCTATGCTCGCCGTATACGAGCTTCCTGGCAGAAAGGTAATTGGTCTATTCTTCAAAGGAGCCCAGACCAACACGGGGGATAACGAAGGGATATTCGATTTCAATTTGCATCAAACTGAGATTGAAAAATAATTCTACAGTAAAGTTGGTAGCTTTATAGTAGTTTATATCTGGTAATAACACTATAGAGCCTATTTGTGGTGAAAAAACGACGGGTTGCACTCCGTTAGTGCCGGCAGAAGTAAATACTTAAATATTAACGTTGTGCATTTTTGATATTTTGGAATGGTTAGGTAATCATTTTGCACAAATTGATTTAATTATCAATAGGAAAGTACTATCATATGTGGTAGAACACAATATTCATTTATTGCGCTATCGTACACTAACCTGACAATATGAACATTCGCTCAGGCGCCCTGCGCCGTTTACTAATTTTCGATCAGGTCACGTGTCCTGATGCGAGTTTAGAAGTTTTTATCCATTCCAAAAAAGTGCGCAACGTCGCTTAAGAAGTTTTCTTTTCAAAAATATTGATTTATTTCGCTTAATACAACATCTAATATACTACTAAGGTGTATTTAGCTCAAGTTAATTTTAAGTAATAAGATCCCGTGTTTTCCCCATGTTGGTCCGGGTCTTTTGAGGGGAATACTAAGGTCACACTATAAGCTTAGCGTAATTTAAAAATAAAACAACATGTTAAGACCAAAATAATATGTTTATTGCTTTTCAAAACAATCTCCTTTACATTTAAAAAAAAAATTCATGCAATGGAACCATTTTTTAAAACAGAAGGACTACAGATCTAAAGGCGTGTTTTCTTTCTTCTTCTTCTTTCTTCTCTTTGTCATGCTGATTTTTTTATGCTATTGATAGACAAACAAGCAGACGAATTTTCTGATGTTAAGAAATCACGTCGCCTATAGACACCAAAGGTGGTAATGGTGCGTTTCCAACTTGAGGTCGGGATGTTTGGCCTCGAGCAAAAGTAATTTAATCGGATACCTTACCTTAAAGAAGAAGAAGAACAAATTCCGGTGAAATTTTATTATCTGTATTAACTAATGTCAAAACGGAATGGACATTTGGGAACGTCGAAAAAAATAGTTCCCAGATTGTCATCTGAATACGTAGTATTACTATACAATCTGAGAAGACAACAAAGTAGTGTTTATTAAATTAAAGACCGGTTACCACAAGAACATTTGCTCTTCAATTCAAATAAAATAATATAAAATATGGCGAGACTAAACAGGCAAAATAGGGCGCTATGAATGAATAGGACTTACCGGAAGTCAAAAACCCCCAAATATATCGAGCTCCACACAACACACACCACTAAACCGTTTTATTAGCACCAACAATACACACACTACTAAAAACTCAACGTACATTTCGTTTAAAACTGCAAATTATATAATTTTATTTGGATTTATGTATGGATTTCTGCAAAGAAACGCCTTCTTCTATCAATGTTGATCTTCATTTATCACCACTGTATTTTACATAACAATGATATTTTATTATTGGGGTCTAAAAACAAATGAACAAACTCCCGCTTAACTTTATTGTTCGTTGCTAAAACAGATCAGATAAAAGCTGCTCTGTCGTTATTTGCATATAAAAGTCGCTTAACCAAACGTTAACAATCCCTTTTATTGCATTGTAAACAGCGGTACCCTCAGGGCGCAAATTAAAGCAATCGCCAAAGTGAAAATACTGCTTTTTATATACGATTTGTGTGTAGCCATTTATTCACACATGGGCTTGATTTTGTTGTTTCTTTTGGGTAAATAGTTGCGAAAGTGGAGCGCAAAGAGAGCGATGTTCAAATATGGACTTGGTTTTATTTTTAGTTTTAACTAATAGTTGGAAAAGTGGAAAGCAAAGCGAGCGATATTCACAAATGAAGTTGGTTTTTGTCTTTAATTAAAGAGATTCAAAATTAAAAAGAACTGAGAGTACAATCAGCAAATAAATAATGAAGCTGTAAAATTGCAAAAGCCGATTATTTCATTGGGAAATATTTCGTGATTTGATGTCTTTTTGAAAGATAGCAAATGGTTCTGAAATGGTCCCACAAAAACTTTATCTACTTCCATCGTTTTTGAGTTACCTTTTATAACCTTCTCCTTTTTAAGAGTCGGTTTAAAACTATCGTAACTATTTACAAAGGAAAGTTCACAGCTGTTATATGTTAGACGACCATTTTTATCCGTAGTTTATTAGGCCTTATTCTGTCAAAACTGTCCGGATAACTTTCTCCAGAATAACTTCTTATTGTATGAATACACACTAATAACTAAATAAATAGTTAAAGTAAAGTTAAGTTAATATTATGGTCTGTATTCCATTATAATAAAGACTACAGTACCTGGTTGAAACTTGGAGTATTTTAGTCCATATTTATCAATAAGACGGTCAGTGAAATGAAACTAGGGCTATGTAAGAGCAACTTGCAAGTTTATCCTTGTAATAAAATTTATACAAATGTAGCGAAACTTTGCTCTAATGTTTTAGACGATTATAGCACTGGTTGTGAACATGGTTTGCAATTTGGACCATTTAATCCAAATTGAACAATAGTCGGAAGATGGAAACAAAGTTTTTTCTAATGTAACCCATGGTGGAAGGCGTGTTTCAACCGTCTTCAACGTCTTTGAATCTAGCTGCTGGTAAAACCACTAGCTCACAATCTAAAGTCAAATCAAAATGTGGGTTAAGTTTTAACAACCAGTTGATCGAGTGACTAGAATACACACACCGATCAACCCCGAGGCTCGGGTTCGATTTCCGACAGGGGTAAGCATTTATGTGAGGAACATTTAGATATCTGCATTTCTGGGTCTGGATGCTTATTAAATTTATTCTCTATCTATTTAAGTATTTCTATGTATCAGAATCCTTGACTAACACAAGCATATAATTTGCTTACTTTGGGGTTAGATTCAATTTGTATGACTTGTCCAGGGATATTTATTTATTTATCAGTGTTTATATCCATCTACGGATATCCGGATACCTAATCAAGCGTAAACGGATACCAGAGAAGGCAATACAAACCACACCACATGGATTTACTTCTCTTTCAAATAAACAGTTGGCATGTTTCGTTGACTCAGTAGACAACTTAATCTCACAATGTAACAAAGCTGTCGTTAACCGACACTTAGGTATCTGATTTCGGGCGATTTAAAAAAAAATTGTTGCCCGATCCAGGAACTGAAACTGGGAAATTTATTAGCTATGTAATATTACCATCAAATAATTCGTAAAATTCGTAAATAAAATAATAAATCATTCGTTTTATCAAAGTGGAGCTTTATTATACCAAAATCGTTAATATAAGAGATATTTTACATTAAAATATAATCGTAGGCACATATTATTACAGTCATATGACGGAAACTATTACAGCAAGGTTAGCAATGACTATTACCCATTACAAAAATAGCCCATGTTTTTTTTGTTGGCATACATTATCTTTTTTTTACATTTACTAAAAAAATAATAACACATATTGACGCTAGATGTAATTATTAATTTCAGTTATTTCCGTATCAAAAATCATACTATCGATTTTGACGAAAAAAGTAGCAAACAAACACACTTACGCATTTAACACGTCTTATTATTTATTAAACACTAGCTGACCGCGGCGTTGCCCGCGTGCTCCCACAGGAGCAATGTTTCGAGATAGAAATTATCCTATGTGTTAATCTCTATCTGTGCACCAAATTTCATGAAAATCGGTCCAGCAATTTTTGCGTGAAGGAGTAACAAACAAATAAACAAACATACTAACTTTTATATTAATAATATTAATAGGATAGGTAAAAAAATGTTTAAATAGGAAGTTTCTCTCCTATTCTCTCTTTTTCTTTCTCGTGTTTACGATTTATCGCGAGAATAAAAAAAAGGCTGAATGCAGTTTAAGTTGCACCGCATTATTTAAAAAGCATTTTCCCTTTTTCGTCTTTTACCCTCAACTTCTTTAACCATCTTTTCATATACTTTTTGGTAGCTATATTTTTTTTCTATAATCACACATCAATTTAAATGATGCACGATATTATTTTTTTGTGTCCCTCAATGTATGGAAGCGCGCCTATTCTTTATCTCTTTTTAAAAAGTTTATCTAAGCATTATTGGGGAATTTAGGCGCCATCGAGAGAAAATTTGGTAGTAGCTTTATTCGTGTTTATATTGAATGAAATCAGTCAATTTTTGTGGCATTTTGGTCAGTGAAAATGCAAAAAGAAATGATCATGAAGAAGTTAGTGTATCATGTATTTTCTCGTTTCAACCAAAACTCAATACCTGAACTTGAATAATAATACCACAGATTAATTCAAAACCCTAACATAACTGCCAGGCTGTTTGATGACTTATGACTTATTTTTAATAATTTAAAACCGATACTGTTAAAACGACCACAACCCACCAAGAACATCATCATCCTTATACACAAAACAAACAGCAATAGAAAATAGTCATCTGTGTAATACAATAACCTATGACGTCGGAACACTTTCATCATATGAAAGAATATTGGAAATAGAGAAAGCGCTAGAAAATATATGGAGTAGCCCGCCAGGTAAACGCTACAGAGGCAGACCCTACGCTCGATGGGATGATGACATCAAAAGAATCGCAGGTCCGCAATGGATCCAGTTAGCACGGGACAGAGAGAGATGACAAGCCTTGAAGGA
>NJDC01001925.1:367940-382825 GCA_002245475.1 Calephelis virginiensis | reverse complement strand
TTAAATTGTTCAAAAACTATGGTATACAATGCAGTGCAACATGTCAGACACAATAACACAGATTTAAATGTGCCCAGAACAAAAAGATCGAGAAAAACAACTCCGCAAGATAGAATGATAACCAGGTTAGCTAAGAAATATCCGTTTCTAGGCTCTATTTTAAGTAAACACGAAGTGTTTGGGACAGACGAAAGAGCTGGTGTCTCAGCGAGGACCGTTCGACGACGTCTGGTAGAAGCATGGTTGTTCGGAAGAGTGGCTCGCAAAGTACCGTTGTTGAAGAAAGAACATAGAAATGTTCGTTTGGCGTTTGCACGTAAATATGGACATTGGACCTACGCCCACTGGCAACATGTATTATTCTCTGACGAGACCAAGGTCAATTTGATTTCTTCAGATGGAAGGCAATACGTACGGTGTCCATGCTTCCCTATGCTGAGGAGCATCTCCCTATTATATGGACGTTTCAGCATGATAACGACCCGAAACATACCGCCCGTTCAGTCAAGTCGTTTCTTACCAGTCAGTCAGTATCGGTGCTAGATTGGCCAGCAAATAGCCTGGACCTTAACCCAATCGAGCACCTTTGACACAAAATCAAGAAAAAAGTAGCCACTTATCGTACCACAACTTTAGATGAACTTAATGAAGCTTTTTGTTAGGCATGGGCAAACATTCCTGTCGAAACATGCCAGAAACTGATAATGTCTATGCCACATCGGTGTCAAGCGGTAATTACTAATATAGGTTTTGCTACTGGGTACTAATTTCACACTTAAAAAAATGGAGCTGTTAAAGATATTATAATACTGCAGATTATTAGTTTTCTTTAACTCTATTTTTCATTATAGTTTTCTGTCCTTATTTAAATGTCCAGCTACAGAATTATACCTTAAAATTGAATACATGTTCAACCTTTGATATTTAATACTATTTTCTTTTTATTTATTATTTTATTTACAGCCATTTAAAGCATAATAATCGGACCAAATTATGCAAATAATAGTTACTGAGAAATCAATAGGGTTTTATATTTTTATGTACATAACCGGTTATTGTTCTTCAGTATCTTGCATGTCCCTAATTAGTTGACCACGACTGTATATAAAAAAATGTAAAATTTAGTTTTCTCATAATCCCTACTAAAATTAGTAGTGTGTGTATCATTTTTCAACCTGCGATTATTTGTTCGTCTTCTATATTTTCTTTATATATTTTATTGAATTTTTCCACATTTTTTTTAATCTATTTTGCATTTTGTTTAAATTGGTGTAAAACCTATATTGATACAATCGGTAGAACCAATAAATATCGAAATCTAAGTAGGTGTTTTGCAGTTTTCCTGCGCTTAAATTAGGTAAGATATTAAATTTCACAAGGTTTAGCTTCCTCATCTCACCTCTACCAATAGTAGAAAACCTTTCTTATATTGGAAAGGTAGGTTACATGCTCGTCTCCAATTTTTTTATGTACTTTAGTCGATTTCTCTGTCATTTGTGAACTGATAAAAAAGATATTTTATTAAAAAAGGCGTACTTCCATAGTGGTTCCATTAAAACAAGTCAACATCTGATGATGGAATTTATAGTACAAGATTCCTGGTAGACTTTTCTTCGCTTATTACTATCAAGCTGATTTTTCGTAAGTAGTCTTAAAAAAGCTAAAAAGAAAGAAAAGCAAAAAAAGAAAGCCACTTAGTTTTCGGTTAGTAATATTTTTTTTTACCTTGTCAAATCAACCTATTTTGTCCTTGCTATCCCTATAAAGATACCATTTACCAACATTACTGCAAGGAAAAAACTTGGGCGTCTAGTCAAAAGGAAGCTACTCACGAAAACTCAGCTTGATAAGCAATGAAAAGTCTACCAGGAATTTTGTACTATTAAGTATAAATCTAGAAAAATTCTCTATTATTTGTATATTAGACCGACTATAGGGGTAATAGTATTGAAATTGTTCTTCTCATTTAAATTTATATTTTAAAATAAGTATCTTCGCGCTCATACCCCAAAGAGGTTGGCAGAGGCACAACCAGGACACCCATGACAAGCCGAAGACACTTAGTCCCACATTTTAATAAGTGGCAAGCCTATCGCCAAACGGGCACATATCCAATCCCGGGCAATGTCATTTTTAATAGAAAATTAAAAATACACATTTTTTATTTTTTTGTTGCCCGCCCCGGGGATTTATTTGCTTGATAATAAAAAAAATAGATGTACGTAAGCTATCTGCCTTTTTGATACCTTTAATAAATAAAAATTACAATTAAGAGGTTTAACATAAAATTTGGTACTTCAGTATGCATACGAATACTGAAGTACCAAATTTTATGTTAAACCTCTTAATTGTAATTTTTATTTATTAAAGGTATCGAACATACATACTGAAGTACCATTTTTTCATTACTCGTTGATGACTGCAATCGGTAGTTAGTGCTATATAAAAGAATAACCAATCCGTGCCCACTTTGTTGGGCAAAAAGCATTACATGTGCCTGCTTTCCTCCCAATTCATTTATTTAACTTATTAAGAGGTTTCCCCATGTTGATCCGGGTTCCTTTGCAGAATAGACCATCTGCCTTGGTGTGCCAGGCAGCTCGTAAAAAGCGAGCATAGGCTTACCTCCACTAACACCATGAAGCTCTAGTAGGTGATAGTGTTTCGCAGCGACTCGCACGGATTGGTACTACCGCCTTATCTATTCCTGACACCATAACGTCAGTGCTTACCGTTGACGTGTTGCGATTCTTAGGATAAGGTAGCCGGTAAACTTATTTTTGTTCGAGGCCTTATAATATGCCGGCCACAGGTTGGCAACGCACCATTACTACCTTTGGTGACTCTAGGAAGTGTAAATTTCTTACCATCAGGAAATCCGTCTGCTTGTTTGTCTTCCAATATTATAAAAAAATTGATTTTATTTCGTATAACTGTAATAATTACTACCAGAGTACCCTTAAAAACAAACTGAATAAATAACAATCTTTATCTCAAACTTAAATCGTCGCGAATTAATAACATTTTTAATTATTTATACGGGATACTCACGATCTCTTTTTATCCCGTCGTGACCACGGCCTATGCAACTAGGCCGAAATATCGACAAATAAAATAAAAAGAGATCGTGAGTATCCCGTATAAATAATTAAAAAAATCTTTATCTCTTTAAATATTAATATAAAAAACATAAAAAATATATAAAGAAATTTTATTGAAAAAACTACTTAGTTTTCCAACGGATAAAAGTAACATATATCTACATAACTCTAACATCTCGCAACATATCCCCTAAATCAATTCACATATCTGTCATCTCCCGACCCCTCCCAGTGAGGCGTGAACATAATTGTAAAGTAAGCTAAAGTAAGCTTGAAAAATAGATTTAGCCTGAGTGGATAAAAATTGCAACAGCCTCCCATTCGAGGGTTTGTTAATGTGACAATTATTTCGGAGATCTCCCTCAGCCATAAATTTCATCAAGAGGGAGGTTCCTACTGTTCACGTTGTCTGTATTGTAATACTAGCTTTTATCCGCAGTTTTCGCCTAAATCATAAAATACTATCTACCTCTGTGGCCTAGCGGTCCGGGTGTTGGACTTGACTGCATGAGGTCCCGGGTTCGAATCCCGGGTCGGCCAACAAAAAGAAAATTGGATTTTTCCAATTTTCTTATAAAAAAAATGTTGGTCGGGATTGGAAATGTGCCCGGTTGGCGATAGGCTTGCCTCCTATCACATTGTGGGACTTAATGTCTTCGGCTAGTCGTGGGTGCCTTGGTTGTACCTCTGCCTACCTCTTCGGGGATATGGGCGTGAAGATACTTTTTTTTTTACTATCTGTTGCCCGCGGCGTTGGCCGGGTGGTTAATGATACCACAGGAAAAAAAATTCGGGATGAAATCTATGTGCTTATCCAAGTTACCCTCTATGTGTGTGCCAAATTTCAACGTTTTTGGCGTGAAGGAGTAACACACAAGCATATAAGCTTTCGTATTTATAATATTAGTAGGATTGTATCATACATAACATGTCTTCAAATAGACAAACAGAGGTAGAACCAGGCACTTACGATAAGCTAAAAGTTAATTTTTAGTCCCAACAATGTGATATGTAGTATATCTATCGCCTACCGGGCACTTATCAAATCCCGGGCAACATTGTTTTTATTGAAAAATAGCTGATTCAGCAAAAGTTGTCCTGTCCTAACTAAGAATATTGATTTTGAACTTTCTCTTGACAATAATATAACACAATAAAAAAGAATTAGCGAATCTATTCCATTTGTTCACGCATGATGCGTTGAAAACGGTAATGGAATCCCCATTACCGTCCTTTAAATAAAATTGAAAAACATATTACTTAAAATGAAATTGAAAAACATATTTAAGTTAACGTTGAAGAGACGTGTCTACTTCAGTAGCTATCATCAGTCTGGTATGTGTTCCGTATACAGTGCACATAGTTTTTTACCATTTTTAAACGGTTCATTAGTTGTTCTCATATTCCCATACATCAAAAATCCTAAAAATCGGTCCACCCATTCTTAATTATGAATTTTACTATCACAATTTGGTGACTTTTAATACATATAACAGGTTATATACACTATTTCTCTAAAAGTTATTTTATTTTCCGCAGTCCGTTATTAATAGGTGGCGGGAAATAAGGCGAGGAAGGTAAGGACATAAATCATGGGCGGGTATCGAAGCCTGGCCAACAAAAGAATGATTCTTGAAAGCCTCAATGTTCATGGAATTACGAAATGTGGATATTCTAATAAAATACTTCATGGGGCTAGAATGCTTAGAGAAAATCTATAAATTAATACGTGATACCAAAACTGTGGACCCCTTTTTACATCAGGACGCAGGAGCATAAAATTTGGCACGATTGTAGTTTATGTGTAGGAGAAGTGCAGAACGCTAATATTTTTCAATAATCATGCTTATAAAGTAGATTAAATCAATAAATGAAATATTACCCACACTACCATGCATTTGACACACACAAACAAATATATTGATAATAACGATAAAAGATCACAAGTGGCGCATTAAAAAGTTTGGAAACAAAGTAGTTGGTCTTAAGAAATGAAGATGGCGTTCTTATCAACAAGATATCAAAATTTATAATGGTCGAATTTCCACAAACGAGCGACCACTAGTGTTGTTAATTATGTAAAAAAATGTATGAAACTTCGCAAGCTATGTGAATGTTTTTATATTGACACGTGCAAAAGGCGCAACTGATGGCAAGAAGCAGAACAACTTTTGGTTTCATAATCATCTCAGGTGTATTGACTTTCTTTCTAGATTTCTGCTTTTGAAAATCCAGTCTTCTTGTTAATGCTCGATTTATCCCAAAATACTGAATTGACCCCACAAATATCTGAAACTAGATTTCTTTGACCGTGTGTGAAGAGACGTGAAATTTTAGAAAAAAAAACTTACTGAATTCAAAAGATTTATTAAGATTAGCCACATGTTTTTTCTGTGAACATAATATGATTTATAGAAACGAATGTATAAATAATATTGTTTTTTTTTTTGTGAAAGTTTAGGACTCTTTTCTATCGATCCAAAATTAAAACGTGTTTCAATCTCCTTAAAAGTAACTTTTTAATACATAAAAAGTGATTGTTAATAATCACTTCTCAAAGGTATAGTTTTAGATATTCGTGTGGACGATTCTTAATGTTTGGGAGGTATAGGGCTTTAATAGGTACACAATAAGTTTCAGCTTTAATGCTAACGCGAACAAACAAAATGAATATAGACATAATCTAAATAAATAACTCAAATTAATATTACCTTAAAGCAGTCTCATTACATTCTTCTTTTAAAGTTGTTAACCAACTATACTTATTCAAAGAGATATACATTAAATACAGAAATACTAGTAATAAACAGCTAGACCCGGAAATACAGACAAATATGTCCTTCTAAAAATTTACTCCTGTCGCGAATCGAACCCAGATCTCGCGGTTGACCGATAAAATGAGGCGTAGACAAAAACCCCTCGTCCAACGAGATAGCAAAAATATAGTAGTAAACATATTGTGAAAGTCCCAAATAAATAGTGAACCCAGTATAACAATGTACATAAATACCGTCGAAGTAACAGATAAGGTTTATTTACCGTTTCGTCGCTCCACGTCCGAACAAAAAATATATTACGGTCAGGTCGAGGCTGATTTACAGTGCTCGCTTTTGTCGTAGCATTATCACCTATCCCCATTAAAGTAATGTGGAGCACCCCCTCGGGATTCCGAAATTAAGTTTCGCGTAGCAGGTTCATTAAAGTTAAGTTATTAACATCAATTTGCAGCTGTTAGTTGTTTCGGATAGAATAGCAAACAGGACACGTATTACTGTTGTTAACGTTAATTCTATAACTAATGTTATCAATGTGTTAAATTAACACTAGCTGTTATTTGTTTTTCTGCTTGTTTTCAGGGTTCCGTAACCAAAGGCCAAAAACGGAACCTTATAAATTCGTGATGTCTACCTGTCCGTTTGTATGTCACAGCCACTTTTATCTATGCTGTTTAAACTAGGTAAATAGATGCATTCTGTTGACTGCATTAAGATTTTCACACAAAAATAGAAAAAACAACGGTAAATTTTAGGGGTTTCTCATACTTTGAACTAAAACTCAAAAATATATACTACGATGTAAACTTCCACCGAAAATTGGTTTGAATGAGATCTAGTAAGTAGTTTTTTTAAAGGTACTGTAACAACAAAAATCAAAATAGTTGTACTTAACAGTTAAGAGATGGCGAAGTGTAGTTTAGAATCGCGCAAATGTCGGAAGTGACGTAAACTGCAGTGTGCAACCACTGTATAGTGTGTATGAAATATGAAAGGAATGAACTGAAAAATCGTTAATGTTTAATAAAAATGAGATTGATCATTAGATTGCTGCTACGGAACCCTTCATGGGCGAGTCCGGCTCAGTGTTGTTCACTAGCTGTTTTTTGGCTACTATTTATTTTTTCATCATTTGTAATTGGCCGTTTAATTGATGGTTAGCGTACACGCCTAACTCCATTGACTAACCGCGAGGTCCAGGTTCGATTCCCTACGATGGTAGGCATTGATGTGATTAATATTCATGTATGTGTTTCTGGGTCCTGGTTGTTTATTACCTTTGTTCTGGTATCTATATAAGTATTTCTAAGTATTAATATCGTTGTCTAACACCCTTATACAGTATTTTTTTAAGCTTATTTTGGGACAGTCTAATTTTATAGAATGTTCGAATGGAGAAATATATTGTTATTGGAGAAATATATAATAATAAAGAGAGAGAGAGAGAGAGAGAGAGAGAGAGAGATTTTTATGCAAAAAATGATGATGCTAATAATGCTTCAGAAGGTGATTAGATTCAGGGCCTTGTAACTGTTTTTCAACTACCGATCAAATCTTCCGTTGATGGCAAATATGTGATGCAGGAAGGAATCTACCCCCTTTAGACATGCTGAAACCCCGCATTATTAGCACAGCAACATTATTAATTAACAAAATGCTTACAAAAAGTGACATCAAGAACTTGAACCAAAAACCGGTACCAAACCGGTACGTTATTAAAAAAATCATATCTCTGAAAGCTTGGGATTTCAGCAATCGTTTTTTTGTGGTAGTAGTACATGCATTATGTTGTTATGTTCTAACTTCTAAAGTAAAAATTAATATTCTATAAATTATAAAGAAAGAAAAAATTTCGCCCCAGACAGGATTTGAACATGTAACCTTTCGTCTCAAGCCGACGAATGCTCTAACCAATTGAGCTACTGAGGATTCAAGTCCCGTGGCGAAATTTTTAATTCCTTTCTAACCCGTTTTTCTTTTTTTCTTTCTTTATAATTTATAGAAAATTAATCCCAAGCACAGGGCAAGTGCTAAAATAAAAATACGTTGTAAAAATTAATAGCTAATATTACAGACTTTAGTCAGAAAAAAATAAATGCGTTTTTGCTATATTTGCGATTATGTTAAAACTGCAGAGTCGCAGATTTTCAGTGGATGGTAGTATAATTTGGCCCTATGGTAGGCCTTTACAAGCATAGTGCAGAACTAAATGTTACATTCATAGACAACCAAATAAAAAGTAAATATTTTTTTGGATGAAATCCGGTACTTTTACTCAGATCGCATTTTATCACAACCTCTTATAATATATTTTGGGTTTTTGAGTTTGAGTTTATTTACTATTTTAATCATATCAAATGGTATGTTAAAGCATCCATACAAGATAATATTAAAACATTATAAAAGCGAAAGTCTGTTTGACTTTGTGTTGCTATTCACTGCTAAACTGCTAAATCAGTTTTTCTGATGTTGTAGTTCATATAGATACAAATTGAGTTCAAACACGTGATTTTTTTTAAATATCAACTTCCAAAGAACTAGAAAAGGAGGAATGAAATGTTGTATAAAAATCGAAACTATTCTACGGTGACAACGTCGTGGGCAAAAAGCTAATAGTAGATTAAGAACTTGTTGTTGTTGTTGCAACCCTTGTTGTCCCATGTCTGCTAAGTAGAGTAGATCATCTATCATTCTGCCAAGTAGCGTGGGCAAAAAGCTAATAGTAGATTAAGAACTTAAATAGCAACCCTTGGTGTCCCATGTCTGCTAAGTAGAGTAGACCATCTGACATTCTGCCAAGCAGCTCATTACATCATTAAAACTAAAAAGACAATAACCGATAGGTCATAAAATAGATTTTAGAAGTTTTAACCCACGATTTGAACATTAGCAGCAGCAAGCAATATCTGCTTACAATTAAATTCGTCATTAAAACCTTACTCAAGCCAGAAGGGTAAGTAACGGTTGTTTAAATTTGTGTGAACATTATTGCCTCTTAAAACTAGTATAAAAAAAAACTAGTATGAACATCATTTATGTCAATTTTTTAAAGTATTGTTTTCCTTATGCTGTATGCATATTTATTAGTAGGTCGAGCGTTGGGCGAAATTCAACCACAATAAGTTTTAAAATCTAGTTAATAAGAACGCCATCTTAATTCCTTAAGACGAACTACTTTGATTCTAAACTTTTTAGTGCGTCATCTGTGATCTTTTATCGTTATCATCAATATATTTGTTTGTGTGTGTCAAATGCATGGTACTGTATGTAGTATTTAATGTTGTATTTGTTTGTACTTAGTAGCATTATTATTGAAAAATATTAGCGTTCTGCACTTCTCCTACACATAATAATATATTCGTGTTGGTCCGAGCTCCATTGTAGATTAGACCATCTGCCTTTCTGTGCCAGGCAGCTCGTAAAAGGCGAGCATAGGCTAACCGTCACTAATACCGTGACATCTAACTAGGTGGTAGAGTTTCGCAGCGACTCACCCGGGTTGGTACCACCGGCTTACCTATTCCTGCCGCCATAACGTCATGACGTGTTCCGGTTTGAAGGATAAGGTAGCCGGTAAACTTACTTTTGCTCCCTTTCCCGGCCTCTGGTTGGCAACGCACCATTACCACCTTTGGTGTCTCTAGGCGGCGGGAATTTCTTACCATCAGGAAATTCATCTGCTTGTTTGCCGTCAAATGTCATAAAAAAAAACTAGAAGTGTGCCAAATTTTATGCTGTTCCGTCAGCGCCATTTTCGTAAAAAGGGGGTCCAAAGTTTTTGATTCACGTATTAATATTATATTGATTTTCCTTTTGTTGTTTGTGCATGTTGTATACATTGGGCCGTAAATGTTAAACAAAAATAAACAGTAATTCAAGCAGGTATCCCTACAAAATTGATATTCCAAACAGCAGGTCATATGTAGAATACCTCTCAATTTCCCTCACATAAACTGGGCACCAACCGTTTCCACTAAGGGATACTCTTATGTAAATTTGAATAAATTTCATCAAAAGTTAATGGGTATAAATATTTTCAATATGGATTGAGCGTGGGTCTCCTAACGTTATAAAATATTCATTAGATGTGGTCTCAAGGTATAGTTAGGTATTTGTATTTGCTTGTACTGAACTTGGTCGTGTATCGGTCTTTCAATTTTATACATATTTATATCGCTTTTGGCCTGTACTAAAAGTATAGGAGCTGGTAAACTTTTATATTTTGTTAGTTAAGATACGGAAAACCAACAGCTTTAACATAATAGGAGTATAAAACAAAACTTAGCGCTCGAGACCCAGTTACAGATTTTAACGAACTATTGCTCGCCCATTGCTCGAAATTCGACCATTTTAATATTCAAATTTTAATATTATCTTGTTGATAAGAGCGTCATCTTCATTTCTTAATAACAACTACTTTGTTTCCTGAATAGCTAGTGCGCCATCTGTGATCTTTTATCATCAACACCAATATATTTGTTTGTGTGTGTCAAATGCATGGTAGTGTGGGTAATGTTTTATTTATTGATTTAATGTACTTTATAAGCATAATTATTATAAAATATTAGCGTTCTGTACTTTTCCTACACATAAACTATAAGTTTGCGAAATTTTATGCGCCTACGTTCGCGCAATTTTCGTAAAAAGGGGTCCAAGATTTTGGCATCATGTGTTAATATATCTCATATATATACCTTTAAATGAGCAACTCTTATTCTTATTGGAATCTCGGAATCGGCTCCAACAAAATTCATGAAATTTAGTATGTAGGGGATTTCGGGTGCGATAAATCGATCTAGGTAGGAATCAGTATTAGAAAATGTCATTTTATTCGTTTTTAAACTGAAAATTTTATTCGTGTTTAAACTGAAAAATATGACTCTTCCTGATATCTATTGGCGAATAATAATACTATTTTTGAGAGCAATAAAGTTGTTCCCGCTGATGGCGTTGCAGTTCTTTTTTTTTAAATATTCTATCGGTAAGATCGAAAAATACTATTCATATATTTTCATCATTTTATTAGTATGCAATTCGTACTTAAATATTATTTCCAAAAAACACAATTTATAAGAAAAAGGAAAAAAATACAAAGCTCGGTCACCCAAGTACTAGGTTATTAATGGAAATTAACTACTTAACTGTTTTAACTTTTTTCATATGCAAAGCAGAACTATACTATGTGTTTATATAACACGAATATCTTACAAAAGACATTTAAATTTTAGTACGTCTTCAGTGCTCGAAACATTTTTTTTACGAAAGTAGAAAAAATATGTTTTAAAAGTCTCTAAAAAATTATGTAAAAGGCTTTAAAAAAATAAAATCTGTATTATGTATGTAAATCATTTATCATTTTAGTCACAAAAATATCTACTCAGTTTTATACTTAGTCTTGCCGAGATAGTAGTTTTGCAGAAACAGTCAACTGAATTATTTTGCTAAGCTTATTAAAAGGGTCCCTTGCTCGCTAAATATAAAAAAAATATTTTATACAATAATTCAGTATAAACAAATCGGTAGTTTGTAAAAGAAAATATGCCTACACAACTTAATTATAAACTTGCACACATGACTCAAGATCCCATATATTTCATATGGCCAAGAGTTAGGCAGACGGCGAAAATCGTTACCCACCATCCTAATGGTACGCCTGATTGTTTTTTTTATCTTAGGACACAAAAAATGAAGTTAAAGTCGGACGTCTATGATTTGTCCAAATTTATACACATATTTGTGATATTATCTTCTAAGATGTATGCATGTAGCTGCGTAGCAGCAGCAGGCGCAGAGTCAACTCGACATTGCTGGTTTCTATATAATTCTATGAAAATATACGTGACATGTCGCTGACTTGGTTTCCATGGTTACGGAAGACATTTCATAGAACTACACAGAAACCAATGAAGTCTTGGCCTTGAGACAGCCTTTCCATTGTCGTAAAAATTACTTGTTGTATGTTAGGCTTATTTATAGACCTATACAAGTAATTGTAATTGATGTAACAGTTTCCAATATATTTTACTACAGGTATGTGAATGTATGTATCAAAATTAACATATTTTAAAATGTTTGTCTGTCTATCTGTTTGTTTCGGCTAATCTCTGAAATGGCTGAACTGTTGTTGACGGGATTTTCACTGGCAGGTAGCAGGTAGGCTACATTTATTTTAGAAAAAATCTAAAACCGCTAAATTATTTTTTTGTTGAATTTCACGCAGAAGAAGTCGCGAGCACAGCTAGTATCTAATATTATAAGATATGTCATTATCCCTTATTGATCTGGTTTTTATGTATTTACTAGCTGTACCAGTGAACTTCGTATCACCCGTTTAGTTTGTATAGGAATAAATATAACGTTATTTTTCAGCAGCTTTTCCCTTTTCATTATCTTTAAAACCTTCCCTGGACTTGAAAAAATAATTCAAAACCAAAATTTGCCAAATCGGTTCACCGTTATCGAGCTTTAGCGAGACTAACGAACAGACATTGATTTTTATATATAGAATATGAAAAGTGACTATCTGCGTATATGTTGGTTTTCGTTAAATATCAACAGATATAGAGTCTCTATGAGTACATACTAGGCCTGCGACTCCTTAACACAGGCCCCTCTCGAAAAGTAATTTTATCTGTATCTGAAACGAGCAAAGAAACAAAAAGCTTTAAGTTTCTTTGAGCATCCTTCACAAGTCTGTGCCACTTCAAACAAATATTTTCAATATATTTAATTGAATTTTTGTTTGAGGAGTTTCTAATGATTCCAAAAGACTAAGTTATATGAAATTTATTTGACTAATTTGAACTTTAATTGCCTTTTAAGCAATTTATTTATTTGTAACTAGCTGTTTACTTGCGACTTCATTAGCTCAGAATAAAACATAGATTTTTATAGTCTGTTCGGGTTTCATTTTGAAAAAAGTAGTCAGGTCTTTGACTACAAACCTATCTGTATATCCAATTGAATCAAAACCAGTTCAGCGGTTTAGTCGTGAAAGCATACACAGATCGACAAAAAGAGAGTGAGGCAATAATTTATGAGTCCCGTTGCATATACTAATGATATATTTAATCAAAATCGTTCAAGTGAGTACGGATGCTAACTCTTCTAGTGTGCTTTCATCTTTTGTACTGCAAAATATTGGAAGTCACTACCTAAAAGAGTATTTCCAGAGTTTTCAAAGCATGCGACGTTATCAAAGCAAGGGCAAATAAACTGCTCAGTTTTTTTTCAACTTTGACTTCATCACTTTCTGTACATTAAGTTGTATTGTACTAATACTAAAACTAAAAAAAAAACTAAACTATCTTTTGTAATCACGGAAATCATACGAAAAAAAAATACCAACTGCATCTAACTAAAGTCAAAGACCATTTAAAAATAATGTTTGCCAAGAAAAGCAGTTATCATGATACAATTATTTGGAATCATTTGTTAAGTCCTTTAATTTCATAACCATATTCGAAAAACAAAATTTTTTTTATAAGTGCAATGGCGTCGTACAGCCGCCATGTTTGATTTATTCAAATGTCACATATCTAACAACACTTGGCCTGCTTATCCATCTCACGGTTTTGACGTAAATGTATTCAGCGATTCTGGAAGTACAAAATAATTAAGAAAACACATACATACTTACAACTTACAAGATACGTGAGAAAAACGTTACTTTGCTGTGGGGCAAAAAGGATATATGTTTACTTGAACAAATTCCAAGACATCAAATCTTCAGATTTGGACTATATTTTCATCATCATTATCATCCACGTCTGGACATAGGCTTCCCCGAAAGAGGGCAACAAGTCGCGGTCACCAGCCACTTGTAACCAGCGACTCCCTGCGACTTTGACCAAATTATCAGTCCACCGGGTGGGAGGTCATCCAACACTACGTCCTCCGGTGGGAGCCGCCACTCGATAACCTTTCTTTCCTAGCGGTTGCCGGTTCTGCGAGTAATGTGGCCTGCCCATTGCCACTTCAGCTTGCTGACTTTCTGGACTATGTCGGTTACTCTCGTTCTTTAAACTCAAATCGTCGCGTATTAATAATATTTTTAATTTATATGGGATACTCACGATCTCTTTTTATTTAATTTGTCGATATTTCGGCCTAGTTGCGTAGGTCGTAGTCACGGCGGCCTATGCAACAAAATAATTAAAAATGTTACTCTCGTTCTCTTCCGGATCACCGAGTCACAGATCATATCTCGCAGAGAAACACCGAGCATAGCTCTCTCCATAGCACGCTGAGCGACTCTAAGCCTACGAGAGACTATGTTTTATGCCAAAGCAAATCCGTAGTCATAGACTAATTGCTTTATAAGCTAAGGAAGCCAAGACATATATAACAAGGATCGAAATTATGAATGAACTGTCTTCAAAGTGTACGACTTAAAAGCCAGGATTAAAACTATACGGCGGAAGATTCGCGAGACTTGGGCAGATTAAATAAGTTGGATGCAATGTCGGGATGGGTGCACTTTGTCTCTAAATGGATATTTACCGACATAAAATAATATTTCAATTAATATTTTCCTCATTTTAAGTTAGGATGTGACAACCCCATTACCCGTTTTTTTAATGATATTGGAAGGCAAACAAGCAGACATATTTCCTGATGGTAAGAAATACTATCGACTAGAGACACCAAAGGTGGTAATGGTGCGTTGCCAACCTGAGGCCGGGATGTTAGGCCTCGAGCAGAAGTAAGTTTACCGTCTACCTTACTCTCCGAACTGGAACACGGAGCGGCAGGAGTAGGTAAGGCAGTGGTACCAATCCGGGTGAGTCACTGAGAAACTCTACCAATTAGTCACATGTCACTGTGTGAGTGACGATAAACCTATGCTCGCTTTTTACGAGCTGACTGGCAGGAAAGCAGATAGTCTATTCTGCAAACGAGCCCGGCTCAACACGGGGACGGTGGAAATCTAGTCACTCATGTTAGTAAATGTATAGTCCTTTAGTGCATACAGTTGAAAATAGCTAACTAGGTGATAGAGTCTGGACTA
>NJDC01001925.1:343156-353285 GCA_002245475.1 Calephelis virginiensis | reverse complement strand
AATTGTGATATACATCGTGAGAATAAGAGGAATAAAACAATATTGCGGTGAATATATCTCGTCTTCACAGAGTAAGCCATTTTTTTTCCTCGGGCCAATTTATACGTATTTATATTAAACTTCCTGATTATATGTAAGACCTTTCATTAAATGATTTAAAAAGTTATGTAAAATTGAAATTATATAAAAAAGGTTACTATGTTTTCGCTGAATATATAGCGGATAAGAATGCTTGGCATTAATTGCTACATATTCCAATCTCTTATAAATATTAATGTATAATATATCACTATAAAGTTTTATTTCTATAGAATAAGGGAAAGAAACAAATCTACTAAGTTTCTTTCGTCGGATTTTCTCAGTGTGTGGCCCGTTCCGATCCGATGGTAGATTTTAGTATTATATAGTCTAGTTACAAGTACCTAATGTGTGATCTACGTGAAATAAATGATTTTATATTTCTGTTTCTTACCCAGAGATACCTAGGTTATAGTTTGACATTCCACGATTAAATCGCTCGAGGATCTGAGGATGGTTTTAAGTCTCCGTAACGAGTGTGTTTGTATAAAAAGTGTAATGAGTGAGTGAGTCTACTTTTGAGTCTACCTCCAGACAGACAGGTCTGCAAGGATACTCTCTGTCTATCCCCCTAAAGGACTTGGCGTTAAGATACCTATGAATGTAACATTAATCTGTTACTGAAAAGGAATCATAGCAGCAAAAGCACGATTATTATAGTAATATGATGCCATTTTACATTTGAAGTCAAATATCTAGTTGGCAGTTTCGTGATAGCTGAGCAACTAGTTCTAAGCAAGTAACTAAATATGTAACTTGCTCTGGTTAAGTTGCTACGTATTTATTAAGCTGAACTAACTGCGTAGTTAACTCTAAGTGGAGATAGGAATTTCTAGTTAACTTTAATTGAATGTGTTTACCTGTGGTTTAATTTGTGGTTTTTTTTAATATATATACATATCGGTGACCCTTTCAGCTTTAACATTACTTTGTCTCTTTTGAACTTATAGCATCGTTCTTGTTAGTTAAGTAATCTCTGATTTCTCTTTTAACTCTGGTTAAACACGATTTTCAATTTATTTGACTTATATAGTTTTCTTGTGTTTCCTTCTCCATCTGTTAAATCGAAATTAAATACTACGAAAAGCATAAGTGTCGTTAATTCTCAAAATCAACTAAATAGATGAGTTTTTAACCCCAAAATCCATTCACATTTTTAAATAAGGAAACACTTGTAGTGTTTTGCGTATCACTAATAATTTATTATTTTGTAAATAGCCAACCGGTTTCACTTATACAGCATCATCAGGGCTAAAAATTAAACTAAATGTAATTAATAGTTATAGTAGCTATTTACAAAATAATAAATTATAAGTGATACATAAAAGAGTAGCAGTGTTTATTTATTTAAAAATATGAATATATGGATGCAATTTACTTAGAAACACTTGTACTTTCAACAATATATTTTATTTTTTATTATTTTTTATTTTTATGGTTTTAGCCAACCGGTTTCGCTATACAAGCATCATCAGGGCTATATAACAACATGATATATGATGCTTGTATAACGAAACCGGTTGGCTAAAACCATAAAAATAAAAAATAATAAAATATATTGTGGAAAGTACAAGTGTTTCTAAGTAAATTGCATCAAGAACGGAATTCCACCAAGCACCGACGATAAGAAGTATAGAATTGAATATATGGATGTTTTAACAAGCGCAAACAAAGTTTTTAAATATCCCAAAACCCATGCTATCATTAATTTTTTTGGTCAAGCAACATGGTATGAGACAACCATAGCCTACTGACACCATAGGTGCAACAGGTGCGTCGCTGTCCTAAAGCCGGGATAGATGGTCTATTATGTAAGTCTACCGGCTACCCTACCCTCCTGACCAGAACATAACAGAGTCATTATAGCAGCAGGGATAGGTAAGGCGGTGGATACCTACCCGGGTAAATTGCTACACAGCGCTCCACCAATGTTTTTTTTTGGTAATGGCCTACATTTTAACCTGTGCTCGCCTCATACGAGCTGACTGGCAGAGAGACAGATGGTCTATTCAACTCAACGGGCCAAAACGAGCACGTAGATTGCTGTCTCCATTTTAAAGTTTTGCTACAATAATGTTAGACATGACAATCAAAAATGAATTATAACCAATCCAATATTTAGATAAAAATCCATCATTTCATTGGTAAGCTTGTAGTGATTTTTATCCATTACTTCTTTGTTCGCTAGATATGTCTTTTTACTTGTAATTAACTCTTTGCCTCTAGAATGGAGTATTTGTAAGATTTATCTTACTAGAGATAGCTTTTTTACTTGTTTTTGTATTATCTGCAAGCTTGTCAGTGTTTGTCTGACTCATATCTTTCTAACATCATTGTCGTTTTCACCGCCCTGGACAATTATTTAACGTTACACAAAAAAGTTAATCTTCACGTCCATATGTCCAAAGGGTAGGCAGAGGCACAACCAAGGCACCCACGACTAGCTAAAGACACCAAGTCCCACAATGTAATAGGTAGCAAGCCTATCGCCAACCGGGCACATATCCAATTCCGAGCATCATTTTTCTATTACAAAATATGAAAAACCACGTTTTT
The DNA here is from genome assembly GCA_002245475.1 of Calephelis virginiensis. Taxonomy (NCBI): domain Eukaryota; kingdom Metazoa; phylum Arthropoda; class Insecta; order Lepidoptera; family Riodinidae; genus Calephelis; species Calephelis virginiensis. The sequence goes on along the minus strand of NJDC01001925.1, from coordinate 350,651 downwards.
TTGGGAATCGAAATCGGGACCTCATGAAGTGAACTCCAACACCTGGACCTCTAGACCACAGAGGCGACCACGTTACATAACATTTACAATAGCTCTACGCTCTACACCATTTTAGTTTCTTTGAAATTCATTCTAATATAAATGTGCAAGTATCTCTATCTATTTGATGCTCCTTAATGCTAAACCACGGAACCAATTTTGATTTAATGTTATGTGCATATAGCTCAAGATCCAAATTCAAACAGTCTGTTGTTTTTATTAAAATCCGTTCTCAAAAGTAAAATTTCTATTGGGAGTTAATTTCATTCTTATTATTGGGGGCTGATAAAGTCGCGGGCAAACAGCTTCTAATTATTAAAACTATGATATTAAGTTTTTTATTATGATTTAAATTTTAACGTTACCCATAAAGATTATCAGCTATACATCTATCAAAAATATTAAAATTAAATATATGTTTCTATTGCTCTTCTTGCTGATTTAATGAATTCTTTTTTGTTGTGTTGATTAGTTTTTAGGTCAATGTCTGTATCTTCACGCCCATATTCCCGAAGAGGTAGGCAGAGGCGCCATCAGGGCACAACCTGTGTGACAGGTAGCACGCCTATAGCTAACCAGGCACGTATCCATTTCCGAGTAATTTTTTTAGAAAATTAGAAAAAATGATTTTTTTATTTTTATATGCTTACCTGAGAATCAAATACAGGACTTCGTCCTGTCAAGTCCAATACCTGAACAACTAGACCACAGAGGCTTTGTTTGTCTGGTCAGGAAGTGCAAAAAAAATTCATATGTAAATATTTAAAAAAGTAAGCAAAAAATTAAACTTGAAAACAATTCCTTAGAGTGGAATTATGCGTTTACTTCTGTTTTTCCCTCTTAGGTTGTTGAAAATCTTTGACCTCCACTAGTGCTTTTTAAGGTTTGGAAATAGAAAGAAGTATCACGGTACCGGATAAGATGAATAAGGCGGATGCGGTAATAGAAAGCAACAATTGTGGATTTCATTGATAGCACAGACGTGTGAACATGGGCGTTATCTTGACAATACAGGAATTTTCTTCTAAACGTTACTGGACGTTTTACTTTTATTTCCTCTAGCAAACAACTTTATAAGACACAATATTAATTAGTGATAACGTATTCCTCCATTTGCAAAAAGTATGTCAGATTTCTGTGTTAATTAATAAAATATGAAATCACAATTCAATTATTATTACACACGTTTCGAACTTCACACAATTTACTTCTGTGAACTGTAATAAACAGTGTTGGTAGATTTCATTTAGAATTTAATACATACATACATACATACATACATACATACATACATATTACACACGTTTCGAACTTCACACAATTTACTTCTGTGAACTGTAATAAACAGTGTTGGTAGATTTCATTTAGAATTTAATACATACATACATACATACATACATAAATACATATCTTCACGCCAAGTCCCTTACGGGGTAGGCAGAGAGTATTGAGTGCCAGAATTGTAATAGGCCTACATGTATTGTACTTTTCAATTCACTTTCGTATTAGTATTGAAAAAAGACAAGCCTGCTGGTATTTTTTCACCAGATATTCTCAGTGTGTGGCCGCGATTCCGATCCGTTGATAGTTTATAAAATGTCGACGCACATAAGTGTCACTTGTATGGTAATACCATGGGAATAAAGATTTTACTGATTCTGGTTCAAACATTGTTCATTATGATATATCTCATCGTTTTTAAAAAAAAGTATGAAAAGTATCTTCACGCCCATATCCCCGTAGCGGTAGGCAGAGGCACAACCAAGGCACCCACGACTAGCCGAAGATACTAAGTCCCACAATGTGATAGGTGGCAAGCCTATCGCCAACCGGGCACAACTCCAATCCCGACCAACATTTTTTTATTAGAAAATTGGAAAAATCCAATTTTCTTTTTGTTGGCCGACCCGGGATTCGAACCCGGGACCTCATACAGTCAAGTCCAATACTCGGACCGCTAGACCATAGAGGCGATGATATATCTCATCCTTTTTATTTTTCGTTATTGCTAATATGTATGACGATTCTTAAGTCATCTGATGGAAAGTGAAAAAGGGGTCAAAGGTGGAATCATATTCAACAAGAATATGCTCCTGAAGAGTTAGGTAGAGGTGCAATCGGGACACCAATGACTAGCCAAAGACACTAACATCACTACGAGGTCTCATAATGCCCACGAACGCATAGGGACAGTCAAACCTATTTATAAACGATACTTAAGTGAATTCAACCACTATGCATTTATATTATAGCTAAAATAGCTACCGAGCTACTTTATGGAACGCATAGTATCAAGTTATTTTGGTCAAGTCAAAACTTCAAGGTTGTTTATTTGTAAAAATTGTAAGTTAATAATTAATAGGTACTAAAAAATAATTAATTAGAATGGATGACAGCAGTGAGGATGAGTTTTATAGTTTACTAGCTGCTACCTGCGGCTTCGCCCGCGTTTTCACAGAAATCCGGTGTGCGATCGGGACTAAAAATAGCCTATATGTTAATCCAGGTCACAATCTATCTGTCTTCCAAATTTCAGACAAACCCGTTCAGCCATTCGAGCGTGAAAGAGTAACAAACATCCATACATCCATACTTACAAACTTTCGCATTTATAATATTAATAGGATAATAGGATATTAACATTAGTATAAGTATAAATTAACGAAAATTAATATACTTAAAAAATTAAGCGTGATTTCCAAAAAAAAATTAAATAAATATCACTTTAATGCAGCCGTCATTAAAAAAAGTAGTCGATTGACATTTGCTATGATTTGACCATTGATATTATATTTTCAAAGCAGAGTGAAGCACGCTATAAAATCACAGAACTGATGACACTATGCGCTCTCCTAGCTACGTAAGTTTAAGTATTGCTTACGAATTGTATGTCTAGACGCAAGGAACGCACAGCTAAATCTCGTACTTCGCACAGCGTTGTTTTATTTCTGAGCCAAGTATGTTTCTTGATTACGGGCGTGAGTCCCACAATGTGATAAGTGACATTATCTCCCACCGGGCACATATCTAATACTGGGCAACGCAGTTTACATGAGAAAATTGAAATGTTTTTATTTCCCGACGCGGGGATAGAACCCAGGATCTCTTGAAGTCAATTCAACGCTTAAAAACTAGACTACAGTGGCGATAAAAAACTCCTTTTTTTCCTCTTGTGTTATGTCACAATGTGTGTATAAAATATAATAATAAATCTTTTTTTCTATGATAACATTGAAAAAGACTACTTTACACATTGAAGGATTAGGTCGAGTGGCGGGATTGTTGTGGAACTGGAGGACAATTTTGATGGATTGTAAAAATAATCCGCTAATCTGGTTGACGCAAAACACGAGTTCGTGTCTTATGGGTCAGTGTAATCACCTGTGAAGGTCGTCATTTTATCCACATGTAATATAAAAGTGAAGAAGAACAGTATTTATTATTCATCAATTTATGTGTTTAATATAAAAGTGAATCAGTTTTTCCCTTGGTCGTCGTATTAAGAGCGACTTAATACGACGACCAAGGGAAAAACAGATTGGTGGGGACCATTCAGCTGCTTTTTTCGTGTGTTAAAAATGAAGAGAAAATTGTTTAAAAAAAATATACGATTTCAGCAAAGTATCTTCACGCCCATATCCCCGAAGAGGTAGGCAGAGGTACAACCAAGGCACCCACGACTAGCCGAAGACACTAAGTCCCACAATGGGATAGGTGACAAGCCTTTCGCCAACCGGGCACATTTCCAATCCCGACCAACATTTTTTCATTAGGAAATTGGAAAAATCCAATTTTCTTTGTGTTGGCCGACCCGGGATTCGAACCCAGGACCTCATGCAGTCAAGTCCAACACCCGAACCGCTAGACCACAGAGGCGACAAAGCAAAGTATTACAAAATTTAGAATTCAAATCTTATACAACACAACAATGCCTGTTGAGTCAGTTAGTATAGATTAAAAAAGTATCTTCACGCCCATATCCCTGAAGAGTCAGGCAGAAGCACAACGAGGGGACCCACGACTAACCAAAACACTAAGTCCCACAATGTGATCTGTGGCAAGCCTATTGCCAACCAGGCACTTATTCAATCCTGAGCAACGTCATTTTTATTAGAAAACTAGCTATCCCGGCGAACTTCGTTCCACACGTTCTGTACGTATGGGTAAAAATAAAGTATTGTTTTTCACATTTCTTAATAAGGACCTTCTTTTGACAATAACTAACACAACAAAAAAATTAGCCAAATCGATTGAGTCGTTCGAAACTTATGCGCTTACCAACACGTTAAGCAATTCATTTTTATATTACAGATTGAAAATGTACATTTCGTATTTTTTTGTAACCCGACCCTAATTTCGAACCCGGGACCTCAAAAAGTTTAGTCCAACGCCCGACCGCTACACCACAGAGGCGATAGAGGGGAAAGAATAATAAAAAAGTATTAAAGAACACTTTTTTTTATCAATATTCCACCTGCTCCGGCAAGTGAGTGAGAAAAACGGTTAACTAGCAACGATTTTATTTATTTATTTATTTATTTCACATGGAAGACCAACAGCAACTTATACAGTTAAAATGATAACAGAAAAAAAACATTAAGCCAATTAAAACAACCCATTATATGTTTTGACAAAAGAACGAACCTCTTTTTACCTTGATCTCTGCAATAAGCCTGAACAGAGATAATAATTTTATTTTTTTTGTATGTTAAATTTTGACAAACGTTCTTATAAAAATATACAAGAATTTAATATTCATAATTAAAACAGGACAGCGTTTTTCGATACAGCTAGAATACATTAACAATACTTTAGGTGTTACTTAGGTATGTAACAGCCCCACTATACGCTACTGAAACTGTTTGGTAACAAGAGAAATAAGACTAGATGGCAGAGTTCTGCACTATCTTATCCGATTTGGTAACTTATGGTCAATATCAATAACCTACGTACAAACGAAAATAGACCTTCTAGAGTTTTGCTGCAAAGATGTTTTTATAAGTTAATCAAAATTAAGAGCGGCTATCTGGCAACTGATCTAAAAAACACGGTCTCTCAGATGAGTTACTTATAGTGGCCGATAGTGATTAACATCCCAGTCTCAGGTTGGCAACACATCATTACCTTAAGTGTATAATAAAGTTGTTTATCTTACCACTGATCTGCTAGGGATGTTGCGTGTTTTTATGCATTTCTGTGCAAATAAAACGTTTATAGTGAATACGACAATTTGTCTTTTTAACTAATTCAGTAAAGAAATAAAACACATTAACCATTAAAATAAAAGCTTTAATGAAAAGCCAACAGCCAAATCGCATATTAGTTTTCAAAACAGAACTCTGTAATGTATATAGCAGGGCTCAAAATGCATTTGCATTGTAGTTCGCAATTTAATTTTATCGTGAAGTAAAAATCAACTTTATTTTGTTAGAGATAGGTTTCAAATTCCGATTTCATGATAGTGCATTGTCAGATAAGTGAAAATCCTAAAATAATAGTAATATGTATTGGCTATGCCATTGCTACGTTTTCTTTGCTTTAGATTCGTAACCCATTAGTCAGATAAGCAACTACGGCGTAGAAGATTGTAATATCGTAGCGCTCGATTAAATAAATAATAATATCTAGGCACTCTTGCATGTTACTGGGTTAAACTTAGCAATGAGTTAAACTGTCACTTAAGAAGTTAACTCAGAGTAAAATATTTAACTCGCAAACTTGCAAGTGAGCCTTAAATAAACTTCTATATATGTGTAAAACATATAACTCTATTTCTATTGGTCTAAATTTAAAAATTCTTTATTTTTAGTTAAGATAGAACAACGTCAAGATAAGCTAGCATATAAACAATGATAGGTGCTTTATCGTGTATCATTTTTGTGTATTCTTTTATTTCAATATTATGTGTGACAGGAGAGCAAAAACTTTAAATGAGACATTCCCATGGCTCCCTAATTTCAATAAATAAATAATAAATACATAAATAAATATCCCTGGACAAGTTATACAAATTGAATTTAACCCCAAATAAGCAAATTATATGCTTGTGTATTATTGGTGTTAGTCAGTGGTACTAATATATAGAAATACTAAAATAGATACCAGGATAAATTTAAAAAACAGTCAGACCCGGAAATGCAAACCTCTAAATGTTCTGTCACACAAATTTCTGCCCCCGTCGGGAATCGAACCTGAGCCTCGCAGTTAGTCGGTGTGGTTAGGCGGTCGGTCGGTCACTCGACCAACGAGGCGGTCAATCATTAATCATTTATATTTCTCGCTTACTCTGTTATTAAAGTCAGTTAATGTGGTAGCGTCTAAGTCCCCAACATTTTCCTGACAATTATAGCGTCAATGTTACTAATTTTTATGGTACACTTTCTACGAATTTTGACATCTTGGCCTCACCCATTTTTAATTTTTTTTTATAAACAAGTATCTTCACGCCCATATCCCCGAAGAGGTAGGCAGAGGCACAACCAGGGTACCCACGACTAGCCGAAGATACTCGAAGATACTAAGTCCCACAATGTGATAGGTGGCAAGCCTATCGCCAACCGGGCACATATCCTATCCCGAGCAACATTTTTTTTTATTAGAAAATTGGAAAAACCCAATTATCTTTGAATTACCCGACCCGGGATTCGAACCCGGGGCCTCATGCAGTCAAGTCCAACAACTGAACCGCTAGACCGAGGCATTTTTTTTTTACTTGCATTAAAAATAAACAAATGATTAACAGTAAAGATGCAACATAAACTCGTAAGAAGAATAAGGATTTTAAATAATTAACGTTGTAAAAAAATTCGGTGTAACGATTGATAGTAGTTGTATAATGGTTGAATACTTACTTATATACGAATTGATATATATTAGTTTTGTTTGACATTTAATAGTAGCTAACATTTTATATAAATACTAGCTGCTACCTGCGGCTTCGCCCGCGTTTTCACAGAAACCCGGTGTACGATCGGGATTAAAAATAGCCTATATGTTAATCCAGGTCACAATCTATCTGTCTTCCAAATTTCAGACAAATCCGTTCAGCCATTCGAGCGTGAAAGAGTAACAAACATCCATACATCCATACTTACAAACTTTCGCATATATAATATTAATAGGATTACTTTTGAGAAAATCAATATTTAACATTTGAATTGAAATAATTGACATTTGCTTGTTTAATATTAATTGATTATTCGTTAATATGAAATGATTAAGATTATTTATTAAAACAGGATAAAGTGTGAAACAGTTTAAAAACTATTTGTTGGTATTATTTAAACATGGGTCTTAATCATTTGTACCCGAAAATATACAAAACAAATGTAAAGTTTATATATGTAAAATGACAAAGAATGTACTTTATATACTATGATTTTATGTAACACCTAATTACCCTGTTTTTGCAAATAATACTAAATAATAATAGCTGCTACCTGCGGCTTCGCCCGCG
>NJDC01001925.1:282100-316153 GCA_002245475.1 Calephelis virginiensis | reverse complement strand
TCTGCATTTCCGGGTCTGGGTGGTTATTAATTTTATACTGGTATCTATTTAAGTATTTCATTTATTTGTGCCATTTACTTATAGATTTGAAGTCAGTACTAAGCCAATTACATACTTACTTATTAATTTATGGCTTAATACCTTTACTAAATTAAATCATATCAGCAATAAATTAAAATAGCTACGTCAAAAAGCCGACTTCAAAACTAAAAAGTTTTATTAAAAAGATTTATTATTAATTATATACTACCTATCATTTATTTGTGACATTTACTTATAGGTTTGAAGTCGGTACCAAGCCAATATAATACTTACAATAACATTATTAATTTATAGCTTGGCACCGACTTGAAATCTACTTGTAAATGGCACATACAAATAATAAGTAGGTAGTATATAATTAATATTAAATATTTTTACTTTTTAGTTTTGAAGTTGTTTTTTTTTAAGTAGTTATTATATTTATCATTATGAAACTGCTCGATTGCGATTTAAATTCACAATCCGAATATAATTTTGAAATTTTATTAGGTAACTTTAAATGAGTACTTATTTCATGTGTTTCACCATCTTAAATTTAAGGCGACAGTTACAAAACGAAGACGAAGTTTATTATGAAGTAAATACTTTGTTTCTAAAGAGTTAGTTTGCAAAGCCGTAGACACGATATAAAAGTTCCTCTTTGTTCACAGAACCAACATTATGGATACATTTTTAATTTGTTTAACAATTGTATTTTGCTTTCAAATAAAGAAATATTATTATTTACGGATATTGGTTTTAAAAAAAAAGTAAAAGTATCTTCACGTTCATATCCCTGAAGAGGTAGGCAAAAGCACAACCAGGGCACCCACGACTAGCCGAAGATACTAAGTCCCATAACAGTGATAGGTGGCAAGCCTATCGCCAACCGGGCACATATCCTATCCCGAGCAACATTTTTCTTTTATTAGAAAATTGGAAAAACTCAATTTTCTTTTTGTTGCCCGACCCGGGTTTCGAACCCAGGACTTCGTGCAGTCAAGTCCAACACCTGGACCACTAGACCACAAAGACGATTAGATTAGTTTTAGAATAGAATAGAATATATTTTTATTCACATTCACCTTACAAGAGGCACTTGTGACGACTCTATATAATACTAAAACTACCACCGGATCGGAACGCGGCCACACACTGAGAAGATCCGGCAAGAAACTTAGCAGGCTGTCTTTTTTTCCTTATTCTGTACAAATTTATTAGTATTACATCACATGTCATTAGTAGTAAGAGATTGGTATGAGAAGCAATTAATCCCCAGCACTCTTATCCGACAGATATTCAGCAACGGTATAGTAACCCTTTTTATACAATTTCACTTGGATACATTTTCAAATTTATTTAATATTTATAAAATCGGGAAGTTTATTGTAAAAGCGTATACATTGGCCCATGAAAGAATGACTAACTCTGTGAAGACGGGGCACTCCACAGACCTCGTATTTACATTATGTATATCACAGTTTCTTTGAATTCTTTAAACTTTTAGATATTTGAGTATTTGTAGTATTTTTTATTTCGTAATTTACAAAGAGTTCGAAAAAATATTGTTGCAAATTACACCAATTCAACCTAGCCCCAAAGTAATCAAATTATATCTTTACGCAATGGGTATAACTTAATGATTCTAACACATTCAAATACTTTAATAGATACCAGTATAAATTAAATAAACACCCAGACCAAATGCAAACATCTAATCATCACACAAATACCTGCCCCCTCGAGAATGGAACCCGAGCCTAATCGTTGGTCGGTAAAGTTACGCGTGTACGCGAAGCACTCGACCAACGAGGTGGTCATTTTGTTGCATTGTGTTTTTTTGTTGCAGTTATAATTAGGAACTATTGAATTATTTAACACAAAAAAAAACTATTCAACATAAGCTTCTGATTTGTTTTTAAATGATAAAAAAAATTGTAAAGAGACTAAATGTTAGATGGCTTTATAAATTCTTATTACTCGATTTTTTTGTTATTCAATCGTAAAACATATTCTTCATTTGAAAGACCCTATTTTCCAAGTGGTCTACTTCTATCGCGTCTGGATCTGATAATAGAATTCCAAGGGAATCGAAAAAAAATGATTTTATAAGCACTATGACGATATTATATTTAAACTAGCTGACCCGGCAGACGTTGTTCTGCTATTTTTTCAATAATATGATTTTAGTAAAAAAAAATTGGGAGTCACCCTTGTCACTTAGGGGTATGAAAAATAGATAGTAGCCGATTCTCAAACCTACTGCATATTCATATAAAATTTGGTGAAAATCAGTAAAGCCGTTTTGGAGGAGTACGGTAACTAACAAACTAACATAGTGACACATGAATTTTATATAGAAGATTGAAGTTAGTACTAGCGGTTTTAGTGCATTTAATTTTTTGTGTAATATCTTATTTTTCAACTTGTACCTTGAACCAAAATCTAATTTAAAACAAAATGGACTGACTCTACGTCACTTTTAAAGCGTTTTGCATGTTTAATACTTACACAAAACAAGTATATTTAGCTTGAAAAGCTGCCAAGGAAGAAAGATTTAAAAGTAATTAAGGAAAATTCTCTACTAGACAGTAATCTGTGAGAAGCCTTATATATACTTCAATTGGAAAATTTGATAGTCGATCTTTTTTTAAATGCTAAAAGTAAACAAATTACTTCTTTTTTTCTTATCTTTTAAATCAATTTTGTCAAAAAGTCATTCTAATTAAGATATGTAAAATTTTACACATATTACTCAGTTAGTGACGTTATTAAAATAATGAGAACATATCGATATTTTGTAGTTTTAGGTTAACGATTTTGATGATATAATGCGATAAAACCATAACGTTACAATTTTACTATCGTTATCTCTGACGAGCCAACGTAACGTTATATTTTCTTAAACGATATTGAAAGGCTAGTCACGAGTCTGTTAATATAATGAATCCAATCAATAATAAAATAAATAAAAAAAAGTATCTTCACGCCCATATCCCCGAAAAGGTAGGCAGAGGTACAACCAAGGCACCCACGACTAGCCGAAGACACTAGGTCCCACAATGTCATAAGTGACAAGCCTATCGCCAACCGGGCACATTTCCAATCCCGACCAACATTTTTTTTACTAGAAAATTGGAAAAATCCAATTTTCTTTATGATGGCCGACCCGGGATTCGAACCCAGGACCTCATGCAGTCAAGTCCAACACCCGGACCGCTAGTCCACAGAGGCGATAATAGTAAAATAAAATTATCCAAATGAGATTGTGATGTCACAGATAATTACACACACGGCATAAATGTAATTAAACGTAATAACTATCAAACTGAGACATCCGAGAATCGCAATCGAGATGAAGCAGTGGCCACAACGTGAATTATGGCCCAGTTCGAGATCCGACCGATTATGAAATACGACGGACTGCCTGTGATTTATGGTCGGATTGAAAAATGAGTCGGTTGAGCCTGGAGCCACGAAATTCGTAGGAAATCATTTTAACAAGGACATAGTCTGTGGGAATCTTACTGCTAGCTATGTATATAAATAAAAACAGAAAAATAAAATTATTAAAATTTTAAAAACTGTTGAAATGTTTTTATTGTTTTAAACTAAACAAAAACTAAACTAAGAAAGAAAAAGGTAACCAATTTGTTTGTTTTTTGGAAGTCTATTGCGCGATTACTCCTACAATTATGGATTTTAGATGACTGGTTTTCCTTAAACACGGTCATAATACAGGGATATTCTCTTGTTAATTTCAGTAAGATCAGATTGGTTTTTGTATTAGACTTAATGCATGTTTTTCGTTTGTCTAGATGAAGTAGAAATCAAATAGATTTTTTACTATTTATTTTTTGTTATCGCCTTTGTAATTTAAAGGTTCGGTGTTAAATTGATAATTTGAGGACTTGGGTTCGATTCATGGATCCCTAACTTAACATGTACCTCTCAATTCGATTAATAAAACTACGATGCCCTGGTTAGCGACGAGTTTGCTACCTATTATCCATACTTGTAATAAAATAGCTTGCCCTGACTGACTGACTTCTGCGAGATACAATTGTTAAAGTTATAGCCATGAAATTTGGTGACACCCACTAAGGACGAAATTTTAGAAATTTCACTTCTACGAGGGTCAAATATGAGTTGAAATTTTGTATGGAAGACCGTACATTTTTAAGTTATAAACATGAAACTTTATTTTTAGACTACTTATTTAAAATGAGTAGATACGTATTTATGCATTTCTAGAAATTCTAACCCTAAGAGGTCAAATTGGGGTTATAATTTATATGAAAGTTCTTAACTATGGGCTATTGGTTTAAAATAAATAAATACGTTTAAATAGGCGGACTTTTTAATTCAAATTTACTTTATTAACTGCCAGCAAAGCCACGGGTAACGGCTAGTAATATATAATCCCCTCTAGCACCTATGCAGCAGTCCGGCGTCAGATTTGACATTTTAAGGTCCCAGTTGCAATCCTCGATTCAATTACCAAAAAAATGGGTATTTTTAGTGTTAAAATAAAATAATACTGCCCGGGATTGGATATGTATCCGGTTGGCGATAGGTTTATCACCAATCATAGTGAAGGACTTAGTGTTTTCGACTAGTCGCGGGTGCCCAGATTGTACCTATGCCTACATCTTCGAAGATTCGAGGGTGAAGATACACACTTTTAAGTATATGCACAGATTTGAAATAGCACTGAGTATGTCTAGTAAGCTTCCTTTGTCTAAACAAGCATCAGAAGAGTTACAAAGTGTTTCTCGTTAGCGATGGCGGCTTGCACAAACGAGTTTTAAACAGCTCTATGACCCAAGTTTACTTTTTACATATTATGCTTTAAATTACTCTTACTTATACTGGAAGTTTTTAACTTGGGAGAATCTTGCAGCTGCTAAATGTTTGAATAGCATTAGACATTCATGTTAGTATCAAATTTTAACGCAAGTGTCTTTAAAAGTGATAAGGTCGTATTCAAAGACGTCAATTGTCCTTTGATCAGTCACTAAATCGATATCCTACTAAAAAAATTTTATCTTCACGCCCATATTAACGAAGAGATAGGCAGATGCACAACCAGAGCACCCACGACTAGCCGAGATACTAAGTCCTACAATGTGATAGGTAGCAAGCCTATCGCCAACCGGGCAAATATCCAATCCCGAGCATCATATTTTTATTAGAAATATGGAAAAATCCAATTTCTTCTTTGTTTCTCGACCCGGGATTCTAACCCGGCACTTTATACAGTCAAGTCCAACAACTGAACCGCTAGACTACACAGGCGAATGCTACTAATATAACGTTTTACGTAAACACAACTTAAGGGATAGGTATCTACTGTTTCAATATTTAAGCAATAACAGCGTAAAATCATTTACCATTCTTATTCCTTAAAATAAAGATATTTAAATACAGTACTTTTTTTTATGATATTGGAAGACAAACAAGCAGACGGGTTTACTGATCTTAAGAAATTCACGCCGCCTAGAGACACCAAAGGTAGTAATGGTGCGCTGCCAACCTGAGGCCGGGATGTTAGGCCTCGAAAAAAGCAAGTTTACCGGCTACCTTACCCTCCGAACCGGAACACGTCATGACGTTATGGTGGCAGGAGTAGGTAAGGCGGTGGTACCTATCCGGGCGAGTCGCTGCTAAACTCTACCACCTTAGGTAACTTGTTTAGGTGTGGGTCTACCACCTCACCTATTGTTGCTTGTGTGCTTGTTCGCTATCTTATCATAATAGATAGATTTGTGGATAACTAAGTGACGTTGGGAGTTTTGGCGCCATCGAGAGAAAAGATGGTCGAAGTTTTTTAATAATTATTGAATTTCGTGTTGATATTGAGTGAAATTAGACAATTTTGGTGGCATTTTGTACAATTTTGTTCAGTGAAAGTGCACAAATGAAATAATCACGAAGAAATTAGCGTATTGTGTATTTTCCCGTTGCCGCCAAATCTCATTACATGAGCTTAAGTAAACAGGCCACCGCTTTACCCAAGAGCCTGACATGACTTCCTGACGACTTATGACTGATTAAAATTAATTGAAATTGATATAAAATTTGATGCAAATTTCTACTTGACTAATGGCTAAATACTAACGTGAAGGCCAAAACCTAAAGAAAGAAAGAAGAAACTAAGTGACGTATCCAAGTGTAAAGTCCGCGCCGATAGGTACTCTTAGATTATCCGTCAACCGTTTTTATGACTGTGGTGATACTGAAAGCAAAATCTATGGAATAGTTAGCTGTTACCCGCGGCTTCGCCCGCGATAAATTGAGATGTAAGCTATCCTATCTCTCAAGTTGGATCGAATTGCACATGATGTGCGAATTTTATTATAATCGGTTAAGTGGTTTAGGAGTCCATTGAGGACAAACATTGTGACACGAGATTTATATATATTATAAGATTGGCCGCTCACTATGAGGAGGTTACGAATTCGATAAGGCTTCTTTTTAACCCTGGTACTTTAGATTATCTGTCAACCGTTTTAATAGCTGTGGTAAACTGACAGCATAATCTATAGAATAATGGTCCGTTCAAAATGAGGAGGTTACGAATTCGATAAGGCTTCTTTTTAACCCCGAAAACGAGAGGTGTTATAAGTTTTAAGTGTTTCTGTGTGTGTGTGGCATTGTAACTTATGAACGGATAGACAGATTTTGATGCAATTTTCTTACCTAATTTATATTAAAGTTTTGTCGGGATTCAATAAAAAAAAAAGATGATTTGTATATTTTGCAAATTCATTTCAGACGGTTGTAAGTTCGGCTTGCAACAAAGGTTACTTTTGAGGAAACTTTGACGACATCTTCTGATTTTTATTAAATTAGAATTAAAACAACAATTCAGAGGGATTCAAACCAAATTTTACATTTAGTGTTTATTATAGTCTAGAAACCCTACCATGCGCTTTCTCCGCCAATTTTACTTTTTCTGTTTTTGTTTAGATCGAGCAGAGGTATCCCCAAAATCCTTTCAAGATCTGATATTCGGTTTTCTATTTATGTTTAGTAATTCATGTTTCTTACAAAAGGCAAGCTTTATTAACACCTTTAACCTTTGGTTGGTGGAATTATTCAAACAACAGACTCGTTCTTCCATTAAAAAATCTTATTTTTTTTATGTAACTCTAGTAAACGACATTTAATATTACTGAGATCCTTAACAACCGAAAGTTTATTTTATCGTATGCGTCTGAACAAACATTTCCTTTTGATATTCATATCATCGTATTGCTTGAGAAATAAAAAATGAATCTAAATCAGCTACGTTTATAATTTCACCATTTTCATTGAGTTACTTTCTTTGAATTTAGATATTACTTAGGATATTTTTATTTTGAATATTAAAAATCCCTACTTTCCTTGATAACGTTATACTAATAAGTTTCACATTACTTTTGTATTTGTATCTATAATAACTAGGAAGTATTTTGGGTTTAATACCCACGTTATAAAATGACGCAGATAATGAATAAAATCTTATTTTATAAAGTCGTAGATACGCAAGTTTGTAAGGATACCAAAGATGTTTAATAATCTTTTAACGTAAAAATTGCTTAACCTACATAGATGAAATTTCTAAGTCATATAGTTAATATATTAAAATAACACGTAGACTACAACTTGAAGAAAGCTAGTGCAAATATAAATACAGTATATATTTACATATCGCTTGTAAATACCTACAGTATATGTATTTGTCATCTGTATGGCTCAGTTTTTATCGTGTGTGAATGTTTGTCAATACGGGCAAAGCTACGGTCCTTACCTAGTTAAATAAAATCACTTGAATATAATCGCCTCTGTGGTCTAGCGGTCCGGGTGTTGGACTTGACAACATGAGGTCCCGGGTTCGAATCTCGGGTCGGCCAACAAAAAGGAAAATTGGAATTTTCAAATTTTCCAATAAAAAAAATGTTGGTCGGGATTGAAATTGTGCCCGGTTGGCGATAGGCTTGCCACCTATCACATTGTGGGACTTAGTATCTTCGGCTAGTCGTGGGTGCCTTGGTTGTACCTCTGCCTACCTCTTCGGGGATATGGGCGTGAAGATACTTTTTTTTTAATATATGTCATTACTTATAATTCCAAGATTTCTTTTACACTTTCATTTGTATGGTAAAATGCCGTGCTCAAATCCCTTAAAATCCAGCAAAATAAAACACTAAGCTTACAAAAGCCTTCGCGTTTAGATTCATCTTGAAACCGCAGCTTCCAAGTAATATTCCGGCACGTAGTGTGATCACGTCTGTTGATTCGATCGAAGGGTGAATCGTAATTTATGACGTCTACAGCCGTATAAGTAATGGCTGCGAAAAACAATTGTAGACGTATTTATAAAGTGGAAAATCTACTCTTAAGAATTAATGGATTGTAATGATTTATTTTGCAATAAATGCTTTCGTTTTTGTTTATAATTTTAGCCTCTGACGGAAACATAGCAGCATTATAAGTGTACAGACACACCACACCACAGACAGCTGTGGCATCATGACTTTTAAACTGATGTACCTATTTCGATGCGAATTTTACTATTTAAAGCTGACGTGATAGAGATGGTTCTTAGCTACATTATATGTTTGCCAGGAGTTATTGGTGGTTACTTTCAGTATTTTTAAGGTATAACTTCTTTTAGCAAATAAACTTGCTTGGAGTTAATTGCTTTTGTAGCTTCTTTATTAATATAAATTCTTGATTAATATTATTTTAAAATTAGGAAGAAATACAAGCCGCTCAGTTACTTTTGCCGGATCTTTTCAGTGTGTGGCGTTCCAATTGTAGCAGGTGGTAGATTTAAGTACCACAACGACGCGTCACAAGTATCTCTTGTATGATCTATATTTTGAAATAAACGATTTTATAATCTTTTCAGAGTCCGTAATGCAATAGGAATAAAAAGATCGTACGAATTTCATTTAGACTAATTTGATTGTTTGTGAAAAATTTAGTCACAAACATCAATTATATTTTAACTTTAATGTAATGAGTAATCTATATTAATTACTAGCTGTTTCCCGCAGCATTGGCCGCGTGGTTAATGGTCACACGGGAACATTTTTCAGAATAAAAACTATCCTATGTGTTAATTATCAAATTAGCCTCTACGTGTATGCCAAAATTTATGAAAATTGATTCAGCAGAATTTTGTGTAAAGGAGTAACAAACATACGCATTTATATAATTAGCAGGATTGTGAAAGTATGTTTGTCATGTCGTAGTATATTTTTATCACCTCTGTAGTCTAGCAGTCCGGGTATTGGACTTGACTGCGGGTTCGAATCCCGGGTCGGCCAACACAAAGAAAATTGGATTTTTCCAATTTTCTAATAAAAAAATGTTGGTCGGGATTGGAAATGTGTGCCCGGTTGGCGATAGGCTTGCCACCTATCACATTGTGGGACTTAGTGTCTTCGGCTAGTCGTCGGGCCTTGGTTGTACCTCTGCTTACCTCTTCGGGGATATGGGCGTGAAGACACTTAGTATATTTTTAGTGCTTTGATGATCATGATTACGGTTAGAATTTTGATCTTATTATAGAAGTTTTTATCCCAATACCTAAACGGGTTGCCATGGGAGGGCTAAATAATTTAATCAAACTGATATAACTACGGTAACGTATACTATGTAGATTACGTTTAAGTTGTGTTAGGGTGGCACTCATCTCGTCCAAAATATGATTAAATTTCTTTGCAAGATACTTTTTCCACTTGCTTAATATATTGGTCCAATATTCCCTTATAATTAACACTCATTTGATTTAAATATTTTAAGATTTTTTTTTAGATGGAAAAGACTTTAGATATGTTTCATTGTTGCTAATAAACAAATAAAATATTTAAATTTATTTGGTCAACTATTGATTGGACAAATATTCACTTGGAATACCACTTTGCCATCTTGCCTACTCCATAAAGAAATTGGCGTAAAGGTTAATCCCCGAATAAGTAGCCTCTGCCTACTACAACTGCCTACACAACCAGGGCACCCACGACTAGCCGAAGACACTTAGTCCTACAATGTGATAGGCAACCCTATCTGAAACCAGATACGTCATGTCCAATTAAGAGCAATGTTATTTTTATTTAAAAATTAAAATACACATTTTCTATTTTTTCTTTGTTGCCCCATCCGGGGATTGAGCCCTTGCCCTCAAGAAGACTAGTCTGACTCAGGACCGCTAGACCACAGAGGGGATTACAAATTTATGTACCGATTAATTTCACATCTCATCACTTTTCATCCCATATTATATTCGATTCATTACTTTTACTTCTTCGTTTCGCACGATCTTCAGCATCCCGAAGAGCAAATACATTTGTAAGGTAAGCTTTTGTAGTTTTCCACAAAACACTTTTTTACTACTTAATGTTATACTTTAGCTAAACGGTTTTAATTTACCAGCATCATCAGGACTTCACAACTAAAGATAAATAAGTGCGTTTTATTTTAACGTTCAGAAATTGGTTGTAAGTTAAATACCTACATTGCTATAAATGTCCTGTTCCATGATGCGTAATATCTTCAAATTTTGTTTAAAATTTTTGAATATTGTCTCGTCAATTATTTTGAGTAAATGAACGTCTGACCCTGAAGAAAGTATAAAGGGCACGTCATGATCTTCACAGTCTAGTCCATGGCTTAATATTAAATTCCCTTTACTAAATATTCATCGTGTTTAAACTTATCTTTCTTATTTGCAAAGCAATTTAATATCTATTGCGTTTAAAAATAGCGTTGTTTCTTTTATTCTTTAAGAGTCGTAATTCGACTCAGGACTCAGTTGTGTTTATGTTTTAAAACAGAAATATTTTGTCTTTACAACAATAAAAGTTAAGACTTACTTATTTATTTTTTTATGTTTAATGATAATGAAAGGCAAACAAGCAGACGGATTTCTTGATGGTAAGAAATTCACGCCGCCTAGAGACATCAAATATAGTAATGGTGCGTTGCCAACCTGAGGCCGGGATGTTAGGATTCGAGCAAAAGTAAGTTTACCGGCTACCTTACCCGCCAAACCAGAACACGTCAACGGCAGGGATTGGATGTTAGGCGGCAGGAATAGGTAGAGGGGTGGTACCAATCCGGGCGAGTCTCTGCGAAACTTTACCATCTTGTAGGTTGTAACGGTGTTGGTGACGGTAAGCCTATGTTCGCCTTTTACGAGCTGCCTGGCAGGAAGGTAGATGATCTATTCTGCAAAGGAGCGCGTACCAACACGGGGTAAACTTATACACATAGATCTAATATTATGTACTTCCAAATAGGAATTCAACTTCAAGATTTTATTTATAATTGTTACGTGGTAACTTGGCCAATCACGGACAGAATTTGATAGTTCTTTTTTAAAAGATAGATCATATTTCTGACGTGATCTGATAAATTTCATTAAAATTTTTATTTGCCTTTATCGTAAAAAAATATTCAATATCTACTAATATTCAGAAATACACTTTTTTATCATTAAAACTTAAAACTTGTTTGTACTTAATTTTTAAGAAACATGTTTGCTTAAGAAATTTATCACATTATTTGAAAATAAAATATTCAATTTATGAACTTTTCCTTTAGAGTTCCTTATTTCCATTTTCTAAAAGTAACACAGCTTCACGACTATTGTTATTATCAAAACTATTTCAATTTTGCTTCAGTAAAAGCCTTCAATGTCTATTAAACATTTCAAAATACATCCTATCACCTAAACCTTCAATTTGTAACACATGGGCTTCAACACTATTATTAATATCAAAACTATTTTAATTATGCTTCAGTAAAAGCCTTTAGTGTTTATTAAAAATTCAATAATAGTTCTTATTCGCTAAACTTCAAACTTGATCACACATTGGCTACAAATAACACATTAGCTTGAAGACTATTATTAATAACTATTTCAATCCATTCATAAAATCTCTAAATCTCTTTTAAATATTCAACACTTCATTTCATTAGCTAAACTTTAAACTTAAATATATTTGCTACTGATAACACATTAGTTTCAAGAATTTTACAAATATCAAGACTATTTCAACTTGGCTTCAGTAAAAGCCCTCAACTTCTCATAAATATTCAACACTACATTTTATTAGCTAAACTTCAAAATTGAATATATTTGCTACAAATAACACATAAGCTGAAAGAATATTATTAATAAGACTATTTAAATCTTGCTTCAATAAAAGCCCTCAATGTTTCTTTAATATTTAACAATACATTCAATTAGTAAACTTCAAAATTGTGTTAATTCAAATATCGAATTGTGCTAATGTGTTATTTGCTACAAATAACATATTATCTTCAAGACTATTACTAATATAAAACTATTCTAATTTGGCTTCAGTAAAAGCCCTCAATGTCTCTTAAATATTCAACACTACATTTTATTAGCTAAACTTCAAACTTGGATATATTTGCTACAAGACTATTATTAATATCAAGACTGTTTGAATTTTGCTTCAGTATAGCCTTCAATGCCCATTAAACATTCAACAATACACCTGTTTATCACTTCCCGCGTTTTATCAAGCCTTGATTACGGCAGGTGGAGTTCCAATACTTAGCCTTTGTAATACTAGCTTCTGATTAATATGCCCTTTGTCATGCTTCATAGCTATTTTTATTACTATGCAGTTTGTATTGATGAAAGATTTTACTACAGGTTTTTAAAGTAAAGTAAATGAGATGAGGGTTCATTGTAAATTTTTCTATTTTAAGTTAATTTTATCAACGTTTTCGTTTTTCTATTGCCGCCTATTGTTGTTCTATTCAATCTTTATTTGACCGCCTCGTTGGTCGAGTGGCTAGCGTACACGCCTAACTACACCGATCAACCGCGAAGCTCGAGTTTGATTCCCGACGGAAGCAGGCATTTGTGTGATAACCTATACACATCGATCATAATGGGATCTATATCCTATACACAATACTGCGTATTAGTTTGGGTTCCTTTACAGGGTATTTATTTGCCTTTCTGCCAGGCAGCTCATAAAAGACAATCATATAGGCTTACTGGCACTAACACCGTGACATTTGAAGAGGTGGTAAAGTTTCGCAGCGTCTCGCCCTGATTAACACCACCGCATTAACTATTCCTGTGCTAACTTGATTTTGACGTGTTCCGGTTTTGAGGATAAGATAGTTAATTTTGCTCTAGGCCTAACACTCAGCGTCAAGTTGGCCATCAAAAAAATTTCCATTTTAAAGGCGACGTGTAATCCGTCTACTTGTTTGCATTTCCAAAAAACAACAATTAAATACAACATACAATCATTGCTAAAAAAAAATATAATAAGTTTATCGTTTTTAATAAATAATCATACAAAAATGCTGTACTTCTTGTTTTTCCCTGTAATTTAATTTTATTAAATGTTATTGTTTCACGAAAGTGCAGCTGTTGAAGTTAAATATAATTTCATAAGACTTATTTTGTTTCCTCCACAGATGTTTAACGGAAACCTAATTTCAAAGAAATGTTTATACAAAAGAAAATATCGGAATGTTATTTCTCTTGCATACATACAATATTGTTGCTTATTGAGACGTGACAAGAGGTTTTGTAGCTCATCTCATTGGTATCGAGTTGGTTTTCAATGCTGATGTGATTTGTGGTGAGGCTGAACAAATTTCCCGCGTACTTACACTCGAATACGAACTGTTCAAGAAATGCTTGCCCTATGTGTTGCTTGAAATAACTATACTGGTAATATTTGAAAATTGCCTTTATGATCTAGCGGTCCGGTGGCGTGAGACTTTATTTCTTGAAGTCCTGGGTTAGGCAACAAAACAGTATTGAAAATGTTTTATTTGCAATTTTCTAATAAAATAATGTTGCCCGGGATTTGGATATGTGCCGGGTCAGATTGCCACCTATCATATTGTGGGACTTGTGTCTTTATCTAGTCGTGGGTATATTGTTGTGCCTCTACCCACTTATTTGGGGATTTGGGTGTGAAGGTTTAAAACTGTACTTTAAAATATTTTAATTTTTCCACGCTTATTTTGTTTTAAATCCTATCTGAATTAATTTTTTTTAAATTTTTTATTGCATTGTCTAGAATTTTGACTATTCATGCTGCTGTTTTTTATGCGCATTAGAAAATTATAATAGTTTTAACACGGCTATGAAATTTAAAACTTAAAAAAAATATATATTATTTACGATAAAAGGTAGTGACTAGCTGATACTCTTGATAGTAAGAGATAATGATCGTCTACAGACACTATAGATGGTGACGACATGTCTTCATCTAATGGCAAAGATCTTAAGACACTTAACCTTTAACTGAGGACGCGCGGTCCCACAGACCGCTCACCGTTTGTAAATCTCGTGTTTAACCCCTTTCCGGCACTTCCCGCACCAGAGGCGCTCGGTAACTTCGTATTTAGTAGCGAAACGATTGTTGAAGCAGGAGGTTGAGTCGCCAGATTCAAATTAGGTAAGTTATTTTGCTTTAAAATGTCACGGCGGTCTATGAGACCGCATGTCCACGTTTTTCATATAAAAATAACAATTTTATTTTATTTATTTTAGGTTATTTTCGATGAAAATAAAAAAAATGTATATACTCTGTAAAAAAGGAGTTTTCCTAAAGAAATTGTCACGATCTCTGGTCGCACCACAAATGAAAACACGTACTGTAAGTCAAAATTTACCAAAGGAGTTACACTTGACACTGAAGCGAGTCATCAGTCATGACGCCGAAAGAACTTCCTACTCAGGTGATTGAATTTAAGCGACAAATATGCATACTCTGTCCACCAAAACTAAAAAGGAAGAGTAACTACGCTTGTGTTAGTTGTAAACAGGCAATATGCCTACATTGTTCCAGCCTTTGTGCAATAACTGTCAATGAATTTAACACATATTGAACCATTGTTAAAATTTTTATGTTCCATTATGATAAGTATTTTGCTTGTTTTTTATGTTCATTATACTTTGAACTTAAATAATATTATATTGATTTTTGCTAAAACTTTGTTTATTATAAGAGTTTGCTCCTAAAAGTGATCTCAGGTAAATTTTTACTAAAAATTGCCTTATAAATTTTACTTACTGTATAACATAAGAAAATAAATAAATATTGATATTAAGTTTTTTACATAAATTATTCCTAGAAATATAGCGGTCTGTGGGACCACGCGTCCATAGTTGTGTAATAAGAATATGACGTCCATAGTTAAAGGTTAAACATAACTACCAACTGCCTTAAACTCTAGCATAAAGGCCGACTAAAACGAGTATTAATGCTATGATTAATGATGCAACTAAAATAGAAAAGGCGATTCATACTCGTAATTATATTCAATCAGTCGTTCAATAAGAAGGTGATATACCAGTAACGAATATGGTATGTATACGAAGATTGCCTCTTAGCGCAAGGACCATTGCCTTTTCATTCGCTATGTAACATACAAAAATGAAAATTAAGACGACGACAATCTGCGCTAGAACAAAACCCTTCTGTCCGTGCGTCAATGCGGACTATTCTGCGTCTAATAAACTACACACCGTTTATAGCCAGCCTACTATTAAAAAAAATATTTGTTTTACATCACCGGTATCACACCACGCATCGTGTATAGCCAGCCTAATGTCAAATATTTTACTTATATTCTATCACCAGTATCACGTAATATATAAATAGTGCGTAAGAGGGCTATCTATCTGTAAATATAAATGAGGTGGGAAAAAGTAAATATTAAAAAAAAACCTCAATAAAACTATACCTGCATTAACCCTTTAGTATTACCGGACACAATAGTGGCTGCCAGTACTCCCTGACCTGGTTCCTCCTCCAAGGTCGCGATGCATTGTCTGACTTTACACTTGACACTGAATGTCAATAGAACCTTCTAGTTGACATTCTTTTTAGTTATCCAGCTGCAAACGAGGGTTATGTGTTTTCATATACATTAAAATCCCAACAAATAGCACCATCTAAATAAAAAGTAAAAAAAAAATATGCTTCTGCTACTAAAAGTACATATTAAGAAGATAACGAATTCTACTCAGAAATACATCCATTCTTGTCCATTTTAATAATGTTATTAAATGAATACACGTTCGCATTAATGTTCATGCGAAAGTGTGTTCATTGGTTTTGAAAGGGATTGGAGGTAGGTCGCATAAATATTAAATATTTGTTTTTACCTGTCAATGTAAGACAGTAAGGGCCACTTGCACGTTTCTGGGTTAAGTATTTAACACTGAGTTATCGCCTAAGAATCGTTAAATAACCTTATTACTATTTGACAGTTTAACTCAATATTATATGTAATCCGGGAATGTGCAAGTGGCCTAAGACGACCTAGAAGTTTGTGAACATGATTTCCAAGATAGGTGACCTCTAAATCTGCTGTCCCAACGGATGGAAATACTGGTTTATTTACAACCGTCTCGAACTCCCATTACTAAAACTTTTAATGTTTAGCACATTTCCCTGTGCTTTGGATTTTTCGTACAATTTTAAAATAAGAATACGCCCAGAATTTGAACCCGTACCCATTGTTGACGAAATTGGATTTCTTTACAATTTGTGAAGGTTTATTATAATTAACCTTACGATTAGTCGTGAAAGTGTCATTTGATTCTTATCTAAACAAAAACTCTGACGTAAGCTTGCTGGAAGCACGAAAACATTCTTTTTGTTTGATCAAATTAAGCGTATCTCCCGAGGTTTTAATCTGGAAGATTTGAATTTTATACGAAAAAATATATTACCGCGATCCTCCCTCGGCCCCTTTAATTTCCGTTTTTGGCAACACAATTTTGCGAACCCGGTTCTTTGACGGATCAGCATGTAAAGGTTTCCTGTCAAATATTTGAAGTGTTTATTTTGTTATAATACCTTGAAGTGAGAGCTTTTGTACATGTTAAAACAATCCTGCTCCGGCAGTTTAAATTAAAAATTAAGCTTAGACATTAACAACAGGCGTTTTTTCGTTACTCAGCTTTAAAGAGATATACAACATAATCATAAAAACTGGCTAAGTGCGAGTAGGTCTCGCGCACCGAGGGTTTTGTAAAAACTTGTAGGTATGTAGGAAACCCTCCGTAATATACAGCGTATTTTTAAAACCAGGGACCTGCTCAAGCAGAATATTCAGTATTGAATTCTGAGTAACTATAAAATATATAATCAAAATGTTTGACTTCAATAACGTGACACACAAAAGTTTACAATTTTTCTCTTATATGTGCTTTAAGGCGTTGCCTTGTACCAAATTTTAAGATAACCAGTTCTCGGGAAGTACCCTTTAGGTTCTTATTCCCTTGCAAGTTTAAATTTGCGGCATTGACGGCTGTATCTTTGATTTGATTGATTTCGTTACCTGAGAAGTCTGATTTTTTGACAGCTCTGAAGAACAGTAGACCTGATAATTTGATGTAAATTTCTGATTGATACTTCCACGTGTTTCTGAGAAAAACGGCCTCGATAGAGGGACATACTACAAAATTATTCTATAAGGGTTTTTCCTTTCGAGGTACGGAACCCTAAAAACGAAAAAGTTTTAGAACATTCTGACAACACCCTAAATGTAGCTAAGAACCATCTAATGCACGTCAGCTTTCAAACAATAAAATCCGCATCAATATATGATGCGACAGAGAGATATAATACCAATTACAAATAACTCTTACAAATATGCCAATCTCTCTCGGATCTCGCTTTTGCTACTAAAGTACAAAACTAAAGATTAAAGTTCATTACTCAGTACTACAGTAAAAACCTTTGGTTATTTGTGGGAGCCTTGTTCATATCTCTGGCTCCATCCTCGGGGATACGGGTGTGAAGATAATAATTATTTTATTTCATTATAGTTTTTGTTCAATGCTTGGGATATCATCCCTACATAGTGTATAACAAAGTCCCTTCGTTTGTCCCTATGTCCTTGTATATGCTTAAATCTTGAAACTACGCAACGGATTTTGATGCGGTTTTTTTTAGTAGATAAAGTGATTGAAGAGGAAGGTTCATAACCGTGCGAAGCCGGGGCGAGCCGCTAGTGTATATATAAATAAGGACAGACAATCCATAAATACTTTGAAGCAGGCAAAAGCGAATATTGATTGGTAATATCCATACATGGAGGAGGTATTTTTAGTACTCCAGCAGATGGTGCTCCCTTACGCTGAAATCGACCTGAAACTTTATATATTGGAATCTAATCATAACGTAAGTTATGAATTGATTGCGGAAAGTTTAAATAGGTTATGATGATGGTTGCGTTTTGTAATTGTAAAAGTATCTTCACGCCCATATCCCCGAAGACGTAGGCAGAGGTACAACCAAGGCAGCCACGACTAGCCGAAGACACTAAGTCCCACAATGTGATAGGTGGCAAGCCTATCGCCAACCGGGCACATTTCCAATCCCGACCAACTTTTTTTTTTAATTAGAAAATTGGAAAAATCCAATTTTCTTTATGTTGGCCGACCCGGGATTCGAACCCAGGACCTCATGCAGTCAAGTCCAACACCCGGACCGCTAGACCACAGAGGCGACTTGTAATTGTAGATGTTAATATAATAATCATAATAATTTCAGTACTGTAGAATTGCAAATCGATTTCGACCATTATTAGTAACATATCTTAGACAAAAGATAGGGCTACTATAGATGAGTTACTATACAAACACAAACTATTTTTAAAAGTAATTAATAAAACATATCTTATCAACAAAACTTTAGACACCTATCTGTATCTGTAGATAGGTTATAATATTGTTCGTAAAAAGGCAAATATTGAGTATTTTTTCAATATCCCTGAGATTCTGACATCAGATCCAGACTTAGTAGCAATGGATCAACCTTGTATTCATCTGTATGTTAGATGTTTCAAATAAAAAATATTGTTCAAAATCCGTTAACAAGTGTCAGAAAAATTGATTAACATACACAAAATGATAGGAGTCGGACACATACTCCAACTTTTTTGAAGTGTAAATTTGCTACTTATCCTAGCAACTTGTAAGAGGTAGGTTAAACAATCTCTATATATAAAAATCAATGCCACTTTTTGTTGTAATTTTATAACTCAAGAATGGGCTCATCTATCCAAACCAAATGCTTAGGCTTTGTTCGGACTATTTAGTAGATGGTTTATGTAAAGTTTGCATAAAATTGGTCTAGCGGTTCTTCATTTATTACATTTTTTGTAACAAATGAATTCATTAAATGGCGGATCGTTTTGTTAATGGGTATTTTTCTGCCAAATTGAAACTTTTTTCAGTTGTTTTTTTCCTTTTTTGTTTTGTTGTGTTATGTCACTCATGCGGTCATATACGTAGCGGAGCACGTACCGGGCCGCTAGTAACCAATAAATATCACTGGTGGTGGAGCGCTTTGTAACTTGCCTGGGTTTTATCTATTCCTGCCACCATAATATCTGTTCATGTCTGTCACGTTCTAGTCCGAAACTTCAGGTAGGCCAGAGATTTATTCAATATATCAAACGTCATCACGACGTCCATGTAAAGCAGAGGTTCCCAAACTTATTTCATGTAACGCCCACTTTGAAAATCAGTTGTTTTGTAGCGCCCCCCCCCTCGTTTTTTTCTTGTCAATAGCCTCAATAACATATTTATTGCGCCTAGTTAAAAAAAAACATTTTTTTCAAGATTTATACCGCCCCCCTCTAGGCTTCCAGCGCCCACAAGGGGGCGTTATCGCCCACTTTGGGAAAGGCTGATGTAAAGGAACAGCGACGAACCTATACCTAACATCTACACTGCTTACGAAAAATAGACGTCTGTTTAACTAAGCACTGTCTAAAATTGACACCCAATTAATAATAACATACTATAGTTGTATGACGTGGCAGCATTTTATTGGTTGATAATCCAATTTTAAAGTGTTTAGTAAAACTAGTGTTCAACTAGTGTACAAAACTAGTGTGTAGTGTGACTTTTTTTGTAGTAAGGCGGATAGTGTCTAAATGCCGATGATGCTGATGATAATGATGATGCAGAGATTCTTTTTGTTGTCTTATGTCATTAAAAAGAGGAAACAAACATGTCACGTCGTAAACTTAATTTTCTGCTTCAGGACGTGACGAACCCATCGCCCACTGGTTTGATCTAGTTATTTCGGGTAGTTCAGTATTTGACAATTACAATTAGTTATAACTGCACAGCATTTTAATACCTAGTTATAACTAATTGCAAAATTAGGTTTTCTGCTTATTTAAAACGATAGTAATTATCATAATCCATACTGAAGAAGGTAGGATACGCCGCAGCTTGCATACAACGCCCAATCCCAGCAATAAAATGGCAACGCACACGTTACATTTATGCCATTTTATTAACAAATATAGAACAAATTAATGACGTTATAGTATTGCAATTGAATAAAGACTAAAATGTCAAGTTAAATCTAGGTATACATAATTTTAGTCTATTTTATTAATAAGACAGATGTTGTTTATAGAAATAAATAGAAGTAGGTACTCGAGTAAACCTAAGTTGACATTTTCCAAAGTTGTTCATGTATTATTAACCAATGGTGGTGTAAAAGTCTTTGAAATCGGCGTATATAAGACAAAATTATAAATAAATAATGAAAGTGGAGGAAGCTTGGTAAGATCTGCAGAAATTTTGACATTTGGCACTCAATATTCTCTACAAGTCTGACGTGTCTTTATTCTGGCGTGAAGATAGGAGACATTTGTATCTCTTATATTAAAAGGTGTCTTATAAAATAAAAATATATCTTTAAAATACTTCAGTGACAAAATACATTCGAAAGGTAAAATAGCTTGAATTCCTTGAGTTCATTCTGACGTGAAGATAGGAGATAGTTGTATCTCTTATATTAAAAGGTATCTTATAACATAAAAGTTTTATCTATAAAATACTTCAGTGACAAAAAACATTCGGAAGGTATTTTATCTTTTACCTTTTTTAATTCCGGTTAATTGGATTTGCGGTTTCGACAAGGCGTTCCGTGGAAGGTGTTCTGGCGAATGAAGTGTCTCCATAAATCCTTGTTATTTACTACCGCTAAAATCAATCCGAAAGCCGTAAAGCCTCCAACGTAATGTCTATATGTCACGTGTATATCTCAAACCGCAATATAAAAGCTAAAATTGTATATTTCGTTACATATATTTACTCCACAGGTAAAGGAGACGAGTTTTCAAAAAAACCGCGATCTATATACCAAACATGATTTACAAAGGCTTCCAATAGCATGTTATGATTATTGTTATACTTTACACATTATTTTTGAAATACCTGCATATATTTTTAATTATTTATACGGGATACTCACGATCTCTTTTTATTTTATTTGTCGATATTTCGGCCTAGTTGCATAGGCCGTGGTCACGACGGGACTGCTGCTCTTATAAAATAAAAAGAGATCGTGAGTATCCCGTATAAATAATTAAAAATGTTATTAATTCGCGACGATTTAAGTTTAAAATCCTATACCTGCATATAATTTTGACTTTGTAGGTCCTGGATCTTCATTTCAAAGTCTCCTTTCAATATTGCACTAGTGATGTGACGATGGTGATTATTCTATTACCTGGCGAAGTGATCGTTACATCCTAATGCTAATCCTTATTTTAAGGTTATAAAATAACTCCAATAGCTTTTTGTTGTAATACGAATATAGTGTTAACATCTGCCAAATTCATTTGTTTTCTTTCGGCACACTTCCACAATAGGCCTTAATATGTGCGTTGCTGGTCTATGATTTGCACGTAAAGTATCTTCCTGAATACAGGACAGCGATGCACCTATAACATTTGTGGTATCTAAAGACAACGGTCGCTAAAAAGTTAACAGTGTTGTTCTCTCGTAACACATAAACCTGCATGGGTAAAACCAGACTGCGTCTAGTGACATATAAAATCTTTTTACAATCCGAATCATCACCAAAAGTTCATAGAATATTAATTATTCCATCAGTTCTGGAGGTTCAGCTGCAATGGGAGTCACATTACGAGGTATTACGACGGTCGCTCTCTCCGGGGACTATTAAAGTCGGCCATCTGCTTCCGGCTCGAGCTTTTAAGTCTAATTTTATTAATGAATCGTTAAGAA
This sequence comes from Calephelis virginiensis, assembly GCA_002245475.1. Taxonomy (NCBI): domain Eukaryota; kingdom Metazoa; phylum Arthropoda; class Insecta; order Lepidoptera; family Riodinidae; genus Calephelis; species Calephelis virginiensis. The sequence goes on along the minus strand of NJDC01001925.1, from coordinate 294,054 downwards.
TATTTCTAAATGGCAGTGACATAATTTGTCAGTTGAAAGCAAATACGAGATCGCTTTTGTCTTACTTCAGTGTTTTCGGGGAAATATAGCCCCCGAGTGAGTATAGATTCCGTCTTCAGAGTTTTCTCCTTCCTTGCCAGCAGCTCGTCAGACTTCGAATAGATAATTACCATCAGGACCACTGGTGGAACAGTATTGTGCAATAAGTTTTCAAAGTACGAATCCATCACCTTATGACCAGCTCGTTGGCCTTGTGGTTTGAACACGCCTCACTTCGCCGACCATACAGGAGCCTCGGGTTCGATTCCCGATGGGGACAGGTATTTGTGTGATAAACATCGATGTCTGTATTTCTGAGTCTGGGTATTTAATTATAATTTTCTTACTTTAGGGTTTCATCAATTTTGTAATTTGTTTAGAAATATCTATTTAATTAATTCAAGTATATTATATCCTCGAATTTATATTGTTGACTAGTACTTATAACACAAGTAAATAATTTGGTGATTTTGGTTTTAGATATTTTTTTTAAATCAAGAAAATTACAGGGAATATGAAAAAAAAAACAATGATTTAATCCATGCAAATTGTTAGTAGCTGTTAATAAGCGATAAGAAGTTCGCTTGATCGACTAGTTTATAATAGGTTAATTATGAAAGTAATTATGTAATCGTTTTACAAATAATTAATGTAACATTACAAATACGTGGTACATAATATTATTTAATAATTTGTGAATACTAACTAATGATATTTTCATACAAGGCGCTAGTGCGGACACACAGTTCTAGTGATGTACGTAATACGGATATCGAGTAACAGTTATTTTTAACATTTCCGTAAAGAAAGAGGTTATCAATTGGAATCTAGATTTTTCATTTATTTTTTATGTGAAAAGTCAGCGAACAAGCACAGGTTGTCCTGATGCCTTGTTTATTTGTACGTTAATTTTTGGCAAATAAAGAAGAGATTTTAAGGATTTTTTTAAAGGTCGCGATTCTGATGTAGCCTTATATACCTACAGGGCAACTTTGAAAGGACCGGCCCTATTTTAATATAAAGGTGTATAGTCTTAAATGGTCATGCATATCAAATATCATTGCTAAACATTGCAGTTTTCATCATTTATTTAAAAAAATATTCAACCAAAACAGTCCGCAAAAATGCTTCACTTGTTGTCACGCTACGTCGTACCTAGTACAACTGACTTGAGTCGTGACGTCACCAAACTGCGGATGTGTGATGTGAGTGCGGTCGATGGGAACCAGTTTTATGCTTTGTTTACGTTATAACCATGTACTCATATTGTATTTAGCGTCGGAAAAAAATCGTTAATTAGTTTTTTTAATTGTTTTATTCATAGATAGAGAGATATTGTTATCGATTCTGAACCGTTTCTCAAAATTTGCCTAGTGCTTCAAATGTAACCCTGTATAACGCTGGTCGAATTATAATAAAATGTATATGGGACCAACTTGGAATCAAACCCTACTTTTAAAAAGTCAATATCAAAGCACGACGTAGTTATGAAATTGGAGTTGGTTTTGTAACCTTACTGCGCTGAAATTATTAAAACTTTATCCAAAACTACGTACATGATAATTCGCATCTGTGATCTCGAAAGGTTAATTAAATTTGCAACAAAATATTTGAACACTGTTTAATTAATTTCGATTTCCGGAACTCTGATTTAATCAAGTCGAAAACATTCCACTTACTTCATTACACGATTCCAGTGTATCCGGAATTTTAAACATGTTTCTGTCTTTGAGATTCTTTACATGGCTTCCGTAATCAAATTATCATTACTGATAAATAAATGTAGAATTTCTAGTATTAAAACGTGAATACCCCATCACGCACTGTGAAATAATCAAATAATCAAATCCTTAATTAAATAATAATGTTAAAATCTTTTTTAATTTATCTATCTATCAACCTGCTAACTAAAATAAAGGTGCAACAAAAATCCGTAAGATTTTTTCTGTGCACCGACGTTAACGTGAAGCCATTCCTCAAAAAAATTTAGGAAGAAGGTTTACTGCTTGAGAAAACCTATGGAGAAAACATATAATGTCAAAGACTTCATTGCAGAAAAACATAAATGATCAACTATTTGTAATAATTACCAATTACATACAATTAAAGAAATGTTTGTTGCCTAGGAATTTGCTTGGCGCTTCTTCTCCTGATATGCTAGGTTTAAAAATTGTGGTATTAATTTTTTTGTTGAATCAGGCGTTATTTTGCGGAAATCCATTTAAACTATCTACGCTTTTATTTTGCTAATTTCACATTAGCAGTGTAACTGTTGTGGTGAGGAGACTGCCAAATGACACAGATGTGACAAGCTTACCGAATGTTTCTACCGCGTTCCACCGCAACTAGACTACGAGTAAAGACAAGTAACACTGTCGTTTGTACGGTACAGTCGATTTCTTAAGGATGCCTCGGTGTCGAGGAGAAACGTACGCCTAGGGCGATTTGGTGTACCCTGTGGTGAGTTCTTTAATAAGGATGGGACGAGACAAGTTGGTTTATTTCCCGAGTTTGTACTCTATTTGTGATCTGGTTGCGGTGGTGGGAACATTAGGTAGGATTGTGACATGCGTAGGACGTAACGATTTTGGTTTATTTCCCGAGCTTTAACTTTATTCGTGATCTGGTCGCGGTGGTGGGCGGTGGGTACGTTTGTTAAGCCTGTCACATTTTGAGTCATTTAGGAAGACTTCTTGCCGCAACAGTTACACGGGATCAGCAGAATTAGGAAAATAAAGGCTTATTGTACGTCGGTGGTAGTAAAAGCCAGATATGTTACAGGTCTAGTTGCCGGGGAGTTTGTTTTGCCTTTTTGAGGTAGTGAGCGGTTAAATTAAAATTAACAATTCTTTAAAATCATTTGTGATAAATTATGAAACTTTAAATAAATGTAAAAAAGGACTTTTTATATAATACATATCAATATTTCATTTGTATAAATATAAATAAATATCGGCACACCGCGCTGTGGTAGAATATTATGCTGGTGTGCTAAAATATTTTTGCATCAACCTTTTAACGAAAATGTTCCACAAATAAATCATTATAATTTCGTTTCCTTTCAAATAATTTTGGTTTGCGAGATTGTATCTAACTAGATGTTTTCCGTGGCTATGCCCGCGTTAAAAAGGTTTCTAGCGGAAACCCGCTTAGATATCAAAGTAAAAAGTATCTTATGTAATTCTTTGGACTCTGTACTATCTTTTGACTTAAACTTTTGACTTACGTGGTAGACGTAAAAGAAAGATAGACTACATCACTTTCGCTTTTTTAATATAAGTGTTTTCCGAAATCAAGTATAGTTCTGGCTGAGATGATTTATGTGACTTAGATTATAAAATATCACTATCTAACCTAATACTTAAGTTTTAATATTAGTTCTCACCCCTATCTTGTTTTGTCTGATTTCTTGATAGTAAGAAATTCATGTCGCCTAGAGAGACGAAAGGTGGTAATTGTGCGTTGCCAACCTGAGGCCGGGGTGTTATGCCTTGACCAAAAGTAAGTTTACCGGCTACCTTACAACGGCAAGCACTGATGTTTTGGCGGCAGGAATAGATAAGGCGGTGGTTCCAATCTGGGCTGTGAGTCGCTGCAAAACTCTACCGCCTAGTCAGATGTCACGGTGCTATTGACGGTAAGCCTATGCTCATATTTAAGAAGCTGCCTGGCAGAAATTTAAATGTGGTATTTAATTCTGCGAATGACCCTGGACCAACAACGCCAGTAAAACTTGACTTATGATAGCGTCCAGCAAGTTCTCGCTTCGGTTGGTACTACTGTTTAACCTATTACTGACGCTTTAAAAATAGCTCTTCCCACTGTCTGTCTGGTAAAGATTTACTTTATCTGACAGACAGGGGTCACCTTACCAGATGAAACAGGACAGTTGTGAATCCAAAGCCAATTTACAAATGCTATAAAACCTTATTACATTATTGAGAAATTAGCTAACTTTATGTAACAGCAGATTCTATACTGCTCCGCAATTCTACTAATTGTTAGACGTATCAATATTCAGTAGCTTAAACCGAGTGGGGTGACCATGATTACCATTTCGTATATTTTTTTCTCAATTATAATGAGTTTTAAACCTATACGATGCACGGTAAACCAGAATTTTCTACTTAAAGACTAAAAATGTATTTTTGTCACATTTTTTATTGCGTTATTTTAATCTGCAGTCTGAGACTCTGTTTCAATAAATTCGCTTTGTTCGGATACTGAGTGTTATTGTTAGCCATGTTCCTTTGTGCCACTAATTACTAAATAGCTCTAAATATAATCTTAAATAGTTTGCCTACTATTATTGGCTACTTGTTTATCTGCAAGTTAAGATTTAGATTGCAAAAGTTTTCTAAACTTAAGTTTTGAGTATTATTACTAGAAATTTTTAGTTGTTCAACTGTTGAAAGAAATTATTTTAGTATTATATTTCTTGTATGCCAAGTCTATCATTAGGCTTATTTGTAATTTATTTCTCTTTAATTTATCACAAATCATACCTATTTTTCTTTTTCTCTGCTTCTTTGTGTAGAATAAATCATTTGCCTCGCTGCTAGGCAGCTTGTAAAAGACGAATTTAAGTTATTTCGTTGAAAATTAACAAAAAAAAATTGGTAAAGTGCTGTGCATCTACTTGTCTATGTAGAAATAAATAATTACATTTTCATGATCGGAACCGAAATATAGGGTTTAATTTTCTTAAGCATTCATACTTGTATAGGTAAAAGCCCTCCAAAACAACAGACAAAAAAAAAGAAATATAGGGTAGTTGGCAGACTTGCAAAATAGGCCTTACATACCGTTGACAGGATAAAGGCACACCTATAACAACTATGGTGTCTTAGGCAACGGTAGTATTTTACAATCAAGAGATGTGTACTTGTTTTCAGTCTCAAGTGATAAAACATCACCACTAATAAGAACTATAACTGCTGTGTTGCCAGCATGGTATTGGAATATCAAATTACTTGCTTGAATACGTTAATTAATTCTTCGCAACAGAAAACAATATGTGAACAAAATACGACAATGGGTAGCAAGACAATTTTCTATTAAAATTATAAATCCGGACGATTTTCGTGAAAACCATGGACACTCTATTTACGCAACTGTAACAGCTTATCTATGTCATACAATCACAACCCATACATGTATTAATGGTATGGGTTTGAGTATTGCGGCCTCTTAGAGTTATCGTATCGTCTGCGTCTGTTCCTACAAAGGTAATATACATACCGTAACGCCATGTTCTTTCTTCTTTCTGTAAGTTTTGGCCTTCACGTTAGTATTTAGCCATTAGTCAAGTAGAAATTTGCATCAAATTTTATATCAATTTCAATTAATTTTAATTAGTCATCAGTCGTAAGTCGTCAGTAAGTCATGTCAGGCTCTTGGGTAACGCGGTGGCCTTTTTACACAAGCTCATGTAACGAGATTTGGCGGCAACGAGAAAATATACGATACGCTAACTTCTTTATGATTATTTCATTTGTGCACTTTCACTGAACAAAATTTTACAAAATGCCACCAAAATTGACTAATTTCACTCAAAATTAACACGAAATTCAATAATTATGAAAAAACTTCGACCATCTTTTCTCTCGATGGCGCCAAAACTCCCTAACGCCATGTTAATACTGGAGGTTATACTCCTAACAAAAAAATGGTATGATTTCAAAATATTGCTGACTCTCTCTAATGTAACGAAATCTTTCTCATTTCGACTTTAGACCGGTACATTAGAGTGAGTCAGCAATATTTGGAAAGGACATCAATTCTTCGTTAGGAGTAGTAATAAAGCTTCATGGTATGTATACTACATTTTGCGACGAAGGCAGAGAGCATCGAGTGGCAAGTATCACGATTCTTGCAGACCTGCTTAACTTCTCCAAATTCTCTTTTCTTACAAACTTTCAAATTTGAATCTTATTACTTAATTATTATTAATTGAAAGTGATTTAAGGGCAATTTAAGGACTGCAAAAACTGAATTCGAATTCAATCGTTTTAAATGGAAATTGAATTATCTCGAAATTGTTCGCTCTTTACTCTTAGGGAAATCGATTAACCTACATAAATCTCTACTAATATTATAAAAAGGAGTTGTTTGATTTTTTGTTTGTTTGTTTGAAATGAATAGGCTCCAAAACTACTGGACCGATTTAAAAATGCTTTCACCCTCAGAATGCTACATTATCCTCGAGTGACATAGGCTTTGTTTCATCAAAATCGATGCAGAAAAATACAAGTTACATAGGAGTCAAATGCATCACATCAATGTTTTGTTAAGTGTTTTATATTATCTTACAAGTAAAAATAAACAGTTGTATTGAATTTAAATTGATTTACATTAGTTTTTTGTTACAATTTCTACTTTTTAACTTAAAGCTTCTACAGAACCTGAGCGAGCGGAACGCGAAATGGGAGAGACTACAACGCGAAACTAACGTGCACTTCTTAGCGACTACGGCGCGAGCTACGAACCTCATTTTTATTCAACTCTCATTGAAGTTGCGCGTCTCCAATATATTTCATAAATGGGTACAAAAATTTCTCAAAAAATTATACGAACTAATATTACCCCAAAGCTATCTATATTATGTGCTTGTGGATAGGGTATCTTTTCATTATACTAATACATATAAATACTTATGAAAATACATATTGGAATACATTTTGTAAACACCCAGATCCAGAAATACAGACATCTATGTTCATCACATAAATATATGTTACTGTTGTTACTAGGAACCGAGCCTCATGGCTGATCAGTGAAGTTAGAGGTGCACTCTTTCCAGTTGACCAATATGCTGTTTGATGATTTAACATTATATAGGGTAATTTCATATTTTTTTTATATTTTACTTCACAACAGTTGATGTTCTTACTAAATTGAAAAGTAAAACGACATATTAGTAATATCTGTAGACACGTTTGACCGTTAGTCGCGTGCGCCCCGCTTTGCTGAAGCCGTGTTTCCACGTGACGTGTCATGTCACGCACAAATAGCTTCGTTTTCGCTTTGGTCGCATTTGGTCAAGAATGTAAGAAGAAAAAAAGAAGAACGTAAGAATAACACATGGTGCACTTATAAAAAGCTATACCTGTCCCAATTTGGAGATAAATTTCATGAGTTAGGTTTCAGATATTCCAAATATTAATACAACAATAGTGGTGATTTGTGAAAGTATAAAAATCATTGTTTCAGATAAATCATTAGCAAAACTGTCAACTTAAAATTCTGAATAAAACACCATTACGTTCATTACAGCGGAATAAAATATTCAACAATTTGCTAGCTTTTATTTAATTCAAAACTCATTTCCGCCATTAGATAACAATAAAACATTTAAAACATTTCCATTATTTGCTAGAAACAAATGCGGCTCGCGTTTTCAATTACTTAAGACGTAAATGCAATGGATTTTATGTATTCAAAGTAAAAGAATGGCATCGAGTCGGTATAAGCTAGCGGTAATTGTCTAAACTACATTGCAGTGTTCCCAACGAGCAAAAATAATCTCGCTAAGTTAAACTTCGTCGGCATCTGTGTGATACAACGTTTTAATTATTGACTAAAAGTATGTTCACGCCTCTAAGAAGTTGGCAGAGGGACTACAAAGACACCTACGACTATCCAAAGATACGAAGTCAAACAACGTGATATAGGTGCAATGTTTCTTTTATTGGTAAATTGAAAATAGTTCCAATCCATCTGTATTACTATTTTCCTTTTTTCATTGCCTTATCCGGGGCTCGAATCTGAGACCTGAAAAAATTAAGTTAGTGCCTGACCACTAGACCACAGAAGCAATTAGTATGGATTCTAATTGTTATAATTATTCATCTTCTTGACAACGTATCTTCGAAGATACAAACATTTTTAAAATTCAAAAAAATGTATTGAAGGATACATTGATCCTAAAACTAAAACCCTGATGTCATTTCTAAATATTGCTGACTCTCTCTTTTTTGTTAACTTCTATTTTATTTGGAATTTGTTAATTGACTCTGTTATATTCTGTAAAAGTTAGATATAATATATATTCCGTATTTCTGTAATATTTTTTATTTTTTATTCCGTTAAATAATCTTTTTAAAATTCTCAATTAGAAGCACAAAGCACTAACGACTCTGTTTATTAGACAGATAATTTGGGCGCACCTACAAATTAAAAAAAAAGTATCTTCGAAGAGGTAGGCAGAGACACAAACAGGGCACCCACGACTTGCCGAAGACACTACAAGTTCCACAATGTGTTAGGTAACAAGCCTATCGCCAACCGGGCACATATCCAAACCCTAGCAAAATCTTTTATCAGAAAATTGGAAAAACCAAATTTTCTTTTTTGTTTCCCGATCCGGGTATTGAACCCAGGACCACATGCATTCAAGTCCAACATCTGTACCTCTAGACCACAGAGCGATACTACAAATTTTACTTCTGATATTTTGATCCCACATACATGTTTAAGATTATAAAATCAGGATTATTAAAGATATTTTTATAAGTTTAGGAACTGAACAAGAAGACATAAGCAAGCTACCGAGCATATGTCAAAAAATATTGGCTGTTTTTTTTAATTGGTGAAGAGATGTTGCGTGTAGAAACTACAACAGTTATTGATAAGCCATATTTCAGAGTACGGAGAGTGACAACCACATTGCATATGAGCTCTTAGCATATTATAATGTAAACGCTGGAGAACATGACACTTGGTGGTGTGAACTTGCACGTGTAGCTAGAGATCCTGACAAAAATATCCCAAATTGTGTCCCTCTTGCCATGAGAAGAGCTATTTGCTTGTTTCATATATTTTCACAACAAAACAGTACAGTTAGTCTGACTTAAGTGCGAGTACTAACTCGTCAAGAATAGTCCGATACATTAATTTTGCCTGCCGCTATAACGTCGGTACTTACTTAATATTTAAGTAACGGTGGTTGAACACCAACATAGTCAATAAATTCATAAACGGGGCTTAAGTTGGCAGTCATGCATCCATAAGTGGCAAGTCTTTCTAAAGAGAAATTCGTGTTAGTTACACTATTTATAACTCGAGAACGGCAGGCCGATTCGGCTGAAAATTGATGAAGAGGAAGCTTTGAATTAGGAAAAGGGCATATGATACTTTATGGTCCGTTCGACTTCGAACATTTTCAATTTACCATACAAACAGAACGGGTAGGATGAAATTCAGCGAAGCAGTTAGTTGTCAATAAATCTATCACCTAAAATACATCATTACCTATAAATGTGCTTAACCTTTTCGGCAAGCAAAGAAGAGGTGCAAGGGGTGTTCTTAGACTGGCAAATTTAAATTAGTTGGGAATATAAGCAATTCGCGAAATCCAACGAAAAAGCTTCTAAGCTGGTAAAATTGCTCAAGTACTTTCAAATTCTCGAGGGTTGTCTGCTAAATAATATTTCGCTAAAATTCCGAACGCTTAATGTTATACGTATTACCGAAATATCATGTTGGAATGTGAATGCTTCAATTTATTTATGACATATATTGTAGAGGAAATAATTACCAATTTCGGGAAAATTTTATTTGCGTTTCTAAAACACCGTTTGGACTACTTTAAAAAAACATAAAATTTTCAGCTAGATTTAAATAGTTGATACAGTTTTTAACAAGTGAACAGGACAAGTATCGCCATTTTACTCACTTCATAAAGTGCTAGTGTAAAAAAGTTAAAACATTTGTCTGGCCCCAAGTGTACCAAATCTCGGTTGTTATGAAATACAAGTTTATAGATATATATGTTGCCGAATTGAGGTTGGATTTAAGGTTTTGCTACATAATATTAATAATAAATGTAGCACGCAAGAAGCACATAATGATTTAATACACGAAAACTGCTTTAACTAAAATAATAACAGTGCTTCTTATTACATCCTTAATAAAATATTTAACATGTTACAAGGCACATAAAAGGTGGAGCCTCAGGTTTATAAAATGTAATATACACCGTGAGTACTCCAATATAAATTCCCGTCCGCTCTCCTACGCCTTAAATTAAGTCCCGGATACTTTTAACCTCGGCACCCAGGGCCGCACTAAGCTCATCTTAATTAATTTTAAGTAAGTCTTAATTATTTTTACGAGAAATGCATTTATATAATGTTAATTTACAATTGTCTATTTCCGGCGAGAATTTTAAATTGAATTCTTTTAGTTATAACGCTTTTAGAACTCTTTATCTCGTATCTTTAAGGTAAAAACTTGTTAGTTAATATAATACTAATTATATCCTAGGTAGTATTTTTAATATAGCTGCTTTTCTTATAAAATGTTCAGATGAAATTTAAAAAATAATTTCGTTATTGTTATTAATACGAAATGGTCACAATTTCATAGTTTTCCATTTTATCAATTATTTACGATTAATCTAAACGTTGCCAGACGAAAGGACGTATGATTTATAAAAGAACACAAATCATTTGCCACTGCACCTTACAGGTTCTTATAAGGGCGCCATTTATGTCACATACATTTCATATGTTGCATAAAACAAAATGATACATGAAATGACATTAAGCATGAGTCTTGAAATTGTTTTATATGAGAGATACTTGAGGATTTAACAACAGTACAATTTTATTTCAATGCATAGGATATTAAATGTCATCAGAAAAATGAATTAGTCTACATGAATGGCGGCCCTGGCAAGAACTTGTGACCTATAGTGGCAAATGATTTGGGACGCCACATCACGTACACGTGTACTGTCGATTAAACGTCTCGTCATACTCCTTCAACTCCTACTCGTTAGGGGGTGGGGGGACATGGGAAATGTTTTGTCGATGAACACTGAACATCCTCTACATACAAACTTTATTTTTACCCCACTTATTCATTCCATGCAGCTCCAGACATTTTTTATATTTAAACTAGTTTCATCTGAGTTAGGAGTCTTTAAAATATTTGTATTAAAAAGTTTTTCTTTGTAACTATGTTATGAATATCAACGCATCTGATAAAAAGTAAATAATGAATTGAAGTTTAAAAATCAGAAAGGCAAACAAAAGGCCAGTTTAGAATAATAAAAAAAATCACGTTGGCTATATACACCCAAAATATTAACGGAACGTTACTTACCGGAAGTTGGTATAAAAACTTGTAGCTAAATTATAGATACCCAACACAGGGAGTGTTGGGTATCTATAATTTAGCTACAAGTTTTTTAACTGAATACAACAATGATGATCACTGTGGTAATGATATTAATCCTCGTAAGCCAACCAGCCAGTCTAAACGTAACGATAATAAATATACTTCACTTAGCTAAGTCAGAACGAATGTTTAAAGCACTTAATTAACTTTCTGCTAAAAAAGTCCAAAAAAGAAAAATAGAGTACAATTTAAAATGATGCAGCCATTCACTAATCCAAAAGAAATTCTCTGCAAACTGTAGTTCTATCAACGGGGCAATTAGGGCATTCAACAAAAAGCTCATTACTGTTTTTTACCGAAATACGTACGTAACGTTGTACGCTACCATTCTATTTGTTGGAATGAATTTCTTGACTCCAATGGAATCAGAATTTCTTGTTTAAGATCAGATTTTTACTGAATCTATGTTGTGTCATATTATTTTCAGGCCCATATCCCCAAAGCGATAGGCAGAGGCACAACCACAACCCACGACTAGCCGAAGACACTAAGTCCTACAGTGTGATAGGTGGCAATCCCGTGCAACATTTTATTTATTAGAAAATCGGAAAACCCAAATTTTCCCTTTTGTTGACCGACCCGGGATTCGAACCCAGGACCTCATGCAGTCAAGTCCAACATCTGAACCGCTAGACCACAGAGGCGATTATTAATATTAATATTTATATTACATACATACATACATACGTATCTTCACGCCAAGTCCCTTACGGGGTAGGCAGAGAGTATCG
>NJDC01001925.1:218935-248678 GCA_002245475.1 Calephelis virginiensis | reverse complement strand
GTTTTTGCATTAATTGTTTAGACATTTTCTTTAAATATATTTAATAATTTCTACATGTGTTTACCTACATATCTACTTACTATTACGTGTGGATAAGATGTGTGATGTGGATATGAATTTTTCATATAAATAGTATGACATTTTGTGTTTATTTTTTTTTATTAACAGAGTTTTGTTAACTAAACTTGTAATCATATTACATACTTAAAGTATTCGCTGGTATAAATTATGACTAAATTGTAAATTTATGACGTCTATAAGAGTATAATATTATGTACCTACATCGAATAAACTGATTTGGTTTGATTTGATAATAGCGGTACCTACTATTTCGACATAGCCAATATGTTAAATTCCATTCCAGGGGGTAAGGTAGCGGGTAGACTTGTGTAATAGACTTTATATAACGTCCTTCAGGACAGCAACGCACTTGTAACATCTATGGTATCTCTAGGCCACGGTTGTCTCTAACCATCAGGAGAGACGTGTGCTTCTTTGTTCATCTCATAAAAAAAACTCGTCAGATATCACCTTTATGAATATTAATGACGTCAAACAATTTACCTCATTCTGTTTTTCTTTCTTTAAGTATTGGTCTTCACGTTAGTATTTGCCCATTAGTCAAGTAGAAATTTGCTTCAAATTTTATATCTATTTTAACAAATTATAATTAGTCATCAGTCATTACTCATAACTAGTCAGTTAGTCATGTCAGGCTCTTGGGTAAAGCGATGGCCTCATTACCCAAGCTCATATAATGAGGTTAGATGACAACGAGGAAATACACGATACGCTAATTTCTTCCTGATTATTTCATTTCTGCACTTTTACTGAACGAATTTGTACAAAATGCCACCAAAATTGACTAATTTCACTCAATATCAACACGAAATTCAATAATTATGATGAAACTTTGACCATCTTTTCTCTCGGTGGCGCCAAAACTCCAATTTACCTCATTACTAATTCACATTTGATTTACCCGACACCGCACACACAACGCTATAGTAATTACTCTGTCAATTCATGCTTGTGTTGTGATTAATTAATATTCTAATCAACTCGAAACATAAAGTCACTTATAACGTTTTACTTAGGAGGCAACATCGAAATTATGTTTGATCGTGATTTGATTTGTGTGACTTGACAAACATTTTTTTTAATAGATTTGGTTAGACAACACAGAAAAATCTCTTACAGTTCATTGGAACATGAAAAAAAAAAACATTGTACAAATGTATACCCAATACTGAGGAGATTTAAGTTTTCGTTTTATTTTTTATAATTAAAACCTTAAAACAATATAATCACACATTTACATATAGAAGGGATCTAAAGTGGGAATAACAGAATTATATAATCATACCTGAGCTATATACTTGATATTATTTCAATTAAACTGTAGAAAAATCAACCGTGGTTATTTAAAAATTTTTAAAAATTTTGTATGTCTGTCTGCATCATAACCGACACCGAATCTACGAAATCGATCGTCACGAAATTTAGCTGGTAAGTACTTTATGTTCCGTGGAACAGAAGAGGTCCCCGAGGGAAAGAGGTAAAAGTCTTAACGTTTAGTGGGCTATAATTCTTTAACACATACTTCTGTACTCGGAGACGTAAATCAGTCATTAAGTCGACTTTTTATATACAAAATTGTGACGTAATGACAGATTAAATAGTTTTGTAGTGTAGTGTTTATTAACTTAATTACACTCAATATAAATAAATAGAATAGAAATCCCTATTATTTTTAAGCATTTGAATATCGAGGTCATTCTAGCATAAACATACATCAAGCCAAAGAGTCAAATCTCTTTGCTGAATATGCAGAGTATACCGAGTGTCAAGTGAACAAAGTCCGCCGTGTCGGCTAGTATCTTATGAAAACAGAAATAAGTTAAGGACTAGTACACATTTGTGTTGTGCTTTTTCCTCAATACTGTGAGCATGTTTAGTAAGATAAATCTAATTATTCTGTAATCATTTACTGATTAAATAATGCATTTAATTCAAACCGTAATAAAATTTCCAAAGTGCTGTGTGTTTTCGGAATACTGTATGAATGTTTTTTTTTTGCTACACATCGGCACACGTAATAGATTTTAATGTATATAGACACATAGATAAAAAATTGTAACAATGGAGGAATATAGTGTAGTGAACATACTTCGTCTACTTTACAATTTTAGAAGTCTGCTCAAAATAAATATCAATATCTTTGACCTATTTCAATCTTCCAAAACAAGATGCTACTCCACGGGATATCGTTCACTGTATTGACAAGTGTAACGTTTTCCCACTCCTTTTGTATATTCTCCACAATTTCCAGTACAAGGACATAATAATATTATTCTATAAGTAATTTGTAAACAAACGTGAATTAGTAAAAGTATTTTGGTTAGATATTTAGGCGAAGGTTTTTATTTATATTATGTAGTATATAAATACTTTTTTTTGAAGTAGAAATATTCTGGTTTGATATTTAGGTTAAGGCTTAAACTATGTTCTGTATTCTAAAGCGTACAAATAATCGTTGACTGTTGAGTTGGTTTTATACTCAAAGTAAATAACATTAAAACTATAAAAAACAATAACGTAACTATGATAATCTGCTGTGTATATTGGACCGGTGCTAGCATTGACTACATGATAATAATGTCCCTAGTTTGATACTTTTCAATTTAAATAAAAGATAATGTTGCCAGGAGTTCCCAATTATGGATCATAATGTCAGACTAAGTAACTATAGCTAATCATTAATCTAATCAGTGTTACCTCTTCAGGGATAGGTCTTAATTTTTATATTACTTTTCTTTTAAACAAGGCAAATCTTACTCCCCAAATTCTAAAGCTTTTTGTAAAATTGTATTTTTAATTTTTAGTGTCTATCATATAAAATAAGGCTAAACTGTTTTTTTTTTAATATATAAAAAAATAAAAAGAGACGGGTTGCACTCCTGGAGTGCCAGCATAAGTGAAAACTTGAATATTAACGTAATGAATTTTTGATATTTTGGAATGGTTAGGGAATAATTTTGCACGAATTGCTTTAATTATCAGTATGAAAGTAATCTCATTTATGTGGTATAATACAATAGTCTTGTGCTTCATCGGACATTTTTGGGTTCGTACTGTAAGCGTACAATCCGTAAATTGTACTAGTACGCCTCATGAGTACTATTAGTTCCTACCTATTAGTATTCTGTGCTCTGTGCTAAACCATGAAACTTCAGTACGCTGCCTACTAGTACGGCCACTTCATAATTTACCTCGGCCAGTTAAAATAGTATTACTTATGAGATAAAATATGATAAAAATATTTATTTTTTCAAACTTGTACATAACTTAATTTAATAATATATGTGTATATACCGATTTTCCTTATACTATTATCTAATGTATGTGTTGTTAAAGTTACAACTTTTTTGAAAACAGCTCAACTTCTTTTTTTTTATATATAAGAGGAGGCAAACGAGCAAGTGGGTCACCTGATGGAAAGTGATCACCACTGCCCACGAACATCCGCAACACCAGGAGTATCACAGATGCGTTGCCGACCTTTAAGGAATGAGTACGCTCTTTTCTTGAAGGTCCCTGAGTCATAATTGTTTGGGAATACCGCCTATGGTAACTGATTCCACAAAGGTGTTATGCGAGGTAAAAAATGCCTTCGGAATCGCATAGCTGTAGATCGCCAAGATGATGGGCATGATACTTTAAACTCTGTCGCGATGTCCGAAGGTGGAAATCGGCAGCTGGAATTAAACCAAACAACTCCTCAGAACAATTGAGAGACCCAACATTTCTCAACGCAGCGCCAAGGAATCAAGCCATTTGGTAGTTGCCCGGTCATTGACAATCCGAATTGCTCTACATTGATTGCGGTCAAACAGAAAGAGCTGGTACTGTAGAGCCTCTGCCCAGAGTTGAGAACAGTACTCCATATGAGTCCGAATTTTGGTTTTGTAAAGTTGTAAGCGATGGGTCGGCTTTAAATACTGTCTCGCTTTACTGAGCACACTAAGTTTTTTAGAGGCTATTTTAGCCTTCTCCAGATGACCACGAACTTGAACATCACTCAAAATGTCAACGCCAAGTATACCAATGCAGGCTGTGACAGTTAGGGAAACGCTCTCTAAACGAGGAGATGCAACGAAGGGAATCTTTTTAGCGGAAAACGCGCAAATATGTGTCTTGGTAGGGTTAAATTGTACCAGATTTTGCTTGCCCCAAAGCGAAATTTAAGACAGAAGATTGTCAACTTTAGACACAACTTGGTTCCGGCTCTCAATGACAAGTTCCCGAGAAATATTATGCCGGCCAAAGTATAAGGCTTCCCCAGTAGTGTCGTCTGCATAGCAATGAGTGTCACTAATTTGCAACATGTCATTGATATGCAGAAGAAACAGAGAAGGAGAAATCATACAGCCTTGGGGAACACCAGCATTGATAAGCTTGGACTACGCTCCATCAAAAAACTAGTGAACCATTTGCATAATGTTTACAATGTTGTACTGTAATTTCTATTAACTGAGAAACTATGATATACCTACAATACACAAAACAAATTAAAAGATGTTTTACTAAAGTAACATCTATTTTATCTACCAGAAACTACAAAGCATTCAAAGCAAGAAACTGTTTACACTTTACTGTACAATTATTTAATACTGCAGATTGATAAAATGTGATAAAATAGCAAATAAACCGCTGAATGACTTCATATATACATACATACATACAAAGTTTAACGCTTGTCGTAGCGTTAAAACACTGGCGATGGAATGTTGCATTATATGAATGATGTCTTAAGAATCTGACGCGAGTTTAGAGGTTTTTACCCATTACAGAAAAGTGCGTAAAGCCGTAAGAGAAGTTTTCACAAAAAAAAAAAAAACTACATGACTCGCCAGACGTTATCCTGTCTTAACTATGAATATTGAATTAAAATAAAATCAAACCTTTTTTTCATTTCAACTTTTTTTCAGACAACAATTAATACAACAAAATAAAGTTAGTATATTAGTCGATTCGTTCTAGCGTGATGGGATAGGAAGAAGGAATTTATTTACATATAAAAGAAGTTTGACAAGCCGATAATTGTGTTTTTCGACGATAAGAACCATACGACAACGACAGAATCCGTCTTGCTACAAAAAAATTAAGACTCTCATTAAACGCAAGTTTTACTAAAAAATGTCTAAAATTGGATTTTTAACCAATAATATGCTATCACGTCATCCTTATGTAACCCTTAATTGGTAGGATGACAATCTTAGATAGTTTTTATTTGAACCAACGTCCAATTTTTTTATCATAAGGCGGTAGTGGTTTATCCTTATTTCAACTATGAAGTTATAGGTTTTCCTTTTCAGATATTTTTTCGCTGTCTCCAAATTTCCACACGTAGTTTAGGGTGTGATAAAAAGTCACCCAAGTAAGTTGATATGAGGAAAGTTAGGGGAACACTTTAGTAAATGTGGTAATATCGACACACAGGAAGGATATAGCAGAAAGTTTTGAGTTATGGCGGTTGAGCGGTAAACATGTTAGACGTATTTTTTAGCCAAACTCTTGGATCTACTGATTCACCCGTCTAGTTTTGTAAATTATGTGATCTACATTTTATTAAATTGTTAAAGAGAGAACTTTGTATATTATTGCATAGTACAAAACAAAGTCGCTTGCTCTGTCCCTATGTCTTTTATATGCTTAAACCTTTAAAACTACGCAACGGATTTTGATGCGGCTTTTTTTTCAATAGATAAAGTGATAGAAGTGGAAAGTGTGTATGTATATTTGATACCTTTCGAAACTAGGGTGAGCCGTTAGTTAAAACATAAAGAATAGAGTATCTAATTACCTGAGCGCACTAAAATTGCGGAAACTGACTTACCAGTTCTACGTACAAAGTAGCGATTTGATAATTGAAAAAAAATCTGATATAGTTCTCTAAAAAATATTAACATCCTAATTATACTAGCTATAATCATCAATAGTGATGTAGTCCATATAAACAAAATTTCATGCATTACTAGCCAATCCGTCAAACATCATATCGCTTGACATGAAGAGCTTCTAAAGGTTTGTATGGATTAAAACATTGTTTCTATATTTTCCTTGTAATTTTTCTAGTTTTGCTCTTCATAAAAACCTTTTCTAGATAATAAAACGTTGTGTATGGTAAAGGTGGAATTAGCGAAATGAGTCCTTTTATGCGATGACCACGGGAAAAAGTATTCAGTTTTCCCGGTTTTGGTCCGTGTCTACTGAGTAGAATAGATCATTGTCCTCTTGGCCAGGCAGCTTGTAAGAGGTGAAAACTGGTTAAGGTCATCGCCAACTAGACCGCTAAGTAGAAGAATGCTGAAAGGCAATTTGTACTCGTAGGGATCCACTGCCTCACCTATTCTTGCCGCCATAATAACTCCGTCATATTTCAGTTAGGAGGGCTGGACAGCTGGCAGACTTTTTTTTTTATGATACTGGAAAGAAAACAAGCAGACGGAATTCCTGATGGTAAGAAAATCACGCCGCGTAGAGACGCCAAAGGTGGTAAAGGTGCGTTTCCAACCTGAGGCCGGGATGTTAGGCCTCGAGCAAAAGTAAGTTTATCGGCTGCCTTACCCTCCGAACCGGAACACGTTATGACGTTATGGCGGCAGGAAAAGGTAAGGCGGTGGTACCAATCCCGGTAAGTCGCTGCGAAAACCTAGTCAGATGTCACGGTCTTAGTGACGGCAAGCCTATGCTCGCCTTTTACGAGCTGCCTGGCATTAAGGCAGATGGTCTATTCTACAAAGAAGTCCGGACCAACACGGGGAATTACAGGCAATTTAATTAATAGGCTTTGTTAGGCTATCCCGGCCACAGAACAGTGATCCATCTGTAACATCTGGTGTACCTATAGGTTTGTTCGCTTATGCCATACATAAAAAAAATCCAACATGGTCCCTATATACATTTAATCAACATCCTACTTGTACTAGTTGAAAACATCATCAATGGTGATGTCGTCAACATAGTCAATATTTACGAATTATTATGTATATAACTCAATATAACTCAAAAACTGGGTAGATCATGATAAGACCACCTCGGAATTCTAACCTACCGTTCTAAGAAATAAAAATCAATAGAGGTTTGGTTATCGCCTGAGTAATCACTCAAACACTCAAAAAAAGCAGTCAAACCAAGACGGTTAAAGATTCACGGAATTTAACACAATTTGATATTTTTATTGTTCTGTAGTCGAATGTTGCAAAAACGGAACATGTATAGATTTGACAGATCGCTTTATTCATAAACTATTAGGACTAAAAGTTTAGTAGTATCTTTATGCTTTTGTCCCCGAAGACGTAGGCAGAGGCACAACCAGGGCACCCACGATTAGCCGAATACACGAAGCTCCGCAGTGTAGACTATGCAATCGTGTTTCTTGCATACAATCCGTGTTTGTATGCAATGGTTTATGAATGTGGAGGAAGCAAGAAAAGTCTGCAAGGATCGTTAGATTTGAGACTCGATTTGTGTGTGTGTGTGTGTGTGTGTGTGTGTGTGTGTGTGTGTGTGCGTGTGTGTGTGTGTGTGTGTGTGTGTGTGAGTGTGTTTGTGTGTGTTTGTATGAACAAAACTCTAAATTTTAACTGCATTTTCTTGAAACGTGGAGGTAACCTACTATGCATGAATGTAGCAATTTCGTAACTTGTTTGTACTTTTTGGAACCAGTCGCAGCTTGCAGCGGCATTTTCAAGACATCACTACTTGGAGAACACCTAAATTAAAGACTATTCTTGTTTCTGAAATGTCAGCAATAAAACTGCAAAAGTTTTGGTTTGACGCCATCTAACAATCAGCAGAGTTTATTCATTTGCTTACTTTCTCAAAAAAACATGAGTTCCATAAATTTTACTGTGAAAGAAAGAAATGCCAAAGACTGGTATAATGAATTTTTCACTTTCATCATAAATTCATCAGTTTATCAACATATTTAATCCAAGACTCATAATACATAATTTCCAGAAATTTCTAAATATTCCTTCACTATTTTTAAGCTTTTCCATTATTTGATGTTTTTTCTACCTTATGCAGTAATTATGCTCATTTTGAAATATAATACCAAACAATTCTTTAAATTTAAATGTCTTTAATAATATTCATTATTCATCTCTTCCGTTTAAACTTCCGAGGAAAACAGAGGGATATTGTTTGTTCGACGTATCTCTGTGTGTGTGGCATCAGCATCAACTTTTGAGCGGATGGATCAATAACGATGTAATTTTTTATTTGAAAGCTGACGTAATCAAAGTGGTTTTGAGCTACATTACATAAACGTTTTAATGAACATTTATAATTTTAGGATTATATTGTTAGTTATGGTAAATCCTCTTTGCAAATCCCATAATGACCTCATCAATCATCAATGCTAAAGTCCACTTTGTAAGCGTATTTATAGGAAACCAAAACGACTCCGTCGAGCATAATTAAAGTAACTTTGCCAAGTTGGGCCGGTTCCACGACAACTTCGGTTAAAAATGTTTTAATTAAAACTCGTAACGACGCCCGCTTTCAATGGGTTAAAGTTAGTTTGATAGCAGTTTCAATGGCGATCATTTGTATTATTGTAATCGGCGTCACAATTGCCCTGCTCATCAACCGTGTTTAATTACTTCTCCGATTTCAAGATAGATGTCAATTAATTCAAAGTAGACGAGCGAGGTCCTTAACAAATGGTGCTGGGAAAAATCGAGGATACCAAAAAAGAAATGGATTGGAAACTTAAGATCGAAACCATGTTCAATCAATAAAATGTTTATTAAGATACTCTTTAACTCCTGATGGAAAAGGATTTGACGTGTCTGTATGTATATCAGTAAAAATTACGCCTAAACGAATAAATAAACAGATTTCGATGTTTTTTGTTTGTAAACTGACGTAATTTGCTTTAGAAACATTAATTAAGTAAATATCTTTGACAAATTCTACACATTATTCTAAACTTACCATCAGGAAATCCGTCTGGTTGTTTGCCTTCCAGTATCATAAAAAAAGCAAGTTATATTCTCGTGTTATGGGTGTAAGACAAAGAGACGAATATATAAATAGACATTAGTATAAATTTAATGAACACCCAAACTCGGGAATTCACACATCTATGTTTATCACACAAGAGCCTGCCTCTGTCGGGAATCGCATCGCGTCCCCGTCGAAGATAGGCGTGTACGCTAACCATTTGGCCAACGTGCCGGTCAATATGGCTCCTAGTTGCAATTTACGGATAAGTTTTGACGGAGTTATTTTTATTATTATGTCATGAAATGAAAGTGTGATTTTAACTATATTTTTTTAATAGTTTTTTTTACGTTCAGGATTGACGGTTAACGTTAGTGCTCGCTATTTTCCTGTTCTGTCTTTACAGTACATTTTAACCACAAAACTTATGCAAAAGTGTCATTAGTTTTGTAAAGTAGTTGATACTTTTTAAATAGTCTTGTTTAGTATTATTAGCTTATAAGGTCACGATTTTCGATAAGTGCTCGTAATTATTATATTCCGAGATTTTGACAACCGGTAGACATACGCAAGAAAGTAATTGTTTTGGGAAAGTAATTAGAGAAAATATACCTTTTAATTAGATATTCTGAAATATTATTCGTTTCTTATCAGTGATGGTTACGTCAGATATCCCTGAAGAACACTAGGACCTAGCTAGATCTATTAGGATCACATTGTTAGTTACGCACCCTCGCTACTATCATGTTCCGTTAGCCGATTAATTAAGGTGCCGAGATGTAGAAATATCATTTTTTTGTTTTCACGCCCACATCTCCGAAGATATAGGAAGACCCACAATCCGGGTACCTACGACTAACCTAAAACGCTAAGTCCACAATGTGATAGGTGACAAGCCTAATGCTAACCGGGCACGTATCCAATCCCGTGCTACTTAATTTTTTATTAGAAAATTAAAAATAAACATTTTCTTTATTTTTGTGGACCGACACGGAAATCGAACACGGGACCTTAAGTCTGGCGCCGGACCGGTTGACCACAGAGGCGATTTGTTTGTTCTGTGTCTTTTATAGTTTTTTGCCGCCATAACACATTGGTGTACAAAAAAAAACTTAACAACCACAACCTCGAACAATAGCGGCACTCAAGTATCGCTAATTAGAAATATGTATCTGTACCTATGAAAAGAACCTATGTATTCGCATATACAGTCATAAACACTTGATTCCTAGTTTTTTTTTTAATAATGCAAGTATGTACATAACGTGTATTAGTGTGTGCAGTGATACGAGGAACAAAATAAGGATTTAAACGAGCACATAACTTCAAATTGTGCGCTTTTTTAGCAGACTTTTTGAGGTCCCTAATGTGCATCTTTGATTTTTTATATCAATGCGATTGTAATTTGGAAAATAACCTGTTAAACTCAAGCATAACCATTTCCAGCCTCTTGTTGGCAACACACTTTTAGCACTTTTGTTGTATACACGTGACATGTGTTTCTTATGCCTTCTATCATTTTGTAACAGACGATACAAAATTCACAAACAGATTCGAAGAACTTTTAACTAAAAATTTTATGCCGAAAGTTTGGAAAATATAAGAAAGAATACATCCATGTACTTAGCAATGCCTTCTTTATTATGCAGTTCGTTAAGCTGTTTAAAAGATTAAAAATTTACATTACTTATTTAAGACTAGAGGGGATGAAACTTGGTCAAGTCAGTTTTTGTGAAACTTACCGCATAATTGAAAATTTCCGCTTTTGAAAAATTTCACTTTTAAACTTCTTTAAGTTCATTAAAGTAAATGAATTTGACCACGTTTCTTTTTCAACTGAGTTTGAATGAATTTTAATGTTTCCATGTTTAAGGTTAACCAAATCTGTAATTAATGTGCTGTTTTTTAAACAAAATACGTTTAGTTTTACATTTGTCTATGCTTAAGAATTCCAAAACAATACGGTTAAAAACGGTATCCGTACAAATTTGACATGTCCGCCCGTCTATCCGTTTGTCAAAGCTATTTCATTCCCCATCTATTTTTAAAACTATATAGATGCAACTTAGTTGTAAGATGTAGTCTATGAACAGTTGAAAATAAATGAAGGCAAGTTATTTCAACATGTGAAATTAATGAAATTTCCAATGTAGAACTGAAATTTAAAAACAAACACATTTTTCATTAATAAAAATATATAGACTACTTCATATATACACGCGGACAATTGTCACCTGTGCATAGTACATGGTAAACAGTACATGTAAATGAAGTTTTTTCTGATTCTGATTCCGCGGACGAGGCCGCGGGAATCTCGTAGTGTTTTATAACCTTATAAATGAAACATTAAACAATAGCCTCTAAGAACATGTCTCAAATTTCAATGCGATACTAATAAACTTCGCTGCTTTGCTTTCTAATTACGAATTTCTAATTGAAAGAGACGGGCTTCTCAACCGCACACAGACTTGTCAAAGGCAGAATACTCAAGAAACGTTTCCAAGACACAGTTGGTTGCATGAATTCGTGAACAAATATTCCGACGTAACGACTGTATTTATTGTCTTTCTAATTACTAACATTACATGTTTTTAATTAGAGCAAATATATTTTAAATACTCGTAAGCAAAACTCTTGTTTAAAACGTTTCTTTTGTCGTTAAACGCTTGAAGGAATTCCATTTTATGTTGTAACTTATTTATACTTTTCCAAAAAATATATTTCAATTAATTATTAATTATTATTGACTAATCGATTAATATTGAATTCTTGTTTATAAGAAATTGAGGGTTTTATATTAATCGTTGGACGAATGACAGTTTATTATGCGCTAAATATCTTGGTGTTGGAGATTCACCCCTAAATTAACGATATATTGACCTTGATTTATATATTGATTGATTGATTTATGTGAATACGTATTTAGATAATGTTGTATTTTCTTTGGCTGTTTGTTGGTTTTTGTAGTTTCCTGGCTATAAATTAATTATTGAGAGAATTTATGTATTCACTTTTGTTTTGTATTCACTATTGTGTTTGTGGTGGAAAGTAAAATGAATACTTAAATTCAAAAAACGCAATATTAAACGGGTTAAAAAGTATCATATGTCCGTCTTCTGGTTTTATGTTACCTCTCCGTCAATTTTCAGCAAAATCAGTTCAGCCATTCTTGACCTGCAAATAGTTTAATATATATATATAAAGATTAACCTAATATGTTGCAAAAAACATTTGCCTTATTTATGCGTTCATTAATTCCTGATACCGGGGCCGTACCATGAACGCTTATAAAAGTAACTTCATAAGACACGTCATAAGGTTGTATAATAATAATATTAAGTATTATTGGCATAATTTTGTTCTAAGTACAGGGCTCCCCTTTAGCTCAACATTTAATTTAGTATTTCTAAATAATTATCTACTTAATTACTAGATATAATGAAGTTAACTAATGATAATAAATAATCTCTTCTAACGCTTGATAGGACATTAATCATGATTACTACGTCGTGGATGGAAAATATGTATTCTAATATTTTGATAAAATACGCTGTTTCACTTAAAGGACATAGACCATATCCGCCCTAAGTCCAAATGATATATCTCAAGGATTTAAATTTATTTTTAAAAGCAGTCCCCCGATTTCATTCATAGCGTAAACGTAAGTTAGTTTTCTATTTCGACAACTTTTGATGCTATGGAACATAGAGAAACTTTTTCATCCATCTTGGATTGACAATTTTATTTTTAAAAACTACGAATAAGAAAACTAAGTCTAAGAACTCACGGCGCGGTTTTTGCCCGCGGCCGTTTGTTTGCGGGCGATAATTATAACCGCGGCGGCTACGGTCTCGTGAGTTTAGAAATAAAACCACATTTCGGCGACCGTCGCAGGCGCGGCTAAAAATCGCTCAGTGAGTTCCGGGGCTAAGGGTTAGATTCTGCTGAAATAATGATTAATTTGAAAAAAGACATTAAAATATTATGATACAAAAAAATCTTCAAATTATTGTAATATGTATCACATCCTCGAAGGCTGTACAAAGTGAGTGATTTGCTTGAATTAAAAAACATCTATTTGACAACTAAGTCTTTTAAGGTTTTTATACCTGCCTACCGACGTGACTGTTCGAAAAAAAGATTCCATGAGATAGATTTGATTTCAGAGAAAAGTGTCGTTTGATTGGTTAGAGTATTTTAAGCTTGGTGTCGTATTTGTTGGGTCCAGGGCAAATTTGAAATGAAAGTAGTCCATCTTCTTGGATAAGACAATTATACCCTACTCTATCTAGTACTACGACTTAGTATCTCAACTTTACAGTGATAATACACTAGATAACTGGTATTTGGTTTAAAAAGAAAAGAAAAAGCTTACAATAATCAAACCTGTGCTTTTGTTTTTTGCCGACCCGTATCCCTATAAAGGGATATGTATTATATTAACATATTTCAATTGTTTGTATATCTTTCTGTACTAAAAGCTTTTACTGACGTAATAAGTTTTTTGTCGTACCATGTTTGTTTTGCGTAGACTCTATATGAAGACATAAACAACGACTTTCTCATAAGTTTTAGTCCTAGTATTTTCTACATAAGACGCGCTAAAATAGATTATTTACAGAAACATGATCCAAGCTGGGGCTATACGTCAAGACACGAGCGACAAAAATCTTAAAACTAATCCTATTTATGGCATTCTAGTCCCTACTATAAGAAACATAAAGACTAAAGTGGTTTGTGAAATTAGTTAATATTATTTTGCGATGGTAAGTGTACTCGTGGCTCAGAATGACAGCGTACTTTACTTTCTGTACAAGTGCCGCTTAATGGATTTGCGGATTACTAACATACGACGGGATGTTTTCTTGAGAGTTATCTTTTAGAAACTTGCGGAAAATTCATAAATTTATTAAATTCGTTATTTATTCATAGCTGCGTATACAGCGGGTTTTGACAGACATTATGGTGTAATATATAACAAAACGAGCAATAGTAACAGAGACGTAGATTTAACTAAATGTCTCACACATCAGGGCTTATCTGAACTGGTAGAAATATTTTAATTTTTTTTTTTAAATTTTAACGCGTTCGAGATTAATGTTTTCAATGATATTTAAGTTTTTTTTTAATTTTTGTAAACAAGATTTAAATTCGTAACTGCTATCTTTTGCTGACAGTTCAAGTAAACTGGTAGAAATATTATAGTGTTTTTCAATTTTAACGTGTCCAAGACAAAATATTTCACTGATTTTTAATTTTTTTTAATTTTTGTAAATAAGATTTAAATTCGTAACTGCTATCTATTGTTAACGATGCTCTGCGAGTTGAGTTGCTGCGTATTATGTATGTTAAAATTTAATATCGAATTTTGAAACGTGTTGGATATTAATAAATAGCCTTTTAGACATAATTTTGCATTTATACATTTTTTAAACTTATTTTAAGGTAGATCTCTAATACCAATAGGTAACTTATTGAAGAAACTTATACCCAAAAAGGGTTTACTAATTTTATGGAGACGAGTTTTGTATGCGGCTAGATAATTTTTATTCCTCGTGTTAACATCGTGAACATCACATTTTTTGTAAACATACAGAGATTTTTTAACATACATTAAATTCTCATAAATGTGTTGAGAACTGAAGGTTAATATATTTATTTCTTTGAATTTTTCTCGGAGGGAATGCCTTATTTTAAGATTATAAATAGCTCTAATAGCTCTTTTTTGTAATACAAATATAGTATTTATATCTGCAGGATTTCCCCAAAGAAGTATCCCATAAGACATTAAACTATGAAAACAGCTAAATTACACAATTCGGGCCGTTTCAACATCTGTTAATGTTCTTATTTTTTTACTGCAAATGCTGCTAAGCTAAGCCAATTTGCCAGGTTCTCAATATGAGGGTCCCATTGTAATTAATTATCAATTATGGTGCCTAAAAAGACAGTAGATTCAACCAGATCTAGTTTAGATCCATTTAGTTGTACATTGGAATCTACTAGCCTAACATTGGGCATTGAAAATCTTATACATTTCGTCTTATTACCATTTAAAAGAAGATTGTTAACTGTTAACCAATGTACAACTTTGGATATCGCATTGTTCACTTCGTCATACTTACTTAATTACCTTTTCACTTTAAATATAAGTGAAGTGTCATCCGCCAACAAAATAATATCGTGGGTATTCTTTATGTAATAAGGTAAGTCATTTATATATACAAGAAACAGAAATGGAACAAGAATAGAGCCCTGCGGTACGCCAATCGTAACCGCAGAACCCTAAGAAGTTTTACCAATTATTTTGACCCTTTGAACTCGATTGTTCAAGTATGAGATTATGACATCGAGAGATTTGTTCTTAATTCCGTAATTTCTTGATCAAAGTATCATGATGAACACAGTCGAAAGCTTTAGAGAGATCACAGAATAAACCTAATCCATCATGCGAGTTCTCCTAGGCTTCAAGTACATTTCTTAGTAATTCTACGCCTGCATCAATGGTTGAGCAACCTTTGGTAAATCCAAACTGTTTATTATGTAACAATTTGTTTACATTGAAGTGATTTCACATCTGATTAAGTATTAATTTTTCAAATACTTCAATTAGTGTAGGCAGAACTGAAATAGGACGAAAATTAGTAGGGTGAGAAATTTCGACCGATTTAAACAAAGGCACTGCCTTGCTTTGTTTCATTAGATCAGGAAATACACCATTCTATATGCACCAGTTAAATATAATGGCCAAATGTGGTGGAATATCGTAAATTATTGATGCAATCGTTTTAACACAATGTCCTCACAAGCCTGACGTTTTCTTAGTTTTAGTGATTTAAAAGCTTTAATTACGTCTTTTGTATCTACATAGGTAATTTCAAAAGCGTTGATAAATTCAGTTACAGATTGCTTCAATATTAATTCGTAAAATAATAGAAGATGAACAAAGAGTTTTAGTTCTTTCAATTGAAATTTGTGTGAAGAATTTTTCAAACTCTTTTGCTATTTTTACACCCTCTTTAACATTGCATCCATCTATTTATATTTAATTCAAATCCGTCATTAATAATTTGACATTTACCGGTTTCCGTATTTATAATATTTCTCGTGGCCTTGATGATTTTTCATAATATAAATCAAATAACCGTTTTCCGCTTATTAATATACCGGTTGTTGCTCACTTAATGAAACATGCCCGTTTTTCTTTACATTTTTTTCTATGTATGAATACTTTATTATGATCGGTGTCAATTAATTTAAATAATGAATTAAAT
This sequence comes from Calephelis virginiensis, assembly GCA_002245475.1. Taxonomy (NCBI): domain Eukaryota; kingdom Metazoa; phylum Arthropoda; class Insecta; order Lepidoptera; family Riodinidae; genus Calephelis; species Calephelis virginiensis. The sequence continues at coordinate 232,389 of NJDC01001925.1, read as the reverse complement.
AATTTATTTGGATTATCGTTACAAGGTAGATTTGGCAGTTTTTCTAATACATTATTCCGAAAATGTTCTAATGGACAAGAATATATTGGATTACAAGCAATATATTTTTTGAGACTTCTCAATTTTCATAGGAAAAATAGCTAATTGACTATAGTGATCAGAATCTAATTAATTTATAACTGAACAGCTAACTGGTGATATTTTTGTAAAAATATTATCCAAGCAAGTAGCACCAGTGGCCGTTAATCTAGTGGGTTCCAAGAATACATTATGTAAATTATATGATTTAAACATATTGGGAAATATATAAGACAGAGAAGATTTTTCCAAAATATTAATATTAAAGTCTCCACAAATAATAATATTCTTTTTTGAATTTGAAACCTTAAGTAATACCTCTTTCATTGTTTTTTCAAAATCTTCGTATGAACCACACGGGGGCCTGTATACACTTTATACAACCAGCTGCTCATACTCAATACAAGCAATCTCAATAACTCGTTCAATAGAAAAATTCACTATGTCCTTACGTTCCCTAAATTTAGTATTATTCTTAATAAGAGGTTCTTAATGGTGGTTACCATGGGTGATATTTTTCCTATTGAATGAGCTACCTATCTGATGATTCGAGAAGCTGAAGTTCTATTGATATTCTTTACAAAGCAGGTTGTAGAAGGCAAACATAAGTAAAATGGGACTTTTTCAACAAGACAACTGGTAATAGAGTGCTGTGATGCAACTTATACGGGCAACTTATACTGCCATCGTAATGACAGTGTAATTAGTGTTTCTGTTTGAAGGGTTCCTAGGGTAGCCGTTAGACTTGTACATTAGGCCTAACACTCATCCACAAGACAGTATAGCACTTATAACATCTATGGTGTCTATTAGACACAGTTTTCTCATATCATCAAGATAGTCATGTGATATTTATTTGTTTCATGCAAAAAAAAGTACATACAAATATACCCATATTATGATAACTCATGCTTGCAGGCTTCTAAAATAAAAATACTTGATAATCCCAAAATTAAAAATTTTAAATTAGCCCGGAACAAAACCTAGATGTGATGTAAATAGAAGTTATCAAGGTCAAGTTAGATTTAAAAAAATCTTTAAGACGAACCTAATGAGTCCAAACTAAATTGTCTCCTATTTTTGAGCTCCATCATCAGACCAGCTCAATTGTACGTTATTTCTATGAAAATTCAGAAATTTGTTAACAACAAAATTTGCATCGCTTCATCCGTTCAAGAGTTATGACGTCACACATACAAACATGTGCACACACAAACACATACGCACACACAGACACGCGCGCACGTCAAGCTCATTACTTAACTCTTTTAATCTATCATAAATAACTAGGTTTTCAAGCTGAATCTTTGTATTATATGTATGAAGCTGGTGACCAACCTTTACGTGGGAATTAAACTTCCCAAGCATTAATAATTTAGAAACGATTATACGGGACATTACGTTTTGTAGTTTCACGTTTACGACCTTATATAAATCCAACAAAATGCCGTATCTAACCAACTTTGCTCCCGAGACTTCACTCAGGGTCCGAGGGATAAATCTTAAGGATTAGTGACTTTCTGGATGCACTACCTCGCTAAGTAAGGGATTAAACTTTCATTAGTTTGAATTCCTTTTAAGAAATTAGGTAAGTACATGGAATTCGTGTTGCTTTAAGGCTTTAAAAATACATCTATTAGGTAGGTTTATGGTTATGTAATACAGTATGGAACAAAGACTTCACTTTTTTACTTTTGATCAATAATTATTCCAATAGGTATTTGAAAATTTCATATTACTTTTACGAAAAATGTCGTCAGGTAGCTATTAAAACGTGAGTTTGGTTATTTAAGTAATTAAACAATAATTATTTAAAAATCATAGAAATTAGATTAAACGCTATTTTAAAATATTTTTTAATTATGGTTTAAACTTTCAAGCAACCGTAGCTAGAGACCGCAGATAAGTAACCATAGCAAATACAAAAACTAAAGTAAGTAAAACTAAAGTCATTTACGTATTAGCTACAAACCATACTTTTAGCAATTTATAACTAAAATCTCATATTGCTAACAATATAACTAAAATCTCATATCTAAAATTAAAATTTCATATTATCGCCTCTGTGGTCTAGCGGTCCGGGTGTTGCACGACTGCATGAGGTCCCGGGTTCGAATCCCGGGTCGGCCAACAAAAAGAAAATTGGACTTTTCTAATTTTCTAGTAAAAAAAATGTTGGTCGGGATTGGAATTGTGCCCGGTTGGCGATAGGCTTGCCACCTATCACATTGTGAGACTTAGTATCTTCGGCTAGTCGTGGGTGCCTTGGTTGTACCTCTGCCTACCTCTTCGGGGATATGGGCGTGAAGATACTCATATTGATAAAAAAAATCTACTAAATAAAATTCAGCAGAAGAAATAATCACAAATATTAGATTTTAAACAAATGTAACCTTAAAACATTATATCATAAAGAAAAGAAAATATATTTATTTGACAAATATGCGTGTTGAAGTTGTTACAAAATTATTTAAGCTTTCCAACATATTCTACCACATTGTGGTGTGCAAATATTTTGATATTTTTAAAAGTGATAATTTAATTATATACACAATGTTTTAACATTCATACAACAAATAGTCTTATTCTTATTACAATTTGAATTATAACTTACAAACAATTTTAAAATGTTAATAAATTTAACCCTGACTAGCGTAAACTACCACCGTTTCCAAACCTAGCCAGTCGGAAGAAGAAACGGCAAAACAAACTCTCCGGCAGCCAGTACTATAACCTATCGTCCTTGTAGTACCATCGTTTCCAAACATAGCCCGCTTTCTAAAATTATAACAAATTATTATTATTATTATTACAAACATTATTTATTTGTCTGCAAGAAATCTTTAACACTATAATATGTCTTATCTAACAACAAGTTAAATACCTTTTTTTGAAATTGAACTTTTGAAATGCCATAAATTAATGATTGTATATACGAATCGACATGCGATATATTATATTGGTTTTGCAAATATTTAGTTTTTGGTTAGGCACATGGAGTTTCTCACTATTTCTGAAATGTAATAAACCTTTGACGTATTTATCATATTAACGACAATTTAAAAAAAAACAAATAATTCGTCTAATTGTTATTGTTTGTTAATTTTTTTTATGATATTTTAAAGCAAACAAGCAGACGGATTTCCTCATGGTAAAAAATTCACGCCGCCTAGAGACACTAAGGGTGGTAATAATGCGTTGCCAACCTGAGGCCGGAATGGTAGGCCTCGAGCAAAAGTAAATTTACCGGCTACCTTACCCTCCGGACCGGAACACGTCAACGACAAGCAATGACGTTATTGCGACAGGAATAGATAAGGCGGTGGTACCAATCCACGCGAGTTGTTGCAAAATTTTACCACCTAGCAGAATGTCACGGTGTTAGTGACAGTATGGGTGAAGTGACAATATAATATTTAAAAATTTGTTTCATAAGTATGAATATAATGTATTGAAATTATCTGTTAGATATTATTTTAAAATGTATTAATTCATAAATTACTTACAATTTTAACATTAACACATAATTTTAAATAATTAACAATGTATAATTCGTTATAACATTAAACTACAATAAGAATGTTAATTTTTTTTGTATTTTTAATGTAGTTATTAAAAACGGATTCAATCATTTTAGTGTGTAAAAATAGGTTATAAATACACATTTACGCATTAAAAATATTAGTTCAAACTATTCCTATATGAAGAACTTATCTTAAAATCAGTTGCCAAATTGTAAGTCATTTATCAATAAAACATAGTACGTAGTGAAAACTAAAAAACATCGACATTAATTTTTACATACCAAAAATATGCCACAAAGCTACAAAAAATATAAGGTAAAGAAAATCTTAAAATCGAAATAGGTATTGAAGTCGAATCAGTCTTTTGCAGTTCGGAAAAACGTAGCGGAGCGTATGTTTACAGCTCGTTTGATCTTTCGATAAATATGTCACAGGTTTCTTGCTAACACGGAACACTGATTGGCAGATTTATTCAAGGAGTTTAACACGAATACATTTTGCCTTTTTGATACATATCTAAATCACTAATTTCATAAAACTCAGGACTTTTTGAAGTGAAAACTTCTTCAGCGGCATTGCGCATTTTTTTTGGAATGGGTAAAAACTTTTAACCTCGCGTCAGGACACGTGACCTGATCGAAAATTCGTAAGACGGATGGAGAGTAAACAGCCAGCGCGGCGTGGGAGAGGAAGTATCCCCCTCTCTTTCTACGGCGCGGCGAAAATTTATGTCTGCGTCTGCTGTTTCGTTTAGACGGCACAGAGCGCTTGCGCGAATGTTCGTGTTGTCATGTTTGTGTACGATAGCGCAATAAATGAATATTGTGTTCTACCACATAAATTATAGTACTTTCATACTGATAATTAAAGCAATTCTTGCAACATTATTTCCTAACATTTCCAAAATATCAAAAATTCAGAACATTAATATTCAAGTTTTCACTTCTACCGGCACTCCCGGAGTGCAACCCGTCGTTTTTTATATTAAAGGTCAGCATACAACCACACGACTACAAATGCATCAGGTTGTTTCTTACCGTAATGACGGTATGAAACAACATACCATAGTTGTCATAGGTTTAGCTGCCCTGAGTCTGAGATGACCTATTGTGTACAAAGTCTACTGGCTATTTGACCATCTCGTTGGTCGAGTGGCTAACGTACACGCCTGACTATATCTACCAACCGCGACGCTCAGGTTCGAGTCAAGACGGCGGCAGGCATTTGTGTGACGGGTCTGGGTGTTTATTAAATTTATTCTGGTATCTACTTATGTATTTCTATGTATTAGAATCCATGACTAACACTCATAACAAGCATACAATTTGATGTCCTTGGGGTTAGATTCAATTTGTATGACTTGTCCAGGGATTGTTATTTATATTTGTATATTTATATTAATTCTACTCTCCAGATTGAAACATGACAAAATAATTATGGGGGCAGGAATAGGCAAGGTGGTGAATCTCAACCCTGGAAAGTTGCTGCTCTGCCCTCTAACAGCGGAAGTACGTTACTTTAAACAGATTTTTTGTAAAAAGGTTCAGAAATGACCGAGAATTCGACAAACATAATATTATGTCATAATACAAGAATTCAACGTATAACTTCCTTTTTTCTGAATCAGTTAAACCAATATTATGTACTCATAACCACGGTTTTCAGTTACATTATTGTTTGTAAGTACCAATGTACCTACGAATACTGTGTAATGTAACTGAAAACTGTAATGTAACTGAAAACTTTCTGTTTCTTCTGTTAAAAACAACACTGACTGGTCGACGATAGGTTTGTCGCCTGTCTAATTGTTGTACTTAGGATTTTTATCTAGGCGTGAATGCTCCAGTAACCTTAAATACATCTGTAGGGAAAAGGCACCTTTTTAGAACTGTATTTTAAGTAACCTATACTTAACAATTACTTGTTACTTACGAGTGTTACGAATGAGTTATTTTATGTTACCTTAACAAACAATCGTAGCTGGCTAAATTAGGCTACGAATCGTCGTAGCGCACAATGATGTAGATATTAGCTACGAACGGCCTATTGATTTACTTTTAGCTTTGTGATAAAATGACTAGTTATCATTAAAAACTGCCTCAACATAAGCAAAATACACCACCAATTAAGCAAACAAATGGATTTTCGTTAAATTTTTTAATAGGCATTATACAGCACATAAATAAAGCAGCTTTACGGTAACAGAAAATACGTGTTTTAATTTTTTTATAAAAAAAATTGTTTCCTGGGATCAGACATATAGTTACTTCTTCCTTCAATTCGAGTTTGTGGTCTAGCGGTCCAGTTGTTGGACTTGAGTGCATGAGGTCCCGGGTTTGAATCCCGGGTCCAAAAACAAAAAGAAAATTGGGTATTCCCAATTTTCTAATAAAAAAATGTTGGTCGGGATAGGATATGTGCCCGGTTGCCGATAGGCTTGCCAGCTATCACATTTTGGGACTTAGTATCTTCGGCTAGTCGTGGGTGCCCCGGTTGTGTCTCTGCCTACTTCTTCGGGGACATGGGCGTGAAGATACTTTACTTTTTAATTACTTCCATGTTTTCGCAAAGAAATCATATAAAGGCTTAAAAAAGAAGTAACGTTCTAAAGAAAAATCACATATCATAGGTATATCACCTAAGCCAGTTGACAAAGTATGTCACTTGAATTGTACAAAAAGAGCGTTGGTTCTAATACATAATATGTTGCAAGTAATCAGTAGTAATCAAGTATCAGAAATAATGTCAATCTGATCCTTAGTCACCAAGAAAAAAGGAAGAAACAAACACTCTTACGCATTTGATATTAGTATGGATTATACCTGCTAGCTCTCTGTCCCTCTCTCTCATTTCTCTTTTATTTTCGCCATTAAGCTGGAATTAAAAATGCCGTATGTAGCTTAAGTAGCAGTACATTATTAAGTACAGCCTTTTTTCTTATATATCTTTTTACCCCTTACTTTTTGAATCATCTTTCATATATTTTTTTGTTTGCTAATATTAATAAGAATATATCTTCTATAATCACACTTTAATTACAAAGATGTACGTTACTACTAGTTTTTGGGTCCCAAGATAAATGCTAATTCTAAACGAGAATTTCACATGAATTTCAATACAAAATACTACAGGTGAGTACTACTACACTGACGTAACGAACAGACGCCGAAATAACGTCAAAACTTTTACAAATATGATGTTAGAGGACTCTGAGGTTTCGAATTTGAAATTTTTAAAAAGTAACGCTTGGTATTTTACAGATACAAGAAGTTTTGTAAAAAAATATGGAGTACAGCTCTCCACTGATCAGTATTCCTTAGGTTACTTTGTGTTACATCTAGTTTTATAAATATATCCATTATATTATTTCTTCACCTCCTTGATCGAATGCCTAACTCTACTGGAAAATTATCGGAGAATCAAAACTTTTGTCAGTTTCAACACGTGACAAAACAGTCAAAATGTCACGCCATAACACGTATACATTTTTTGACGGAAAATTGCAAATTAAATAGTTTTATTTGGACTGTATACTTAACATTTCCGCAAAGTAACGCCTTCTTCTATCAAGTTTCAACACTGACAAACGGTGTGGTGCCTTCACTTTGAGATGCGAAATGCCTTATTTAATTTTTTTTTATATGACTTGAGCGACAACTTTATATTTTATTTTCAAACCTCAGGAATATCCCTCTTTGTGTGTGAGTCTATCTGTGGCATCATAACTTTTGAACGGATAAACAGATTTCAATACGACCTTTTTCCTTTCAAAGCTGATATGATCAAAATGGTTTTTATTGATCAATATGCAAAAATGCTGCCGTGCAACTTATATTTATTTTGCTATTTGAAAAAAGTATTTTAGTTTTATGTTTACGTTGTACATTTTTATGTTTATTCAGGCTTTAAAGTAACCTATTAATGAAAAGGCTTCATTTCTACTTTTTTTTTCAAAAAAGTTCTTCGTTCTTTTAAACTGTCATTGTTAACAATATTTTACTATAGTAAATAATATATACTTACGAAAGTATGAATAGTGGTACCTACTTATTTTAATAAGAAGTTACTAATGAACAATACTTTTATTTACAACGAATTCAAACTTACGAATTGAATAATAAATCACTTGAATTCTAATGGAAATTTATAATAATATACACCTGACAGATTTTGCTTCATCTTAGCTTCATTAAGTTATTGAATTTGGATTGAATAACTAACTGACTGTTACGTAAAAATATTTGTTAAGATTTCTGAAATCATTTCTTAATTTTTTTTCAATGATTCGCTAAATTCACGTTTTTTTATAAGAATCTTTTCTTGAAAATGATTATCACAACTAAAGAAAGTTTCCAAATTTTTTTCAACTAAGGGAAATAAAGATTTTATATATTTTTTACATATACACAATTCACCAAAGCTACGGTAATGTATATTATATATCATATGTTATTTATAAAAATTAATCCCCTTTTCTCGTAGTTATCGCATTACGCTTGAACGGCTGGACCAACTTTGCCAATTCTTTTCTTATTGTATTGTTTATTGTCAGAGGATTTGTAAGAAAAAAAAACCGGGGACATTGTAAGGAAATTGGAAGAAAGATGTTTTAATCCATACAAACTGGTAGCTGTAGTAATGTCAAGCGATATAAAGTTCGCCAGGCCGGCTAGTATATATACTCCATGTTCACATGGTTATCGCATAATGCCTGAAAGGATGGAGCAATTTTGATATTTTTTTATGCAATTGTCAGGACACGGTTCATATGAAATTAAAACCGAAAACATTGCAGGTAAAATGGGAAAAGTCGTGCTTTATTTCATACAAACTGTTAATGTCAAGGGATACAAAGTTCGCCGAGTCGGCTAGTTAGTTAATAATAAATTGATATAAAATATTTAAAAAATCTGTTCTACTAGCTGTTGCCCGTAATTTCGTACGTTCGTTGAAATGGCTTTTCTCTGTTAGTGATGGTAAAAAAAAAACGTTCCCGCATTAAAAGGTATCCTAAATATTAGTCAGGTATAAGCTACTAAATAAAATCGGTTAAAATTCTGTTCATTAGTTTTTTGAACAGACATACAGAGAAATCGACAAAAAAATAACCCTTGTTTCGGGTTCTCTATCCTCCAGGATCCATACAATTCATTTAAAAAAGATTCATACACGGAGTTAATTTCACTGCAGTTTTATTTTATGTACAGATTTGTCAACATTTATCACACCCATATATCAACTTAATACAAATTTATAAACAAAATAAAATCTCGCAAACGCGAAAACAGGTAAAACAAACTTATCCCAGCACCGGAATGAAAATCTCGACAAAACCAGAACAGCCAATACACGATAAAAATATATTTTTCAATCCGCATACGCGTCTTTATTGTTTATTTAAGCTCAATATAAATCGGGAATTCTAAAAGCAAATTCCGAGATAGCTCGATATATCCTAGAGATTTCCAATATCCCGTCCAACGAATAAACCTCTGTCGCATAGCACTTTTGTTTCTCATTGACTCCAATCACTTGGGAGACTCGCTGATAGGATGCGTCATGAATGGTAAGAAACAATGTCCTGAGGGGTTCGTATCGGATGGAATAAGTTATGTCATTTTAGTTAGGCTCTGATCAGTTTTGTTGCAGATTTTTTACCGTTATGGTTGTTTTAACATGAAATTATGCAAATCATACGTCTGTTTTATGGTGTTTTTAACCTACATATGAACTATGTTAACACATAGGTAAATTCTGAGATATATAATCTGAATATCATATAAATTATTTAGATTTAACAATATAAATTCATTACAGTATGATATTCTTTCATTACACTATTTCCAAGATATTCAAAGATCCACCGCCTTACCAATTTATGCTGCTATAATGACTTGGTCATGTTCCGGTTCAAAAAGTAGAGTACTAGTTACACTTGCACAACATTCCTACCATGACGGCAACAGTCTCTTACCATCAGGAGACCTGTATGCTTATTTGCTGAGGTTTCACATAAAAAACACATCCATGTCTCAGTCTAGAATCGAACCTTGTCATTGAAACCTTGATCAGTTACCGTAAACGCGAACTCTAACTGCTTACTATTGATCAGATCAAAACAGGGTTAAATACTATCTAATCTACGTTCATCACACGTACACCTCTCTTTTCGTGGAATCGAAAAAAAACCAACACTGAAATATGTTATACGTTTCATGAAACATTTATTTAAGACCATTGCTGCCTATTTAGAAACAAAAGGTTGTCCTTAAGACATATGTTTATAAAAACATATTTATGAATATTCTCTTTTTTTTTCAGATTAGTAGCAGTAAGGTGACAATAGTGCCTGACGATAAGTGAGTATACAATCCAACTTTTTTTATTCAAATGCAACAGAGCACATAAGTTTTGTTTTATATTTTATTTACTGTCAAAAAAAAACACGAAATACACCAAATAATAGATATTTAGTAAACATAGACGTACCTACCTTGTTAAGTTACTTTCAGTAAAATCCACAAGGAAATAGCTGAAGGAGTTGCAGATATTCCATATATAAAGTTTAACATCATAATATTATGTATTTTTTAATAAAACTGTAAAAAAGTGAATTCTGTCCTGTGAAATAAATTACAAAAAATAGGTACTGATATTATCACTAACACCGTGACATCTGACTAGGTGGTAGAGTTTCGCAGCGACTCGCACGGATTGGTACCACCGCCTTTCCTTTCCTATTCCTGCCGCCATAACGTCATGACGTGTTCCGGTTCGGAGGGTAAGGTAGCCGGTAAACTTACTTTTGCTCGAGGCCTAACATCCTGACTTCAGGTCGGCAACGCACCATTACCATCTTTGGTGTCTCTACGCGGCGAATTTCTTACCATCAGGCAATCCGTCTGCTTGTTTGCCTTCCTATAACATAAAAAAAATATATCACATCTGTGGTCTAGCAGTCCAGGTATTGGACTTGATTGCATGAGGTCCCGGGTTCGAATCCCGGGTCGGGCAACTAAACGAAAATGTGGTTTTTCCAATCCTATTATAATATTATAAATGCGAAAGTTTGTAAGTATGGATGTATGGATGTTTGTTACTCTTTCACGCTCGAATGGCTGAACGGATTTGTCTGAAATTTGGAAGACAGATAGATTGTGACCTGGATTAACATATAGGCTATTTTTAATCCCGATCGCACACCGGGTTTCCGTGAAAACACGGGCGAAGCCGCAGGTAGCAGCTAGTTTTCTAATAAAAAAAAACGTGATAGGAGTCGTAGCTTTTTCTACATATTCGAACTTCGTATGAGTAAAATTAGTTAACATAAGTGACAATTAGTTCAGCTTTGTTAAGGTATAGTGCGCAAGTGAAGTGCACAAAAATATGCGTATATCGTGTATTTCCTCTCTGCCGCCAACTCTCATTATACTTACAAGCTTGAATAATAAGGCCACCAATTTACTCAACACCCTGACATGACTTTCTTTGACGACTTGTGATCAACTAGCTTTCCGCCCGCGGATTTGCCCGCTAGGAATTACCAAGAGATCATTTAATCGAGATAAAAAGTATTCTATCACCCAAGTCAGCTCATACCCTGTCTGTATTCCAAATTTCATCAAAATCCGTTTAGTAGTTTCTGCGTTATTGACGGACAAATATCCAAACATCTAAACAAAGAAACTTTCACATTTATAATATTAATGTAATACTAAATAATTTAAACCCAACTTTGTTTGCTCGGTTCCTGTATTCAAGAAACAAGCTATTTTTGTTATAAATGGTAGTTTTTTGTACTAATTGTAAAAATCTAAATAGACCGTAGTTCGTTCGTTATTGCCTGTTAACTCGAAACCTTTTGTTTCGAGTTAGCAATGCTTCGTCACTTTTCGGCAATCTACCAATGGTTATACTAACGGATTACAGTTCGTTGATTATAAAAAAACCGAGCTTAAATTGATTAATTTGATATAAATTTCAACTTGAATGATGGCAAATGCTAACGCTAATGCCAAAAACCAAAGAAAAAAAGAAAAGAAAAAAATATGTGGGCCTTAATGCAAAAAGACTTGAAATTAGCCGACAGCTGAAAAACCGAACAAATTATACCAATAGCGGGTTATAATATTTCTGTCACAAACCTTTAATAACATTTAGCATCTGTGATTGAAGTTGACAAATTAGAAATTGAAAATTAAGCTGTAAACATTTATAATTACGAAGTTTCGTTTGATGTCACGAAAATGTCAACACACGTACAAGTCGTTTACTTTGCTACATAATATCAAACACGGTTCCCCACTTACGTATGTTTTGATTATAATTAGGAAACTGCGAAGTTTCAAGGCCTTTTAAATTACGTAACTTGAAACTAGGCTTTAGCGTATTTACTATATAAAAAATTGATTAACTTTTTTTTTGATTTGCGTGTATAAGATCTGTCCTTCGTTAAATACATTGTACTATAGGACACAACTACCCGCGTTAACGGTAAAGAAAGGAATTAATAATTTTGCATCGCTACTTGAATCCTCGTAGGCTTAAGAAGAAAGGTTACAGGTTCAAATCCTGTCTGGAGCGAAATATTTGTTTCTTTAAAATTTATAGTAATTTAACACAAGCACAGGGCAAGTGCTAAAATAAGAATACATTGTACTATTTGTATTAACAGATGACACTCTTTATCTTTTCAATTTTGACCAGCCAACCCATCCAACTTCATGCCTCATCAACATCAATTTAGAACTGGGCTTTAACATATTTACTATATAAAAAATGGTTAACTATTTTTTACTTATTTGCGTATACAAGATCTGTCCTTCATTAAATACAATATACTATCTGTAGGACATAACTACCCACGTTAATGGTAAAGGAAGGAATTAAAATGTTTGCCACGGGACTTGAATCCTCAGTAGCTCAAATGGCTAGAGCATTCATCTACTTGAGACGAAAGGGTACAGGTTCAAATCCAGTCTGGGGTGAAACTTTTTCTTTCTTTAAAATTTATAGAAATTTAACCCAAACACAGGGCAAGTGCTAAGATAGAAATGCATTGTACTCTTTTTCTTTTTCAATTTTGGCCAGCCGACCCGTCCAACTTCGTGCCTCACCAATAATTGATAATAGTTTATATAGAAAAAATATGTATTGGTTTACTATATTTTGTCTAATTTTAGGTATATTTATATTACTTCAACATAAGCATGCTTCTTTCCATCTGCCAACGTAAGATACAAAGAAGCATGCGCGGTTTAAAAGCTTTTTAAGGTCATCAATATTAGTACTAGAAAAATAACCAAAATGATAGATGTGAGGAAAAGAGCGAGACTACTCAAGTGGCATTGGACAGGACACTTTTGTAGTATGAATAATACCAGATGGGCAAAACGCCCAACAGAAACCAAGAGACAAAAAAAAGAAGAAGAGGACGACCAAACAAAACCAAAGGACCCATAAGGATACGTGAGACACGACATAGAGACACTACTAGCTAAATTAAAAATATTGTTTTACGTATAAACTATATATATATAGTTTGAACTAAATAATAAACTATAAAATATAAAAGTACTAGCGGCCCTCCCCGGCTTTGCTCGGGTATAAAATATACATGTAAATCTTCCTCTTTCACTTTTGCTATTAAAAACCCGCATCAAAATCCATTGCGTAATTTTAAAGATTTAAGCATACAAAGGGTCATAGGGACAGAGGAAGCGACTTTGTTTTATACTATGTAGTGATAAGTTCTAGTAGAAACAAAGGATATTTTTATTTATTTTTAATCAAAGATGATTTTTTGAAAGAAGATGATGATTGATCTGCATAAACTTCTACACCTAGTAGCCA
>NJDC01001925.1:156656-171577 GCA_002245475.1 Calephelis virginiensis | reverse complement strand
AATTATCTATGTCTAAAAAGGTACAATTATGATATTGATTGGCAATTAATTTCAACTTATGATTTAGAAGAGCTGTGTTTAAATACCTGTTATGCATAACTTTTAATAAAAATACCTGTTTACACTGGTTTAATTTATCTAAAACACTACTAATATTTGCGAAGACCGAGTATGGATCACAATCATTTGAGCCGGCTGCTACAATTGCATAATCCTTGCTTGATAAACCTGAAAAATCTCTAAAACTATGTATTATTTCTGATGATCTGAGTGTGGCACTGTCATGTTTTATTCCGAAGGGTAGGTCAGCCGATAGATTTGCACATAAGGCCTGACCAAGGGCAGCGATGTTTTTATTTCATATCTATTTTAATAATAAAAGCGAACACCGACATGGCTTTTCTGATGGTAAGAGATCATCGTAGCCTATGTTTATAGGTCTATAGATGTTGTAGTCGCAATTCTGTGAAGATGTTAGGCTAATTGTGTACGGCTACCCTGCCCCCTTGACCGGAGTATGGCATTGTCATTATGGCGGCAAAAGTAGGCAAGGCGGTGGATCCTCACCCGGGTAGTTACACTCATTTAACCTCAAGTGGTATAAGACAGCGAACAAAGTACTCCCGATGGTAAGGATATCCCTAGGGTCGTCAATACCCTACCACAACGTTTATAGATTCCCCATGTTCGCCCGGATCCTCTGTGTAAAATAAACTAAGTGATCATAATTGGCCTAAAACATCGACCACAAAACAGAGACGCACCTATAACATCTGTGATTCTATAGGCCACGATTGTGTATTACCATCAAGAGCGCAGTGCTTAGTAAAAGTATGACTTAAGTCTACATAAACTTAAAAAACAAACAAAATGTATAAATTTCACTTTGTTGAATTGATTTCGATACTTATATTCGTTTTATTGCGGTTACTTGAAGTACCGAATGAATTAAAGTATTTAAAAGCGGTGTCTGTTGCCAATTCTCCTCAATAAGTACCGGATTGTTGAGAAAATTTCAATAAATCATTTTGTTCACATCCTTTTATTATGTTATTCTGAAATAAAATGACGAATTCATTTCGTTGCATGTGTTATCTTGTTACAAATACATAAAGTAAAAAAGCAAAGTATCTTGACACTGGTATCTCCGAAAAAGTAAGCTGAGGTGCAACCAAGACACCCAAAATGAGCCAAAGGTACTTAGGTTAGTTCCACAATGTCAAAAATATTAAGCCACTCTATCCTATACAACAATAAATACACAAAAACATTTAGAATAATAAATTATTAAAAAAAGTATATTTACGCCCGTATCCTAAAGTTGTAAGCAAATATGTAACCAGGGTAGCCATGCTTTGCCAGAGACTTCTTGAACTCATGTCCAACTTCTAACCTCTAGAACACAAAAGCGATAATAAATATACTAATAACATAAAATGTTTTCCGACCCATATCCCCAAGGACGCAGAGGGCAACCAGGAAACTCACTAGTAGCCAAAAAACACGGAGCACTTATATAATATCATCTGACCAGACACTAGCCTGTTCTAAATATGACTTTTCTTTCATGCAATATTCTTACAAAAAAAATGCGAAATTAGTCCATCCGTCCAGACGTTATGCGATTAACAAGAAAAACGAAGACATAAACACGAAGACACGAAAAGCGAGAGAGAGAAAGAAGAAAGAAGAAGAGGAAAAGGGAGAGAGAAACATAATAATTTGTTCTAAGTGGTACCAATATTAATAACATATCTAGAGATAAAAATAGGCCTTCTATAGTTTTAGATATTTTTGTTTATTGAAAAATACCATCGGCTACCTAGAAACTAATATAAAATAGCACGATCTCTTATCTTAGATAGGTTATTAATATTGGCCGTAAGTCTTCATTACACATTACATTAACACAAAATAAGTTAAACGATACAGGAAAATAATTTTCAAAGTTTCTGGTTAAACTATAACATTATAAATAGCCTTCAGCAAACACCCTTTAGCTAATAAAATTGAAATTGGATTGTAACTTTTATGGACACCCTTAACATTACAAAGGCTGGCCATAAATTTAAGACCTCCATGTGATAGTCAAATAATTTATGCCTATACTTTTATAGTTATAACTAAAATATCCTTAAAGTTACACGGGTCAGGTCGTTTGCCAAAAACTTTTCATATACCGTAAAAAGTAGGGATATTTTGGATATTTTGTATACGTTAAACTCATCAAATTTGATGACCAACTCGTGACCGTTTTTCCAACCAAAAATGGGAAAACAATGATATTGTTTTGTGTAGAATACATATTTGTGACCTTTTTAAAAAAAATGGTTGGATACATGCCGTTTTTTTTTAGTGAGATTTTACAGAATTTGTGATAGTGAAAATTGTTTACACACCAAAGATTGCCTTGGAGCGTTGTCAAACAGTGGCTAAGATGTTATTTAGATACACCATTTTTACCCTTTTTTGAAAAAAAACATAATGAGTACAGTATTTTTATGTTAGATTATACGGAGTGTCTGATGGTAAAGAGTGATCTAAACACCAAGGATTGTAGTGGTGCGCTGTATAACGGTGGCTCAGGTAGAGTAGGTTTACAGGTTACCCTATCTTTTAGGATGGGGTAACCGACGGGAAGAGGTAGTCTGTTGGTATCAATTCAAACAACGGGTTGTAAAACTACCATCTAATCTAAATGTGTACTAAATACATTATCCTTTTTCACGAGAGAGGTCAATGAGCAAGAAAATATCTTCAGAGAGACAACCGTTGTCTATAGACACCGTAGATGTTACAGTCTACGCTCGCTTCGTCGCTGCCCTGCAGCCGGGATAGAAAGGCTAGTGTGCTAGTCTACCAGCTTTTCTACCCTCTGATTTAGTTTTAATGGTATTTAATTATAGTTATTAAAGATGATATGCAAAGTGATCCGAAACTTGAAAAATTATGTTATATATTTTCGTCAGGATTTTTTTTTAAGTATCTTAGTACGAGTATGTTCTGGTTTTTTAAGTAATAATAAATTTAATTAAAATTATTTTTAAATCAAAATTTTGCAATATTAAGATAATAAAGAAAAGTGACGAAAAACATATTACATAAACTATTATTAAAAATATTCTGATCTAAGATTTTTGATGTTATACTCTCTGTTACACTAACATCTATCTATGTATATGAAAATTGATTTCCCATTTCGCGTTGTCATCGTATCACACCTGAAAGGATAGACTAATTTTGCTAATTCTTTTTGCTTTTGGCTATTTTCAGAAAAGTGTTATTATGAAGTAAAAACCGAAAAAAATTAAAATGGAAAACAATACTCAATTTTTTTTCAGCCAAACTATAACTTGTAGTTAAAGTCAAGCAATATGAAGTTCGCCGGGTCACCTAATTTATTATAAAAAATCAGATTCATTCTTTTATCAGGTCGCTGAAACTCTAGGTATGGATCTTCTACTAAACGTGGCCTTAGAATCTCCTTTAGCGGGTGTGAAAAGCCGTCCACTTGCTCTCTTTCGTCTTACACAAAAAAAACCTTCTACTTGGCGATCGTACCCTTCTTATATAACTTTACTTCTCAACTTTCTACGAATAGCAAAGATAACAAGCTAGTATTGAAAGGTATATGTAACTTTAAAAAGTCTTAGAGATTTTTCAATTACGACCCCATAAATCTACACCACTAGCGAAATTTTCCGGAGACGCAGCATCTGCCCCTAATTGGCACTAGTCGAACCGAATCTCAATCAGATAAAGACTCGTACAAATCCATTGAATGATTAGGGAAAGCCGGTATCTTCAGCGTAATTATAGCTGGAACTTTAGTTTCGAATAACTAATCTTGGTCTATTCAAGTCAAAGTTGTCCAATTTATTGAAATGTTAAGCACTTCTTAGTTTGGAATTATATTTGCGGGTTCAGTTATAGTGTTGAGGACTAATTGATCTTTAAATAACTAGTTGACTTGTTACTTTATGGTAAAAAGAATTGAGTTTTATTTTCTTGTTTTTGTCTCTTTTTATTTCATGTTTTATGTCTTTCAGACTTTTATGTCTTTCAGATTTGTTTTTTCTTTTGCTGCAAAAGGGAATCGTAATCATGTTACTTTGTATTACGAATATATCTTAAATAAATAAGAAATCGGAATGTTTTTGCAAAAAAAAAATAGTTTAAAGATCTGTCTATTTCCACACAACTTATAACATAACATCAATAACCAATGTTTTAATTTCAGCAATTTGCCAGTGTCAGGTATAAATAAAAAAAAAATACGATTCATCATTCATTTATTCGTCATCTCATAGACAGCTTAAGACAAATATTCTTCCGTTTGAGCTATAAGGGATTTAACTCGTGTGGTTAAACTTTAATGTCCTTCCTTACATGTTAAATACCTATTTTTTTTTATTTCATTACCTTATCATAAATAGGATTTAAAAATATCTAAATCTATACGTTGGTGTTTTAAACATTAATTATTTCGATACTCTTAGCTGTATATTTTAATCCCTAACTTAATATAGGGAGACATAAGGTGTTTTAGCAACATCTAACTTTAGTATTGAAATAATATTTTGGGGTATAATCATCGATTCTTAGAGTCACTTGCAAGTTCCGGCACTAAATGAAGACACTAACTCAGAGTTAAATACTGAACCTACGAACGTGCAATTTCATCTGGCTTTGTAGCATTTTTTCATTGTTGCTAAACGTCCACTACTAAAAGCAACTTTACATAGCTATTATAGATATCACGACTAGCGACTAGGCCAGAAACACGACTTCTTAAGCTATTGGCACACTGTTTGCTTCGGACGACGGAAACAGGTTAATATATTATGTAACAAGACCGCATTGTGTGGTGATGTACATGTGTTTGGTATCAATAGGTAACTTAGAAGTCAATATAAATCAGCGAAACTGACCTTTGCAATGCGATTTTAAGCGATTATCACATTACGATTTGAAAATCGCCTAAAAAAAAGTATCTTCACGCCCATATCCCTGAAGAGGTAGGTAGAGGCACAACCAGGGCACCCACGACTAGCCGAAGATACTAAGTCCCACAATATGATAGGTGGCAAGCCTATCGCCAAACGGGCACATATCCTATCCCGAGCAACCTTTTTTTTATTAGAAAATTGGAAAAATCCAATTTTATTTTTGTTGCCCGACCCGGGATTCGAACCCGGGACCTCATGCAGTCAAGTCCAACAACTGAACCGCTAGGTCTAGGACCACAGAGGCGATAAAATCGCCTAAAAGCATGGTTATTTGAATTTGATTAAATATACATTTAAATTACGACTTCGTTTTGCTTTAAGGTCGTTTTTGGGTTAACACGTGTATTATTGACATAACGTTGCTTTAATATATGACTTCAGAGCTTTTGATAATAGTGACCCTCGCATATTATAAAAATATGCAAAAAAAACAACGGGTTGCCGGATTTTTGATATTTTGGAATGAATTTTGCACAAATTGCTTTAATTATCAGTATGAAAGTAGTATCACTTATGTGGTTAATATAATATAAAATTAATTTATTGCGCTATCGTACACAAACATGACAACACGAACATTCGCGCAAGCGCCCTGCGCCGTCCTACGAATGTTCGTCTTACGAAATTTCAGGTCATATGTCCTGACGCGAGTTTAGAAGTTTTTACCCATTCCAAAATAAGTGCGTAATTACGCTAAAGAAGTTTTCACTTCAAAAATACAATATTTTTATTCAAATGGTGCATTGCAGTAAATTTATCTAGTGAACAATTAATGTTTCATATTTAATAATTCCAGAGAGTTCAGATGAGAATAATTTCCACATCACTAATTAATGCTAGTGAAGGCCTTGTAATTGTAATTGGAACCTACGTTGATGTAACGACGCCATTACAATAAATATTTAATTAATCTGAAATCAAATTGTCTTCCAATCAGGAATTCAATTAGAGACAAATAATTAAAATTAAATGTAAAGTTCATTTTTTTCATATTTTACTTTGAATTGATGAGCATTTAACAAAAAAAGCGTAATTTGTTATTAAAAGGTATCCAAAAAACAAGTAGAGTACTTACATAGGTAGTTTCTATACTTTTTATCGTCGGTGCTTGGTGGAAATCCATTCTTGATATAATTTATTTAGAGACACATGTACTTTCTACAATATATTTTATTATTTATTATTTTTATGGTTTAGCCAACCGGTTGCGCTAAACAAGCATCATCAGGGCTAAATAGCATGTGAAGTTTTGTTGAAATCTAATTATCATCCGTCTAATTATCATCCTCAAAAAAGACGGTGTTTAAATAAAAATTACTGAGTGATGAAATTAGTACACAAATTTAAATTGACTGGGTTGACAACGTTAGATTTTTTCCCCCCTTAACGGGGAAATATTCCCTTAACTAAGTACTACTCATGTTATCTATTAAACTAAGTTCTACTATGAATAAATTTCTAAAAATTTTAAGGAAAGAAAAATTTTCGCCCCAAACAGGATTTGAACCTGTAACCTTTCGTCTCAAGCCGACGAATGCTCTAACCAATTGAGCTACTGAGGATTCAAGTCCCATGGCGAAATGTTTAATTCCTAAACCGTGTCTTATCCTTTAAAATTGAACTCCTTGGTATGTTTTTTAAAAGAACTGTCTGACAGTGTATGGCATTATAAGTTCAAGTTTCGTGTGTTTCATAACAAAAAAAACTGTTTTGGTCATAGATTTAATGGTTTTGGTTGATTATGCTTTTTTACGATAACATGTTTCTTTTCTGAATCTCAAAGTGTGGTTAAATTAAAAAAAATATATGAATTAAAAATAAAATGACAAAATTAAAGGTTAACAAAAACACTATTTTGTTTATTTATACAAGAATTTAATATGTTTTGTTTATCTTATAATCTCGAAGGGTTTATTAATTTCATTTTTCAAAAAAAGTTAATATTGTTTTTGAATGGTACATTATGAAGGTTTATGCGAGGAATAAAAGCGACAGTTAGTTATGAAAATTAGTTTTTCTCCGTATTGGTCCGGACTCCTTTGCAAAATAAGCCATCTGCCTTTCTGCCAGGCAGCTTGCAAAAGGCGAGCATAGGCTTACCGTCACTAACACCGTGACATCTGACTACATACTAGGTAGAGTTTCGCAGCGACTTGCCCAGGTTGCTACCACCGCTTCGCCTGTTCCTACCGCCATAACGTTAATGCTTGCCGTTGACGTTTTCCGTCGACATCCGGCCTCAGGTTGCCGGCCGGCCCCCCATTACCACCTTTAGTGTCTCTATTCTGCATACATTTCTTACTATCAGGAAATCCGTCTGCTAGTTTGCCTTCCAATATCATAAAAACAAATGAAAGTGAAGTAATGAAAGTTAAGAGACGACTGTGGTCTACAGACAACATATATTATGTTATTAATGCGTCGCTGTCCTATGACCGATGTGTACTTCAGACCAGAACATTTCAGGCATTATAGCTGCAGGAATAGATGAGGCGGAGCCCGGAGGATCCCTACCCGGGCAAGCTACTAAACAACACTCAACCAGCGGCCTTGTTGGTGACTACCAATTTATCCTAAGCTGCCTTCCTGAGATGGTCTATTCTTTTTTTGCAATAGCGAACCAACACGGAAAAAAAAAACTTTTTATTTATATACAATACTGAGAAAACAGCGTTAATATTTGACCCAAAGATTGATTAATGGAGAATGACAATACTAATTAACAAAGGATGATTTTGTGTAAACTAATTTGTTTGGTTTACAATATACTAAATAGACAATATAAAAAAAACTAAAACTTTACGAATTTCGATTAATCAATAAAATCAAAAATAATTTATTTATTATGTAAAATTACCAAGTGCTTATATATTTTCAAAATTTATCAGTGGATTTATTAATTAAATTTTGTTCAAAATTTTGTACCAGAGGCCTTAGGAGATAATAAAAATTACTAAGGCGCAGGACAAATACAAGAGGCGTCGGGCGAGGGCGAGGAACGGGCGAGGTGCGACACTTCTTTGATTTTCATACACAATGTATAGAAGAGGTAGGGCGTGAGAGATACAGAGACGATGCGGCGCGGGCCCAACCTCTTAACAAAAAATTCTCCAAATTAACAAAAAAAAGTATTTAACATAGAGATAAATTTACATATCATGTCAATTTTTTTATGTAAAACTGTTTGATTAAAAAAATCGAATGCATTCTAGGATACACACAATAATGAATACATTTTGTTGTTATCGCTAAAACATAATGTACTAGATTTTTCGTTGCACTCAAACGATATAACCTGTATATCTATAATGATCCCATAATATCAGATACAGGTAACAGTAAATATTATGATTTAGCTTTACAGGGGTTCTTGGAGACGACAGAGAATCAGTAATAAAACAAATGGCCAAGCTCTTACATGAGTAGGGAACGATTTTTATTGCTCCGATATTATGGGCAGGTAATACCGTGGGCTGGTCGGACAAATCGCCTGATTGTTTTACGATTCCGAGCGAATAGTAAATTGCTGTGATAAATCTCTAGAACAGTTTGAGGTATTGGATATTTTATTTTATACCGGAGCTTTTAAAATAGGTCAGTTTTAAAATGAGGATCAAAGAAAACTGGTTTTTTTCTTTACATCCAATTTTATAGAAGTAATTTGAACTTGCACATACACAAAAATATCTTCACGCCAATTTCCTTAAGTGGTAGGCATATAGTATCGAGAGGCAAATTTCACGATTCTTTGTAGACCCTTCTGGCTGCTTCATCATTCATTTACCTTTTTATACAAACACGCCTGTTTTGGAGACCTTTGACACGACCTTCGGATAAAAGCCGAGCGATTTGATCGTGGAATATCAACCCAGGTCCTCCTGGGTTCTCCAGGTCCTATATCCACCCACATCCGCATTGTATTTGTACTATCGTTATAGACCATCCACATTCATTATATACATTTACACTATATTTATAGATATTGTTCGGTTGTAAGTGAATCTACAAAGAGAAATTCACCAATCACTAATTTCTATGAAATACATAACTTTGTTTAATTTTGGGAGTATATCAGTATAATTCTCAAGATAATCATTTAGATACCCTAACATTACAAGTATGGTATATTTCAATATAATATTAATGTATTTTTACGTTTGCATTCACTGAAGAGGAAGGCAAATTTACAACCAGGGCCCCACGATTAGCTGAATATGCTCAATTCTATAATGTAACAAACCAATCACCAATCAGGCATTTATCCAATCCCGGGCAATGTAGTTTTTATTAGAAAATTAAAAACAAGATTTGGAGTTACCAGGAATCGAACCCGAGACCTCAAACATATTTGTAACGTAAATAAAAAAAATCCAAGATTTAAATAAATGTTAAATGGACGTATTAAAGAGCACTTGTAAACCATAATAGAATTAACATCAATAAGTTCACAAACAATATAACCTGGACTAAGACAAATATGCAAGTAATAATAGAAATTCTCTGTACCCACTCTTTGTTACAAGGACAATTTGAAGCAGAATGTTGCCAGCTTCAAGATTAGTGCTTCCAAAGCATCGAATGCACAAGTCGACGCAGTAAATCCACTGACCTATTTCACAGACATATTTGGGACTCACGATTAATAATTTTCACAATGGAAAATTCACTAATAGCATTAAATTTATTCCAACGAACTCTATAAGAATGATGAAAGCATTAACAT
The DNA here is from genome assembly GCA_002245475.1 of Calephelis virginiensis. Lineage (NCBI taxonomy): Eukaryota > Metazoa > Arthropoda > Insecta > Lepidoptera > Riodinidae > Calephelis > Calephelis virginiensis. The sequence continues at coordinate 161,845 of NJDC01001925.1, read as the reverse complement.
TTCAAAGTAAAATTTTGTTTCGAAACGAATTATGAAAAATAGTATATTACGTTTCGTATTCGTAATTTTGTAAATATTTTATATATTTCGATATAAAAGTGTACCTAAATAATTTTATTTCGGAATCAGGCATAACGCTTACATTTATTTATAATGATGAACAGTGAAGAACGCTTTTATTTTAATGTTGTCAAATATAAATAAATATTTGTGAAAACTGCCTCACTATTTTCATTCTTGTCGTCACTTTAAAATAATCACATTATTGTTACAGCTGTCGGTTTAAGTCAAATAATTATTTTTACACCGGTCAACCGGTGCAACCGGTCGCTTAGGTGACGTCATTTTATATCATCGCCTACTTAGTAGTTACCGAACCGCCCGGTTATACCGTGCTGGCAGCCTCTATTTATGTGACGTCATAATACTGTTGCTACGAAGACTACATTACAGGCACTAAGTCATTTTAAAACCATTGAAAAGACGTGTACAAATCCACCCAGAGTCCAACAATCACAACATTTTATTTATTAAACTATTTTTGTTATTAATATGTTATATTATTGAAAATTTTTTCTAATTAAATGAATATCAGTTTCTAACGGACACTTATTTTTTTTAAAAAAAGGAGCTTCACGATTATATGAATGAAGGAAGTATAAATCATTTTCCTGTTTTAACTATATTTGACTATGTGAACTATACAAAACTTTTTCCTTTGTATTGAAACGACGAATTTTATTTTGAAAAACTACAAACGAGAAGAGTTAAGGTTAAATTCGGATAAACTTTCAAAGAGTTTTTAGAATACTATAATAGCAATAACAATCTTCAAAATATTTTAAAATGCCAACCACAAGAAGTAATAATGATAGCAAGTAAATGTCACAATTGTCTAATACCTACTGATTACTTTTTGCGGTTGGGATATACATGGAATTAAAACAAGCATTCGATACCAAAAACACTCAATTAACGAATCGTAATAAAGGCCATTAACGTGCAAATTTATCATTTACAGTAAATTACTTTACCTGACTACACAACATTGAATAAAATTGCTAAACTTTAAACATTTAGATATTTAAATTAAAGGCCACATGCGCATTCCAGGGCTAAGTATATAACTCCAACTTAGTTTCTAACCAGGGTTAAATCATTTCATATTTCACAGTTTAACTCGCTATATTTTTTCAAGAAAAGTGAAAACGTCCCTTATGCCCTTACTCCAACATAGTATCTAACTAGTGTTAAATCATTTCATTTTTCGCAGTTTAAGTCATCGTATTTTATCCAGGAACGTGGAAGCGGCTATTATGAGTTGAATATTTAACTTTGAGTTAGATTTTAACATTTAAGGTCAAATACCCTACATTTGAAAGTAGGTTATTTCACCTTAAATTATTTACGTATTACTAAACAACACAGGAACCTGCAAGTGGCCCTAAGGGTATCATAATGTTCTTAATTTATAAGAATATTACATCCATAAAGTAATACCGTAAATGTGAAAGTGTGTTTGTTTCATTATCCTTCTTTTACTTTTGCAATGAAGTAATGTTACAATACTTTTTAGTAGAACTATTTTTAATATTTATAAAAAAATATCAATTTCGTGTTTAGTTATGAAGCTTGAGTACTGGACTTGAAGTTCGGACAACACAAAAAACTAGAAAATTTGTATTTTAATAATAAAAATAACGTTGTCCGGCATTGGATATATGTCCGGTTGGCGATGGGCTTGCCACCTATTACTTTAAGTATCTTCACGCCCATATCCCCGAAGAGGTAGGCAGAGGTACAACCAAGGCACCCACGACTAGCCGAAGACACTAAGTCCTACAAATTGATAAATGGCAAGCCTATCGCCAACCGGGCACATATCCAATCCCGAGCAACGTTTTTTTATTAGAAAATTGGAAAAACCCAATTTTATTTTTTCTTGCCCGACCCGTTCATTTACAATACCTATACTCTTATTCAAGAAGCATACTTGCCTTAGTAATAAGACAACGCTGTGCGAAATACAAGAGTTAGCTATCCAATTCGTAAACAATACTTCTTCTTCTTTTATAAATATGGCTTTCGACCGTTTTTCAAGACTACTTTGCCAATGTCAAGTTAGTTAATTATTATACAGTCATTAGTCACTATGTACAAAGTCATGTTAGATCAGGGTCTTGAGTAAAGCGGTGGCTTCGTTACTCAAGCTCATCGAGTGAGATTTGACGGCAGCTTGAAAATAGACGATACACTAAATTCTTCATAATTTTTTCATTTGTGCACTTTTACTGAAAAAAATGAATCTTATTCCCACCTAAATTAACCAATTTCACTCAATTTTAACACGAAATTCAATAATAATGAAAAAATGACGACCACCTTTATTCACGATGACGCCAAAACTCCGTAAATTTACTTAGCTAGGAGAGCGCATAGTGTTGAAATCAGTTGTGTGATTAGTCCGTTTGTTATAGCTTACTTCACTCTGCTTTGGATATATCCTGTCAATGGTCGAATAATAGTAAATGTCAACCGTAATAACCTATTTTATTGACGGCCCTTATTAAGTGATACTTATTTTAATTTTATTGTTGGTCTGTTACTTGTGTACACAGTATAGGATTTTGGAAACCACGAATTTTTGTTTATTCGTTCATTTATTCTTTTATTAACTTAATTATCAAACTCTTCTTAACTGATGTAATCCAATGTACTTAATTATTTTCAGTGCCTATTATTTATTATATCACTATTGTTACAAATACACATCGTTAAAGTTTCGACTTGTCACAAACGACTTGATGCTATGCATTCCACAAAGTAGCTCGGGAGATATTATAGCTATGCGTCGATTTTGACAAACGCAAAGTGGTCGAATTCACTGAAGTATCGTTTATGAATAGATTTAACGTTTCCTATGCGTTTGTGGACAGCATGAGATCTCATAGTGTTGTTTATTAATACAAGTGTTAATGTCTTCTACTAGTCGTGGGTGCCATGCCATGGTTGTGCCTTTGACTCGCTATTCGAAGATATGGACGTGAAGATAATCTGAATATTATTGGGTATATTAGCTACATTATATTCAAATATGTCTAAGGACTCCCCACGAGAGTATGGTATAATGATACCTTATTAAATAAATACTTATATATATAATTATCTTTAAAAGTCAATCTTTACAACATTATAAAGGGGTATAAAAGTTTGTATGAATATACTTTCTACGCTGAGTAAATCGGGGCTAAATAGATAGTCTAATACATTTTGATAGGTCCAAAATAGACAATATTGGCCGATAAAATCTTAGAAACAAGTTAATACTACAACACAAGTACGGGTTGAGACAGTTTGATCAATTGACATATTGGGAATCGAACAAAGCTTTCGATATCAAAGACTCGGCACTCAATCAACTAAACGCTGTAATGGTCATTTATATCACAATTTATCACCAATAATGACTTCTATTACGTTACTAAATAACAGAACGCTCGTTACGTACGTTCAATTTAATGGTTATTAAAATTTTCCGCGAAATGAAGGTTTTTGCATCGATTATTAAAGGGTTCATTTGGGGCGCTCGTTTAATATTAAAACGCTTGTTGCTGGTAAGTTGCGGCAATTTTAATTTTGAAAGTGATAGATCAGCTGTCAAGAAGTTTTTCGAGCCAAAAAACCTGGCAAAAGTGACGGGCTTATTCTCTCAATTATTAATTATACAACTAGTATATGTGGTGAGTATCAGCTCAAAGATTCGTTCCTACAAAACTGTGTAGCGGTTTACAAAAGGCCTGCAAAACCACTGGACTGGCCGTCGATCGATTTGTTGTAAATGAAGTGAAGCTCACCGGTAAGTCATTAACCTATTCCATAAGCACAAACTTTTCCCAAACAATGTTAGTTTGTATTACGAATATATCTTAAATAAATAAGAAATCAGAATGTTTTTGCAAAAAAAATAGTTTAAAGATCTGTCTATTTCCACACAACTTATAACATAACATCAATAACCAATGTTTTAATTTCAGCAATTTGCCAGTATCAGGTATAAATTAAAAAAAATACGATTCATCATTCATTCATTCGTCATCTTAGACAGCTCAACACAAATATTCTTCCGTTTGAGCTATAAGGGATTTAACTCGTGTGGTTAAACTTTAATGTCCTTCCTTACATGTTAAATACCTATTTTTTTTTATTTCATTACCTTATCATAAATAGGAAAATAGGATTTAAAAATATCTAAATCTATACGTTGGTCTAAACATTAATTATTTCGATACTCTTAACTGTATATTTTAATCCCTAACTTAATATAGGGAGACATAAGTAACGTGACCAATTCTCTTTCGGCTCAAAACGGGACACCAATTTTCTCATTAATTAGCAATCGCATATTATACTATAGTACGATAAATAATGGAGAAAATTTAAATTACTGTCAATAATAAAAAAATATATTTATTTATTGTATTACTTGATACGCACAGACGGTCGCACATAATAGATAATACTTGAATTTCAATTTGAGACACCCCAGTATACAACCGAAAAACGGGGCGGTCTCGTTCAAAACGGGACGTCTGGTCACATTAGACATAAGGTGTTTTAGCAACATCTAACTTTAGTATTGAAATAATATTTTGGGGTATAATCATCGATTCTTAGAGTCACTTGCAAGTTCCGGGGCTAAATGAAGACACTAACTCAGAGTTAAATACTGAACCTACAAACGTGCAATTTTATCTGGTTTTGTAGCATTTTTTCATTGTTGCTAAACGTCCACTACTAAAAGCAACTTTACATAGCTATTATAGATATCACGACTAGCCACTAGGCCAGAAACACGACTTCTTAAGCTATATACACACTGTTTGCTTCGGACGACGGAAACAGGTTAATATATTATGTAACAAGACCGCAATGTGTGATGATGTACATGTGTTTGGTATCAATAGGTAACTTAGAAGTCAATATAAATCAGCGAAACTGACCTTTGTAATGCGATTTTAAGCGATTATCACATTACGATTTGAAAATCGCCTAAAACAAAATATCTTCACGCCCATATCCCTGAAGAGGTAGGTAGAGGCACAACCAGGGCACCCACGACTAGCCGAAGATACTAAGTCCCACAATGTGATAGGTGGCAAGCCTATCGCCAACCGGGCACATATCCTATC
>NJDC01001925.1:129662-141906 GCA_002245475.1 Calephelis virginiensis | reverse complement strand
AAACAGATAATCCGCCTCAAATGCTGCGGTAGCGGTAACTTTGACGGACAGTAACATTGACAGCTGTTTGACATTTCAAAAATTTTATAGGAACGCCAGTAGCGGCCAACCCCATACATTTGTCGTATGGTCCCGTCGTTCTGATCCTCCCATCCGTAGGTTGTTAGATAGCGCTGGTTATCAGTAAAATATCCTACGAATAGTTTTTTATAGGAACAGATAATGATTACGATTCGTACAAAAAGCTACAGTTCGTAAGCAAAACGACTCGTTTTTTGAATATAGGAACCGGGCATAAGTCATCTGCCTTCATGCCTGTCAGTTTGCAATGGGAAGTATAAAATAGGTCATTACCAATAAGAACGTTGATGATAGAGTGAGACAGATGTCATTTTAAGCCGTGTAGTATTTACTTCACATTTTTAATTACACGTTAAAGGTCTAAACTCTTCACAGGCTATAATTGTCAATTAAAGAGATCTGCCAGTAAAACGTTGGATAAATGTAGTGAAATGAGGCATATGTGCTAATAAACTTAATATTAACTATTAAGTATATATAAAAGTTGACTACGTTTGCTTAATGCTGGCTAGATTTTCTGTAATAAAAATGGTTGCCAATATCTTCGTCAAAGTAGACAAAGACACAACCAGGGCAAAGAATTGGCTGAAGACACCAATTTCCACAATGTTAGTCAGAAAACCTATCTCCAAAATGGCACATTTCTTATCCCAGGGAAACTTGTTTTTTTATTGTTATAAAATTAAAAAAAAAATTAAAAAGTATTACAATCACGTGCCATTGATGGTTGCCACAAACCGTCGAGAAATAAAAAAGGAAACTTGACCCTGGACTTCTTCACCCAACCATGAGAAATATGCTTAAAATGACATGAGGTAAATGACGATTACTGATATATAACAAAGCATAAAGGAGACAAGTACATTTAAAATGAACAATGTTAATTCAAAGCTTACAATTTAGTCTCTGTTTATTGTTTGCGCAATTCTACGAGTGTCGCATTCGTTGAGAGAAAGACACGTCAAAATGTTTCATCCAGTTGACACTTTACACATCCTTCATTTAGCAGAATTGTCACTTCAAATTTTAAAACAATTATACTTAAACAAGGTAATTGTTGTTGAGTAATGAAAACATAAGTTATTGGTTTGTGATTTGTGGGGTTGCACATAATCTTTTCTTCCTTAGATTTATTCCTGTGTCGAAGAGTATCATAAAATAAATAAATATCCCTGACCAAATTACACAAAATGATCTAAACCCAAAGCAAGCAAACTATTTGTTCGTTTCGGGGTATTAGACAACGACATTACCTAGAAATACTTAAAAAGATGCCATTATGAATTTAATAAACATCCAAACCAAAATTAAACATTATTAAGTTTATGGCACCTCTTGGTCTAGTGGTCCAGGTGTTGGACTTGACTCTAGTTAATGAGGTCCCAGGTTCGATTTCTAGTTCAAACATTTAAAAGAAAATGTGGTGTTTCCAATTTTGTAACAATAAAATGTTGCTCGGGATTGAATATGTGCCCGTTTGGCGATAGACTTGCCAACTTTTACATTGTGGGAATTAGTAATTTCGGCTAGTCTCGGGTAAATTGGTTGTGCCTCTGCCTACCTTTTCGGGGATATGGGCGTGAATATACTTTTTGTACTTACCTATCACCTAGGTAAATAGTCGAAATTTGGTAAAAACCGTATGTGATATGTTCAAAATCTTAAACTACTTTTTGAAAAAAAAAACAATTACATCTGTTCGTTATTAACCGAATAACTGCATAAATGTCTCAGAAAAAACATACAAACTAATAAATAACTTTCCAATATGAAACAAAATAGTCAAAAATAAAAGGTTAAATACAAATGTTGCACTGAGAAGCTATTACAATAAAATGACTTTGTTATGTCATTTTATTGAAAGCAAATCAAATTGAATATAGAAAAGAGGTTTTACTAAGTCGCCACGTTTAAATCAATAACTTCCTACTCTTTGAAGTTGGTTAAAAAAAAAGTTGCAATGAGAAGTTATTCCAATAAAACGGCATAACGAAAGGACAGCAAATCCAATTGATCACAGCAAAAGAGATGTATGTAATACGTATCCACATTTAAATCAATATTTTTCTATTGCTTGGAGTTTGTTAAAAATAAAAGTTGCAATGAGAAGTTGTTCCAACATAATAAAATGACAGCAAATTAGAACGAACATAGTAAATGAGATATACAACGTCTCCATATTTACATCAATAACTTACTTCTGTTTGGAGTTGGTTGAAAATAAAATTTGCAATGACAAGTCATTCCAATAAAACGACATAACAAAATGACAGCAAATCAAATTGAATATAGCAAAGGGGCTTTACTCCGTCTCTACATTTATCAAGTCCTAATCGACGTCGCTAATCCTATAACTCCAACAAAAACGACTCAAACCAAAACTCCCCAAACAGAAATCTTACTTAAAGCGCTTCCCGCATTTAAGGGAAATCGGTCGGAAGAGTATTACGCCGATATTGCTGAAACAGCTGTATTTGCGAGAAACCTGCCTACTGACTTACTTTTAAACATGAAAAGTCAAACAAGTAGATGGAATTCGTATAATATATTGCTAGTCATATAGATTCTAACGCAATACGTCAGTAGTAAATACACAAAAGTATACCCACTTTCTGCGCTACGTTTTAACACCACATATTCACATATCGTTAACTGTATTGGTGGTTTGAATATGATTTGGAATCCCCAGTCATATACAAGATTATATGACATTGGACTCTTACAAATATAAAGTCAAACAAATAAATAGTCTGAATCTGTTAGAGACTTATTTGGCTTTTTATATTTTTATAAACGAGGGTTGTTTTGGTTTTTGTAACTGCAGATACACTGTGGTCTTTATCTGCCTTTTATTTTTATTTTGTATGTTCATTTTATAAATATTTAAGAAATTCGTATTGTCATTATTTTATCTTTTGATTTCATAATAATTATTTCATTTGAGTTGCATTTTATGTACAAATCCATTATATAATAATCTTTCTACAATTTTGGTTTCCGTACAGATTTTAATGGAAGAAATCTCTTAAGGCCTTATGCATACGAGTATATGTACATTAATTAAAGCTCTGTATATAATGTTGGTAAATGTAAATTGTAAATACGCGAAGAGTAACTTAAATAAATGAAATAAGTGTATGTTACAAATATGAGGTAAGGATGTACAGCCTATTTCTATATAAGTGCCGAATTCCACAAGAAAGACAACAATAGTGAGAGCTGACGTAAATCTAATATCGACACTTGGGTTGGGTAATAATTTAAAAGTTTTAAAGATAAAAAGTTACAAATATATGTTGATGAATCGATAATGATATTTTAACGGTAAGGAATTTTTAGCATTAAACCAACGTGAGGAAAAAAATGGCAGAGATGCAAATGTGGAGGGATGTTAAGATACTCCGGAAAACCTAGGTTGACATTCCGTAACAAAATTACTCGGGTATAAACCCGAAGGTGGTGTCAAGAATCTCCGGAACCGGCGTGTTTGTATTAAAGCAGTAACGAATGTAGAAGAAGCAAAACAGGTTTGCAAGAATTATACATTTAGCACTAGATACTCTTTGTGTACCCGACAAACGCCTTATACGATGAGGGTTCAAGTCCTAGCCAAATCGATATATTTTCTTTCTTTAAATTTGTAATTGTGAAAATTGCAATAATGTTATCACTATACTGAAGCGACAGCATATCAAATGGTTTATTTATTTCAAAATTGTTTAATTTGTCTCCTTTTTGGCTTAAGATATATTTGTAACGGGTTGACCCAAGTTTTCTATCTGGAATAGTCCATCTGCCTTTCTGAACAGCTCCTAAGAATCGAGCAAAAATCAAATGACTCATTACCAAGAAAATCGCAGGGTAGATTGTCGTGCTTGTAATGTCTGGGTAAACCTCAGCTACAAAATAGATTTTGTCTTTAAGCTATGGTGGTGTCTTATTGTCAGGAAGAACATGTACTTGCAAAATTCAATTTAAAATAAAACAATTTGTTAAACCCTTCAAGTTTCAATAATTTTATTCCTTTATAAAAATAGAAAAAGCGCACAGAATTCTCCAATCATTTCAACTTTGGCACCTGTCAAAGCTATATTAGTGAGTTATTTTAATATATTTCACGGCAAAGGAATATCACTGTAGTGCCACAAATATGACAAGTTATATAGATTTGTAAATATATTTCTCTAGACATGACAGCTGGTAATAAACTGTTGTCATTTCATGAGAAATAACGAGGAAAAAGCATTTTTCTGTATTATTTGCTTCATTTTAGGGTTATATTTTATTTGTTACTTAGGTTAGGGGTGTCAATCGTTTAAAATAAGTATAACTATTAAAGGACACTTGAGATAGATGTTTTATTTCATTATTATTGCTATTAGATCTACCGCCAAATTGAAAATAAATCTTTAGTAAATTAGCATTGACAAATTAGTAAAAATACATTTAGAACAATGACAGTAAAATATACAAAAAATCAGATATCAAGTCAACAATTATTGTGCTAATGATACATTTAAATACATTTATGGGGACGCAATGACATTATTATTAAATTTAAATGAAAAAATAAGTAACGATTTCAAAGAAACAAAATTGTATAAAGGATTGTTCACAGTTTTTAATTAAATGACATAAAACATGTATTCTATAGCTTTTACCTAAAAATTGTTTACAACCCTAACAATAGAACCCATCCATATCCTAACATGTGAAGTTTATGGGGCATGATATGACATTGCTATGATCTCTATGACGAAAAAAGAATACATATTATGAATAATATTGTGACAAAATGTCACCAAGGCGTGTAAATGATAAGCTGGCATAAGTAAATTTATTCAATATCTAGCTATAACATAACTTTTCTAGGCCCGAAAGCTCATACTCCAACTAAACTTTTTCCAACCTTTAGTAAAAATATGAAAATAAAAATTCACGTGACTAAATATTTAAAAATGTGAACGTATGTTAGTTTTGCTGACTAAGGAACAGACAGAAAACCACTAAAATTACTTCTACTAGAATAATATTTACATAACTTGCACGATTTAAATATTATTATTAATTGATATTTGAAAACAAACAATTATGATAAAATATATTAACTTTCGTATGTCTCTAGTTTATATTACAGGGCAACATATTGCAGCGTTTGCGTGAAAATAACTGCTTTATCACACAAACGAAGTCCCTGGCAATAGCTAGTATAGTACTACTATTTAAATTTTGCGCTCCGGCTTTACACTTTTAACACATTATACTTTTATTTTTAAATTGGCTGACCCAATCTAAATTTAAGCGAAATTATTAATTATGTAATAACAACTCTCTACAGATATCTTTAAAATAAATTCGGATTTCCGAAGCTTGACGAATAAAGCCGAAGCGCATAATTTATATAGTTCTACTATATTTCATCTTTGTCAAATTTTTGTACTTTTTTTGTCCAGACTCTTTTGAGCAATATACCGTTAATAAGATACGAGCTTATATCATTTACTCCCACTAACGCAGTGACTCGTCCGAATCGTCAAACCTCTGGTTGGAGTACAGCATTAAAGTTTTTGATATGTATATGTTATAGGTATTGGTGGCATGTATTTTATATTAGCAGTTATCCGATTCCTAAAATTTAACTCATTGTCTGCTGCCTGTTAATATAATAAAAAACCAAACAAAATATATTACATTGCTACCATAAAAAATAATTTAATATTCTGTGTATTCGAGTGTTATACAATAAACGGTCGTCTAGATAAAAAGCTAATCCCAGAAGTGGCTCCCGATCTTTATTTATCCTCGTTCTTAAATTGGCTTTGGGGAATTAGGTTTCTTATGGCAATGGACGCGCTTTCCCATTTATTGTGTACCCGTTCTATTTAGTTTAAAATACTCTCTCTATTGTCCCTATTTCTATTTAGTTTCTCCATTGAGTTTTTAGTTTTTTCAATTATTTGGATAAAATTGCTAGGCTCTTGTTATTTTATGGAAAATAGGAAAAATACTAAATACTAATATATTTTATGGAAAATAGGAATATCTGTATTACTTATTACATTTTGTGAATCAAAAGGAAAAGGACGAAAACATCATAAGTGATTATTAATTGATTAATGTAACACACTTTTTTATTTATTTTTATTTTATATGCCTTTATAGCAGTAAAACTTAAAAAACCGATTTCGACTTCAATTAGTAGATCATCAGTACATAGAGATTTTTTTTCTCGATGTCCCTGGGATTCCATTATTAGATCTAGACTTGGGAGCATTGGAGTTGAACATATTATCTTTTTGCCTTGTCGCTTAAATATGTACAAACTGGATTCGCATAAATTAATAATCACGAACAGAGTTTCAAAGTTATAAAATAATGATTATATCATTAAATATATATAAACATAACTCTATAAACACTAAAAAGAACGAAACAAGTTTAATAACTAAAATTGTTGTAAAAAGTAAGAATTAACAACTACATCATTGAAATGATTTTATAATCAATAGAAATATAGAAAATCGTACGTCCTTTGCAAAATAGAAGATGAACAGTCAAGACTCATTCTACTCAAAGAAACGTGTAAAATTGAAATGGGCCCCTGATTGTTCAGCTATCATCTTTGTTGTTATATACTGCATAATGACATTGGTCATCATTATTGTATTCAAGTTTAAGATAGTATATAGTATATAATCATGAATGTATCGAGTGTATTACTTATTATTATACAAAATTTTTACGTTGTCTTAATTGTATATCGGTTTGTTATTAAGTATATATTGCGTGTGTAATTAATCAAATTATTTTTAGCATAAAGTAATTGCTACTACTGATATTGTTAATATAATTATCTGAACATCCGCTTTAATGTTATGTTGACCGGTAAGAGAAGATTCGATGTTGACTGATACGAAGATATAAATATTACATTGTTGGCGGTAGTCCGCAGTCGTCGTTCAATCTTGAAACAGCAAATGTATTTGGTTACTAGCTGCTACCTGCGGCTTCGCCCGCGTTTTCACAAAAACCCGGTGTGCGATCGGGATTAAAAATAGCCTATACGTTAATCCAGGTCACAATCTATCTGTCTTCCAAATTTCAGACAAATTCGTTCAGCCATTCAAGCGTGAAAGAGTAACAAACATCCATACTTACAAACTTTCGCATTTATAATATTAATAGGATATGAGCAAGGTTTACTTTATTGGAAGACTTTAAAAATAGGAAGCCGAGAAACCTACGCAACTAAATTAATATCTCACATTAGGTTTGGTATACTGGTGGTATGTACGTTTGCCTTCCAGTACTACACAAATATATAATATATTAAAGCAAAAGCTTGTAAATTTACATTATACCTATTTACCGATACATTTAAGTGAAATATATTAAGGGCATTCCCGACAAGGAAAATATTCTGCAAGCGTTACAAAGTGCGTTCGTCCCTTAACTTCACACGTCATTAGGTCTGTGTAGTGGCGACATTAAAAGCCTTCAGCCATTACGTAATCCTGCGTATACTTACAACTTTGTTTCTGTTTTATATTTGCTAACCTGGCTGCTTTTGGATGAGAAACTAATGGCCTATTTGCAGAACTAGGATGTGCAGGCACATAACATTTTGGCTTTACAAGTATTTATGGCACAAAAAAAACTGGCTGTCATAATTGACGTGTGACAGGCATGGTAATCATACGTTTTGAATTATAAACATCCCGTAATTTTTTGGCGCCATCGAGATAAAAGATGGTCGAAGTTTTTTCATAATTATTGAATTTCGTGTTTATATTGAGTTTGACTCAATAGACAATTTTGGTGGCATTTTGTTCTGTGAAAGAGCACAAATGAAATAATCATGAAGAAACTAGTGTATCGTGTATTTCTCTGTTGCCGCCAAATCTCACTATATGAGCTTGAGTAATGAGACCACCGCTTTACTCAAGACCCGATATGTCTTTTATTGAAGACTTGTGACTAATTTTGAATAATTGAAACCTGATTTTGGTAAATCGGTTAACTTGATGCAAATTTATAATTGACTAACTAATGGGAAAATGCTAACGCGAATGCCAAAAACAAAAGAAAGAAAGAAAGTACATCTTGTATCAGCTAAAAGATATTGGTTTATAGCATAGTAGTGTCAATATTAGAGGGGCATATATCTCTAAAGAGGTGTTGTACCAACACGGGCACCGAAGACAACGCTATCGTCGATCTTGAACATATAATATCGAGCAAAATTGTTATTATTGGAAAATTAAGAAAACACATTTCGAGTTACCTAAACCGAGAACCGAAAACGAGACTTCGTGTAGTTAATACAGTAAAGGCGACCATAGGCTTACCGTCACTAACACCGTGACATCTGACCAGGTGGTAGAGTTTCGCAGCGACTCACCCGGATTGGTACCACCGCCTTACCTATTCCTGCCACCATAACGTCATGACGTGTTCCGGTTTGGAGGGTAAGTTGGCCGGTAAACTTACTTTTGCTCGAGTGCCGAGGCCTAACATCCCGGCCTCAGGTTGGCAACGCACTACCACCTTTGGTGTCTGTAGGCGGCGAGAATTTCTTATCATCAGGAAATCCGTCTGCTTGTTTGCTGTCCAATAACATAAAAAAAAGCATCGATGAGTAAATTCTTAAAACGGTTCGCTTTTGTTAGATTTTTGTTTAATTTCATTGGTTTTGAAAGATGACATATAGTGTCTTTATCCCAAGGTTTAGTATAAAATCAATCTACCTGGATTTGTGTACTCACCACTCGTGTTTTCAATCTTGCTTAGGACAGATAAACCGGCGCCTTAAAGACCCTTAAAGTTTGATTATGTTTGAGGTCGATTTAGGGACTGCGGTTTAGGGTTGGCGACGATATTCAATAAATCTAATTTTGTTAATCAAGAATCCTTCAGCTATATTAATTTTAGGTAGTGAGACTATAATTTAATTAATTGTGTCACAGTATAGTTGAGTAAAATGAATCTTTAGATTTAAGCTAAAGATTATTGAGTAAACTTGAAAAAGTAAACATAATAGTATTGGGTTTAAACTTATAATTGTTAGCGCTAGGTGGAAGTTTGGTTTATGTTAACTTGGTTGGTTATTGTATTTAGATAGGTACTGTATTAAATTATACATAGTGATATTTTTTTACAAAATAACTTTTTGTTGCTCTTTTTTACATTTAAGTAAACTAGTTTCGTTTTTTATTCATTGTCAGACTTTGGCAACAAATGAATACAATGTAGAGCACAAGTTGTTTTAAAAAATGTGTTTAATCAATAGTTTCGGAGTTTTGGCGCCATCGTAAAAAATATAGTAACAGTTTTTTCATAATTATTGAATTTCGTATCTCTATTGAATACAATTTAATTTTGGTGGCACTTCGTACAATTTTGTTTAGTTACGAGTGTAATGCACAAATGAAGAATTTGGGAAGAAGTCAGTGTATTCTGTATTTTTTCGTTCTAAATGAGCTTGAATAAGAAGGCCATCGTTTTATTCAAGACCCTGACATAACTTTCTATGTAAATTCATGACTAATTTTTAATAATTTAATCTTAAATTTGTTTAGCGTAACTTTAAGCAAACTTGAACTTTTCTGAAGGAATATTATGTTAACGATAATTCCGAGTATGAGAAAAAAATTGAAGTTAGGATATAGGTGTTGCCGTATGATGATACGATTGATACATACTGATTAATAAAATTTTGAGTTGTGGTTAAAATTTGCTGCTAAGGGCTTTTATATTTAAACACATTATTCTAAAGCATTTCAATGCTTTCATAAATGTTTAAGTTAAAATAGAAAACACAGTTTTGGTTAACTATTGATACATAAACAATAAAAATGTGAAATAAAACAATGACAAAAAGAATAGCCGCATTAAAATTTTCATAAAAACTTTCTTATTTTTTAAGAGGGCTATAAGTACCGTTGTATTAAAATTTAAAATGATATTAATTTACCGGTTTTGTACATTACTGTATCCTTTGGGATGTTATATTTATAAAGATATAATTCGTTATTAAACATTAACATTTGCCTAAAATTATGAATTAACTTTGTACAGTAAGAACATTTCATAAATAAAAATTTTATTTCAAAAATCACGAATTTTATTATATGAATAAAATAAAAAAAAATTGAAAATTTACGTAGAAAAATATTTTCTTGAAATTTGTCAAAATTGATCATGAGCAATGGAAAAATCTGAAATTAAATTTCCTCAGTACCTGCTTTTGATGTTTTTATAATTTAATATTTTAAAAAAAATCAACTTTTTAATTATAGGATATAAGTTTTGGTTTCGTCCATTACTGCTATGTATTCCAATTATGAATTAATGTAGGAACCGAACTCAAAAAAAATTGAAAAAACTTTCCCAAGTGACAACCCTATCTCTAGTGACACTTCTTAGACATCTGTGAAGGAATTTCTGCCATACGCATATGAAATAAAGTCGACCTTCCGCTACATGAATTTCATGGATAGTTTTTCGATTACTGAACGTTTACGTTTGAGATTTTGGATTTAATAGCGGGCCGGGTATATCGGTGGTTTTGTTTGAATAAGTATTAATGGCTTCAGGTCGGCTGTTTGTCCAATTTTCAGTGCGGAAAGCTATTTTGTCGCTTCGATCAACTTTTTGCTTATTCACTACGTTTAACTTTGACCGGGATTTATTGAAGTTTTAGATATAGATGAGTTTTAAAGTTTCTTCCTCACACATGTAAGTGTTTTGAAGCACAGGCATTTTCAAGAATTTAAGCTGTTAAAGAATAATACAAATATACAATTTTGTCATCCTATTAATATTATAAATGCGAAAGTTTGTAAGTATGTATGTATGGATGTTTGTTACTCTTTCACGCTCGAATGGCTGAACGGATTTGTCTGAAATTTGGAAGACAGATAGATTGTGACCTGGATTAATATATAGGCTATTTTTAATCCCGATCGCACACCGGGTTTCTGTGAAAACGCGGGCGAAGCCGCAGGTAGCAGCTAGTAAATAATAATGAAGTAAAATGTTATTTACTTTACAATGGGTGAGGTTGGCTTTTGTTAACATTTGGTCTGGGGTTTAAATCCCGGGTCCAACAATAAAGAAAGTCAGGTCTAGGGTTTGAATCCCGGGTCTAACAATTCAAAATATATTGTTTTAAAGATTTTTATCTTTCAAAATTATAAAACAACGTTGCGCGGGATTGGAGAAATGTCCGGATGGCAATAGGTTTGGCGCCATTTTCTGACATGCGTACCTTCGGCTAACTGTGGGTGCCTGGGTCGTACTTCTGCCATCATCTCCTGGGATACTTATTTTATTTTGTTATTCCTTAATATACTATTCTGTTTACGTATATCTACAAAAATTTAATAAAAAAAAGTATGTTCACGCCCATATCCCCGAAGAGGTAGGCAGAGGTACAACCAAGGCACCCACGACTAACCGAAGACATTAAGTCCCACAATGTGATAGGTGGCAAACCTATCGCCTAACGGGCACATTTCCAATCCCGACCAACATTTTTTTTATTAGGAAATTTTCTTTGTGTTGGGCGACCCGGGATTCGAACCCGGGACCTCATGCAGTTAAGTCCAACACCTGAACCGCTAGACCACAGAGGCGAGTTAATAAAAAATTAAATTTTAAATAAATAATTCTTGTAAAGGTAGGACTAACTTAATTTAACTACTTAACTTATCTTAACTACTTTCTTACTTACGTATTATAAAGTTATATACTTATTTAAAAAAATGTCAAATCTATAAAACAAGTGAACAAAAGCAAACAAAACTAAGTTATAAAATTTTCTTTGAAAAAAGTAGTACAAAATCAAATCTGTATCGAAATGATCCACTAAACTGATCACTAACGGCCAATATTAATAATCAATCCTAATCCAAAACTTGCTGTCCGAGATTGATATTTTGATCCATTTTTATGTTATCGCTTGCCAATAACATATCTGTGGACAGGATAAATATGGCAATTAGGTATGGGATAGGCCACCGGATACGCAGCTATCTAGATTGCTTGAAATCCATTAGATTGAGATACATTATTAACATTGGCCGTAAGAAGTTATAATTCTATTCATAATAAGTGCACCTAAATAGATATTTTCTCAAACTCTTTAGCTCAGTTTACAAAA
>NJDC01001925.1:70883-122536 GCA_002245475.1 Calephelis virginiensis | reverse complement strand
CCATTATTTTGGTTTTCATCGTATTCAAATGTAAGCCCCTTTCTTTACAATCTCCTTCCATAACTGTGACCAGTGTTTGCAGCTCAGATGGTGTAGAGCCCAAAAGTACTTAAAAAAGTGCTTAGTATCATTTTTAAATATGTTAAAATTGTTAATCTGCCAATCGAGCCGAGAAAATCCTAAGAATTAAAGACTTTTAAATGGGTTTTGCAGTTCTCGAGTTGTTATAACAAACCTCGTCTTTTACTTTGTATGTTACCAATTTATATAAAATATGAACAAACGCGCTCTATATTATGGTATAATCTATGTGTTGAAATTGCTGAAATTTGCTTAGATAATGCAGGAGGAAACAAGCTATTTCCATAACACGGCGTTAATAGCTCAACTTTATAATCGCTTAGCTCACACAAGCTGTGTATTTCATCAGGCGAGGAATTGTTAACTTATTTTAATTCTATTTCTTATTTTTTTTGTATCAACAGACTTTCCAAAAACTTTGTTTTTTTTATATATAGAAGAGGAGGCAAACGAGCAAGTGGGTCACCTGATGGAAAGTGATCACCTCCGCCCGCGAAAAACGGACATGTTGCGACAAGTTACTCGTTGACCTCCCGATTTTAACGTTTAATGAATCTAACAATCGTACGGCTCACATTTTATGAGTTCCATAGCAGATTGAGAAAAAAACGGATCCCGTATTCTAAAAAGTCCTGTAAATTAAAAGCTAGATATCTTGAAAGTACTAAAATGTGTCCATCCTCGTCAAACTTTTTGAATTGGTTTGACAATCAGAAGCTTTTAAGATATTAAAATATATTCATTTTCATAAACTCCAAAGCTTTATCATTTATTATTAGATTATAATAATATGATTAGGTAACATTTATGTATTTTATTTATTACATATATTATTAATGCAAACGGATTACTTAAGTAAAGGATCACACGTTTCTGACACTGACATGTTAAAGTAATATGCTGAAACACGACAATCACTAGTACTTATAGATTGGCAGTTTTAGACGTAGGTATGTATAGTCAGTATAACATAACATTATCAATAAGCGACTTATATTTCTTACCACCAGGATATACATTTTTCCAATCATATAAAAATCATCCGCAATAAATTTTGGAGCTAATAGCAAAAAATAGAATCCCATCTCTAATCGTTCATAAAACTTCGTTGTAAAAGAATATCCTCGGTCACAAATACCACTTATATAGAATTTATCTTCTTAGGGAGATATAAATAAGGTATGGAGGGTCGGGAGGAAATTGTTAGTAAGTGCCGTAACCGCCCTCAGCCGTCCAAGTTTTACATGTACCCTCTTTTACTGTTTCCGAGTGTTCGAAGGACAGACGGACCGAATGTACATAAATCCCTGCCCTACTTCAACTTGGGCTTATTATGTGAGATCAATGTAGCATGTCATAGCCATAAGGAAGTTAGTTTCAATTTTATGTCACTTTTGGCATTAGCTGTCAACATCTAGTTTGATATTGACTTGGAGAACGGCCTCCTTGGTGGAGAGGTTAGCTACTGATTACGAAGATGCTTCGTTTCTGTCTGATAATAGTTTTGGAAAGCGTTTTACTTATGTATAAAGTAAGTGATACTGGTATGATGCAGATATAAATTTTATTGTAAGTATCTTCACGCCCATATCCACGTAGAGGACACTAAATCCCACATTGTAATAGGTGGCACATATCTATATACAACCGGGCACATATCCAATTGTGAGCAACGTTATTTTTATAATAAAATTTAAAATTTACATTTTCTATTTTTTTTTGTTACCCGAACCGAGATCGTACCCGGGACATCAAGAAGTCAAGTCATAAAATGTTATTGGCCTCATTCATTACAATATCAATCACCTTTGTGCTCAAGCGGATCGGTTTTCGTTAACTAAGTACATAAGCCTATTCAATTCCCGGGTCGGGCAACACAAAATGTGTTTTTCAATTTCTACTAAAACAATCGCCTCTGTGGTCTAGCGGTTCAGTTGTTGGACTTGACTGCATGAGGTCCCGGGTTCGAATCCCGGGTCGGGCAACAAAAGAAATATGGGTTTTTCCAATTTTCTAAAAAAAAAGTTGCTCGGGACCTATCACATTGTGGGACTTAGTATCTTCGGCTAGTCGTGGGTATCCTGGTTGTGCCTCTGCCTACCTCTTCGGGGATAAGGGCGTGAAGATACTTTTTTACTAAAACAAGGTAACTTGTAATTGGATAAGGGGGTAGTTGGCGATAGCTTTGCCACTATCACATTGTGAGACTAAGTAGTAGTTGTGGCTAGCCATGCGCCTACTGGTTGTATCTTTGCCTTCATCATGGTGATACGGGCGTGTCGATTCTTTTTCAATATTTATGTACATAATATGTATGTATGATTTTGTAAAATCTATAAAAAACTATATCTCAATCATATAATTGACTTTTGTGACAATCATTCATGTTTATTGTCAAATGAGATAAAGATTTTTATGTTTATGTTTTTTATGTTCTGGGGTAGGCAGAGAATGAGATGGAGTTTTCATCATTAACTTAAACCCACATCACTACATAGTACAAAACAAAACTTCCTCCGTCTGTATGTCCCTTTGTATGCTTAAATTTTCAAAACTACAAAACGGATTTTGATGCGTTTTTTTTAAATAGATAAAGTGATAGAAGAGGAAATTTAAACGTATATTTCATAACCGTGCGAAGCCGTGGCGGGCCGCTAATTAATTATAAAATCCTTTCTCACTCTTCGAAGCTAGTTTGCTCTAGTTATTTTCTTTCTTTTAAAAAAATGTGAAACTTAAAAGACTTGAAAATTATTTCAAATTATTACAAATATCATCAAAAAATAAACCGTAAATAAATAGCAGCAGTTTCAAAAATGTGTGGTTTTGATAACTTTTAGTGAGGAACATTTATCATTAACATCTCGATCACATCAGCTGTCAAATAAAAAAAAATTCAAATTCATTCGTTCAAAATATGTTATTCAAACGACAGACAGACAACTACACAAACGCTTACGCACACATATATATACAGAGAGAGACACGTTAAACTTATAACACGTAATCAGCTACTTACAACAATATCTACGCATCAGAAAATAATATTACTAAATCAAATGTCTACCCTTGATATGCATAACATTTAATATTACAAAAGTTACTTGTATTATTACAAATGTTATTTATACTAAAAATAATACAAAAAAGTATATTTATTATGTCCCCCAAGTTATAATAAGGCAATCAATAAAAAACCCTATTATCTTTAACCCTTCCCAGCCAATATCGGCTTCTATATTCAGAGAGATGGTATAAATTACCCCGTGTCCGACATGCTTCATAAATATGTAACATTGAGCATAAGTCCGGGCACTTGGAACACCGAATATTATGTACTGACCTGAAGAGGATAGTCTAGCTACGACAATTGTTCGCACGATTTAAGTTAACGTAGCATCAATTTAATTAAAATTGGCTTACACAAGAGGTTTAATACCATTAATTGTTATCATAGTATTGTCACATTAATTACATATGTGTGGTCAATGTATACATTTCATGGTTAGGAAATTCGGTAGCTTGCTTGTCGTCTAATCCTATAAAAACAAAAAGAAAATAAAAAAATGAAAAATAAATCTGCAACCCGAAAAATCCAAAAAAAAAACAAAATTAAAAAACTTCATTTTCCCTTTCTGCAGCCAAATATGAAAATGTCTTTTTTAAAATAAATAGAATACTTACAAGTTAATTAAGATTAAAAATTACCAGTATGTAATATAATATTATTTATGCATTTTATTGATTAGAATTTAATCCTTATATAAAACGTTGGCTAACAATAAAGTGACGTTGTTAAAGTCTATAGACGTACACAACAGTAGTCATTTCGAAAAAGAAAAAAAAATTAAAAAAAATAATTAAAATATACTTTACAAAAATGGGAACAGTTTTGAAGCGTGTAAACTCACCTATTTAAAAGGCTTACGAGCCCTTTCTAAAATTAACAAGACATCCTTAACTTATTTACAGTTTGTGAGTGGATACTAGGAACATTTCTTAGTATTATGAAATTCTTCCGTTTGTTTGCTTTACTTTCATATAAAAATTGTCTTACCACGTTTTCATTTCATTGTCATATTGTGACAGTAGAAACTTATTTCATAAAAATCTGTTTTGTGAGAATAATTCGCTAGACTATCTAGTCAAATAAATTCGATTTGAACACAACCGTGGGTACATTACGACCTATATTTGGGGTTATTATTTTGTATTATCGTATCAATATTGTTATTGAGGTGTCGATGTGAGAGCTCACTGTCTGGGATATATATCTATTATAAAACACTTGAAAAGGCAGCATTCTTTTATAATTCTCAATTGGGTAATAAATATTTCACACGGTATATTCCAAAACTAGCTTATCTTCACGGTTTTGTTCTTATTGGCTTCAGTTTTTAGAAGTTCGTTTTGCTAAAAGTTAGCAGTTTTGAATAAATAATTTTTGTTTTCCAGCCTCCTATTCTCAAACTAACGAGCGAATAAACTAACAATCTTTTGGAAACAAAAATTTCCAATGCTCATGCATGCTACTATTTACCAGTATTAATCGTACACACGTTACTACTACCATTACAA
Organism: Calephelis virginiensis; assembly: GCA_002245475.1. NCBI lineage: Eukaryota > Metazoa > Arthropoda > Insecta > Lepidoptera > Riodinidae > Calephelis > Calephelis virginiensis. The sequence continues at coordinate 117,877 of NJDC01001925.1, read as the reverse complement.
AAAAAAGATTGCTTTAATGAAGTCACTGTACATTACGGGTTTCAAGTTCTTTTGTCTACACATTCTTAACTATAAAAACACACCTTTGAACATTGACCGGGCAATCTATGCTTGATTTTGCTCTTTTCAACGAAAGCCTCATAGGCAAGCGTTAGTAAACAAAAAAAAAATACCTTTGTCATCTAACAGCTCTGAAAGTAAGTACGCTCGGGATTTCGTTTTAATAATGAAATATTAACGAAAGCGCTAAGTCCTGAATCTAAGACATACAAAGCAACAAAATATAATACATATTTTAACATCTATATACATAAAAGAAAGTAGTGATAGTTACACTTTTTATAACTCACGAACGGCTGAACCGATTCGGCTCAAAATTGGTAGGGAGGTAGCTTAAAACCAGGAGGAGGACATAGGATACTTTTTATCCTGTTCGATTGGAACGAAAATGTTAAAAACAACATTTTAATTTTTCCCATACAAACTGAACGGGCGGAACGAATTTCTAACTAGTTTATAACATTGTTAAAGTTTGTTATTTTAACAACAAAATTATCAATTAAAAGTTTCGAAAGGCCTCATCCGTATAATAGGAAAAGCGGAGATGCAACCTACTTACCCAAGACTAGCCGAAAGTAATAAGTCCCACAACGTGATACTCGCAGGTATCTTACTTCTCTATTTCAAGTTTAATATTATGTTATTTAAATTTACAAAGAATATCGCATTTTTTCTATTTCTCACAGATTTTATTATCAGATCATGACTTGGTAGCATCGGGAACACTGTGAAAATATCCTTTTATAAAAAAAATTCAATTTTTGAAATTCGTTCACAAATGACGAATAATCAGTTAAAAAATTTGAAATCATATAACCTTACATTTTTTTGAATGTGGCAATAAAATTTGCCTGAACTCTCCTAGAACCCAACTAATTAAGACATACAAGGTTAATATTATGGATTCCATTTTTATTCATCTTTATAATATATAAATTAATCCCAAGACTAAGACTTAAGACTTGGGTATGTCAGAAAGAGCATGAAAGTAGGATAAATGCGGTCGAAATGAGAGCACTACGGAAAATCTGTGGTGTAACGCTCGCTGACCGCATTCGTGACAGTGAAATCCGAGAAAGAGTGGGATTGGAAGAAAGTGTTGGTGTGAAAATGCGAAAGGGCATGCTCCGCTGGTTCGGTCATGTGGAAAGAATGACAGATGAAAGATTGACAAAGCAGATATACAATGCGAATGTGGATGGATGTAGGTACCCGGGGAGACCAAGGCTGACATTTCACGATCAGATCAATCGGATATTATTCGAGGGTGGTGTCAAGAGTCTCCGAAACCGGCGTGTTTGTATGAAAAGGGTTATGAATGTGTAGGAAGCAAGACAGGCTTGTCAGGATCGTGAGGTCTGGCACTCGATACTCTCTGCCTACCCCGTAAGGGACTTGGCGTGAAGATATGTATGTATGTATGTGTATGTATAAATAAATCCCCATTTTGCGTGGTCATTGCATCGCATCTGAATGGAAAGACCGATTTTGCCAATTCTTTCTTATTGTTTTAGATATTTTCAGGAGAAGGTTTTTAAGAAAAGAAAAACCGAGATTATTGCATGAAAAATGGAAAAAAAATGCTTTAATCAAGAACAACTGCTAGTAACTGTTAATGTCAACCGATACTAAGTTCACTGGATCGGCGTGTATTGTGACAAAATTAATATAACAAAGCTAAGTTTTAATTTAAACTTACATAATGCAATACAATAACCAAATGCTCAAATCTAGTTGCAAAATTAAATGTGAAACGCTGGTTTCACAAATGAAATGGTTTTCATACTCTATTTCACATTTCTATGGATTGTATATAATTGTGTTTGGGCACAGGATATATTTGGTCGATTCACATTCAAATTCTAATAATTGTAACGCTTATCCACAATTGTTATTATTAAAATAAGCGGTCAGATAAATCTAATGTCATTTTACTCTATTACATTAATTAAGTTTGCTGATAACGCTTTCAACGTTTTTTAAGTAAACACTTCTTTAGTGACGTTGCGCATTTTTTTTGGAATGGATAAAAACTTCTGAACTCGCGTCAGGACACGTGACCTGATCGCAAATTCGTAAGGCAGCGCAGGGCGCTTGCGCGAATTTTCGCGTTGTCATGTTTGTTTACGATAGCGCAATAAATGTATATTGTATTCTACCACATATATGATACGAGTAGTACTTTCATACTGATATAATTAAAGAAATTTGTGCAAAATTATTCCCTAACCATTCCAAAATATCAAAAGTGCACTACGTTAATATTCAAGTTTTCACTTCTACCGGCACTCCCGAAATGCAAACCGTCGTTTTTTTTATGTTTGAGGTCAGCAAACAAGCACTCGGCTATACTGATGGTAAAAAATCATGACTTATAGACAACAAATATGTTACAGGTGCGTTGCCCTCCAGAGGTCAGGATGGAAGTCCTTTTGTGCAAGTCTACCGGATACCCTACCTTCCAGACTGGAACATGATAGAGTCTTTATGTTATATCGATATGGTGGCCTATTCCTGCCAGTGAGACAGTGGATCCCTACCATGGCATGTTGCTGCATAGTACTTGATCAGAAAATTGATGCAAGTTTAGTTATTTTTACTAGCCAAGCTGGTGGACTTCGTATCACTTGATATTAACAGGAATTCCCTGCAAATTTCCAGTTTTTGTTTTCGTAAGAGCCTTTTCATAACAATACAACGAAATAATTGCTAGCAAAATGGGTCCATAAATTTATTTATTAAAATTACGATAACAACTAAAAGGCCAGTGTTGTTACAAAATACATCTATTGGCTTCTTAATGTCAAGGTCTTGTCGGAATCAATGAAAGAAGAGCTGCCAACTAAAGTGCGCGCCAGATAAGTCGACGCTGAAAAGAGAGCGCTGCTAATGTTACCAACCGTATAATCGTATTTACCCTCACATTTTATGAAAATTCATTACGAATTATTAATATTTCTTACAACTAACATAAAATAGTTTTACAAGAGCCATTTAATGCTAATTAAGATAATTTTTATTTTAATACTATCTGATTTGACAAACGTTGTCCTGTCCTAATTATGAATAGGTATTTTTTTTATGATATTAGAAGGCAAACAAGCAGACGGATTTCCTGATGTTAAGAAATTCACGCCGCCTAGAGACACCAAAGGTGGTAATGGTGCGTTGCCAATCTGAGGCCGGGATGTTAGGCCTCGAGCAATTGTAAGTTTACCGGCTACCCTCTAACCGGAACACTTGAATAGCAAGCATTGTTACGTAAGTAAATTGTTCCCTCCTTTCAGATGTGATGTAATGACCAAAGGAAATAGTGATTTATTTTTATATTTAAAGATAAACTAGCTGACCTGGCGAGGCACCTCATTGTCAGTTCTAAACACTTCTATACTAAATAGGTAGCAGGTTTATTTCTTCGTCTTCTTTCTTTATCCACCTATCACATTATTTTTAGCCACCTATCACATTGTGGGACTTAGTATCTTCGGCTAGTCGTGGGTGCTCTGGTTGTGCCTCTGCCTATCTCTTCGGGGATATGGGCGTGAAGATACTTCTTTCTTTATGTCTTTTAGCAACTACTATGCGCGGTTGATTTCGCCAGTTTCAATTATATGGTGGTTGTCACATACGGACGTACAGATGGACATGTCGAACCTACACAGGTTTCATTTTATGAAATTCGATTGAGGAACCCCAAAAAGTTTTTAGGGTCGTATACTATCGAAGAAATTAAGTTTGTAACAATCATTTCAGGTATTGATTCATTGAATTGAAAACATACTCGTACATATCTATAGTAGTAGTAGTAGTATCTTCACGCCCATATCCCCGAAGAGGTAGGCAGAGGCACAACCAGGGCACCCACGACTAGCCGAAGACACTAAGTCCCACAATGTAATAGGTGGCAAGCCTATCGCCAACCGGGCACTTTTCCAATCCCGACCAACATTTTTTTTTTTAGGAAATTGGAAAAATCCAATTTTCTTTTTGTTGGCCGACCCGGGATTTGAACCTGGGACCTCATGCAGTCAAGTCCAACACCCGGACCGCTAGACCACACAGGCGATCATACATATCTATAAATTTTTAAAGAAAGAAAAAATTTCGCCCTACGTTAACGGGTTAGAAAGGAATTAAAAATTTCGCCACGGGACTTGAATCCTCAGTAGCTCAATTGGTTAGAGCATTCGTCGGCTTGAGACGAAATGTTACAGGTTCAAATCCTGTCTGGGGCGAAATTTTTTCTTTCTTTAAAAATTTATAGAAATCTATCCCAAGCACAGGGCAAGTGCTAAAATAAAAATACTCGTACATAGTTTTCACAAACTTTTGTTTTTTTTTCTTATTTATTTTAAATTGCATATTTAATTTTGAATAGAAGGCATTCAATTTTCATATTTTTTTTGTTTTCCTTCATGTTTTATTTAAATTTTTCGTAACACTACAAACACCAGCATGTTTTATTAAAAATATAATTATATACTGGTTTAAGATCCGAACCTAAGTCAACCTGCATTTAGCTGATAATAGGATGAAACATATTATATATCTATACATCTTGTAGATCTTTAATAAATTTAGCCCATTAGAAAATATTTTAAAAATCTTGGAGTAAGTACGTTTTTTTATTTTTAAATATATTTTTTTTATCAAATGTCAAAAATTGCAATATCAAAAAAAAAGAAGAAAATTTTAGCCTGTATAAAGCGTAAAAAATGTGAAGAAGTTGGGTTGACTGTTATTTACCAAGTCTGCCAGGTATGCTAAGGTTCACTTGATTGTTTTATAGGAAAAAGATATGTCAACACATAGGTTGACTTATTGCTAGCACTTTGATATAATGTTATCTGCAAAAAAAGTCATTTTTTTTCCTGTACTGGGTTTTTATAGGCAACACATTTTTAACATTATTTCTAAATAATAATATTAATATACTAATACACTAAATTTATTATAAATTGTGTTATTTCATATTATCAGCTCGGTGTAGATCCTCGTAGGTACGGATCTTCTACTATACGTAACGAGCACATTTTATATTTCAAGAAACGTTTCAAAAGTGGAATCTTCTTAGTGCGAGTGAAGGGGCATGCCGCGGTAAGACAAGTATTGCAAGAGGCCGGATTTCTCCACTCGAGGCGACCGCAGCTTTTGACAGTTTGACCTGTGTTGCCAATAGAATAAAATTTGCAGCCTTGTAAATACTCTTGCTGTGGTTTTGGAGAATCCCGAATTTAACGACTTCAAAAAACATGAGTTGCGCATTAAAATTTTACTGAAGTACAAATACCTGCCTAATATATTTACTCTTCGCACATCATTATATACAATTTATATTTATCAATAGTTTTACATAATATTTGCAATAAGCATATAACAGTTTTACTTTTATTAATATAATATAATATAATAGTTGTCTATACCTGAATATTATTAATAATTTTAAAAAGTAAAATTTGTTTCTTTTTTGTTTCTTAACAATGAATAAAAATCTGTGGAAAAAGAATTATAGTTTTACAAGCACAAAATAAGATCTTACTAGGCAAAGCTTGTAGCCAATACTGTTCAAATAATTACCATTACGACCACATATTATGTTATATAATTAATAGTCAATTAATAAATAAGTAAATCTGTCCAACTACTTAATTGATCTATATTTATAAGTAATATAAGCAGTCTCATTAAAAATGGTTTAGGTTAAGTAATGAGCAACTACTGATGTTAAATAAATCCTACGTAACGTTAAGAGCACGTTTTATATTTCAAGAAACATCATTGTGGAAATTTAGCACTCGTCAAGAGCATAGGTACTAAGAAACAAATTTAGGAACTAGTCGGAATTTTTCACTCGAGATGACCCTTTGACAGTTTGACCTGTGCCGCCAATAGAATAAAGATGAAGCATCATAAACATTCACGCTGTAGGTTTTTGCGTGATCCCAGTTTTATGTATGTAATATACATAGATACGTGAAATAAAATATTATTAGATAACACTTAATATTTTTATATTTAAATTTTCACTTTTAATATTAATATTTTTTTTTCAGAAAGATGATTATTATTTTTTTGTTAAAACTTTAGTTACAGCAAATATAACCGCCTCGTTGCTTGAGTGGCAAGTATACGCCTAACTACATTGACAAACCGCGAGCATCGTGTTCGGTTCCCGACGGAATCAGGCATTTGTGTGATAAACCAAATGTCTGCATTTCGGGGTTGGGTATTTATTAAATATATTCTGGCATCTATTTAAGTATTTCTAAATATTAGAATCGTTGACTAACACCCATAACATATACATATAATTTGCTTAGATTCAGTTTGTGTGACTTGTTCAGGGATATTTATTTATTTTTTAATAAAATTGTTCTGTAAAACATAGTCAATCGATGTTACAAATCTTAAATGTAAAATTAACCCCCACTTCAATTCATAGCATCACGCTTAAACCCATAGCCCAATTTCGTTAACTCTTTTTTTTGTTCTGTCGGTTATTGCCAGGATGAAATTTTATACAAAAAAACAATATTCATAGTTAGGACAAAACAACGTCTCTGTCGAATCATAGCTAACACTTAAATGTAAGTATATTTCATTTATACTTAATTATAGACAAGTAATTATGAACTACAAAATTACTCTTCCAAAAAAAGTTTTTTTTTTTGGAACATACATTTATGTTCCAAAAAAACTTTAAGTTTCAATGTGAAAGAATCCATGGCAAATTCTTAGTATTTTAAAAACCTTTATAAATACACATTAAGAGAACATTTTACATTTCAAGGAAATAACTTCAAGAGGAAACTTCTTAACGCGAGTCAAGAGGCATAGCGCGGTAAGACAAGTGTAATGAAAAGCCGGGATTCTCCACTCGAAGCGACCGCAGCCTTTGACAGTTCAACCTGTGTTGCCAATAAAATAAAATATGCAACCTCGTAAATACTCTTGCTGTGGCTTTCGCGGATCCCGGGATTTACTTATAAAACATAGCAACGTGCCATTTTGCCGAGTGAATAAAGGTTTTATTATATTACGTGCGCATTTTATGTTAAAAAGTCCTTAACTTGTGTTTGTAACGGTCAAAATATACAGGGATAGACTTTATATCTGTTTTTTTGTATGCATGTGTGTGTGTGTGTGTGTGTGTGTGTGTGTGTTTGTGTGTGCGTGTGTGCATTTGTAAGGTCATGGTCATGTCTCTCCACCTTAGATCGAATCTTAATCTTGTGTTCCCTTTTTTCAGTGCTGCATGATTTGACTCCCTCCCGCACATTCCAAAATACATTATTTGAGTCGCACAGCACGGCACATGACATTTACATTTAAGTAATGACCACTTCCTACTTGTGGCTTTTGTCACATTGATTTTTAGCAAAATCTTTTCGCATTCTCGCATTAGGCAGTTAGGATAAGGAATGCTCAATCTGTTGATAATGGAAAATCTTACTGTAAATTGTCATTTAAACGTCAGCTTGAAAACAGCTATTTTTATGATAGCGAATTAGTAAATGGATCTTCTGGTGGCTTAATATAGGACTAGCGCTACCGTAAAGGTTGGCTCTTCTCTTTCATTTCTCTCTTCAGAGTGGTCAAAGCCGTCATCTAGTCTTGGCGTTTATGGTTGTAAATAGGCCGTAAAAGTTATAGGTTTGCAATTGTTTGGTATTGATGGTGGGTGGGCTGTTTGGAAAGTCTTCCGAATATCTCATCCTTTGAACTGGAACATCACACTGATATTAACACTCCGATAACTTGCGACATCTTTGTGAGTCTGGTTCTATTCAAAAAGTTGCCTGCAAAATAATGCTCACTGTAAAACCAAATTTATAAATCATTTAGTTTTTTAAGTATGGCGGGTACTTCTTTGTTTTTAGTGCGCAAAACAGAGTTCTATTAAAGTTTTTTTATGTCACGAGAATTGCGATATACACAAATATTACAAGGAATGAAAATATTTTATTTTACAAAAACATGAATTTCATTCTTACCGCCCTGTTATGAATACCTTTAGTATTCAGCAGGAATTTGATCAAGTCGATGAGAGATCATTAAATGTTTGTGATTTTAATGATAGTATTATAAAAGTAAAACAGCTTAATGACTCCAATACGCCAGTAAAATTAAAACAAAACATTAGCGTGGTATAAACCGTTTAATTTTCAGCGGGACGCTGCAGGCAATTGGCCGTTATTTCATATTATGGACGTGCTACATGAGGCAATTAAAGTGGAAATAAATTCATATCTAAACTGCAAAATATTATGCAAAATATCATAACTCACTCTTGCATCCGCAAGCGATAATAACACATATATCAAAAGCAAAACAGACAAAGTCGTACGAATCGATCCTGAAATTTTAAAACGCTTGGGAATTTTATCAGAACACATTCATTGATTCGCGTGAATGTTTAAATACCCCAATTAATGGATAAGGATCGTTAATATTAATTCTGGGGATGCAATCTGTTTGGCGGAGTAATTCCGTTAATAAATAACGAGGAATTACCTGACACCTGCATTAATTAATTACTTGGAATATTAAAAGAGTGCGCCATCTTTGTTTTAATTCTTGTGGTTGGATTCACTATGGATGGTTTAATTCAATGTAATTATTCTCTTTGAAATTGCATTTTCTCCGCATTTCGTATTTAATCACGAAATCACTGTAAGCTCTCTTCTGTCCACTAAATGTTTCCCTGTCTACATTTCAGCATTTACCGTGTGGAAGAGCCTTTATTTATTTCTTATTTTTAACAGAATTTCAGCAAATGCATCACTTGTTTTGTGTAAATTTTCTGTAAAAGTTTTTATCGTGTAACATTTTTTGAAGTGTTATTTGTTTCATGGAAGAGAACTTGCAGCAACGCCAACGGCGTTCCCAGCACTATCTTTAATAATAAAAGATGAAATTGTTTGCAAACCAGCATTATTTTTTTAAGGAAACGCCGATAAGCTTTTTATTCTACATCGAGATCTTATATATTACAATTATTTTCATTTTAACCAAGTTTGAAAAATTTATGAGATTATATGAATGACTTAATTCTTACGTAAGATTACAGGTAGTGGGTTAATTTTCTAGTAAGATTGTATTTTGCTTATCAATATTCCAAAACATGAAGTATCTTTATGTCCATATCACAGTAAAATTAGGCAGAGGCACAACCAGGGCATCCTCGACTAGCCGAAGACACTAAGTCCCAAAATGTGGTAAGTGGCCAACCGGGCATATATCCTATCCCGAGCAACATTTTTTATCATGAAATTGGAAAAACCAAATTTTATAGTTGTTGACCGACCTGGCAATCGAACCCGGGACCTCTTGTAATCAAGTCCAACTTTTGAAATGAGTTCAATTTTAATTTTATCTCGCCTAAAAAAAGAAGAACATTAAACATAGATAACTAAAAAATCGTTGAATTGATCGGCATAAAATTGTACCTTAATATATCTAATAAAAGATAAAAAAGTTAAAGTTTGAAAAAATAAACGTTTATTTATGGTCATCCGCTAAGTAAAAAAATTAAAATGTCGTATGGCTGCTCTTAGAAAGGACAGTTATTTTTTAAATGGTCATTAAGTCGACATTATTCACCACAAGATACTTTATTACTCACAAAAATGTGATTTTTGTACTCAGTCAAAGACGTCAAATATTTTATAATCAGTCTTAAGTCAACTTTGTCAATTTAAAATTGTGTCTTAATGTTAGGTTAAATGTTGATTGACGTCTCTAAGTGTGACCATTAAGCTAAAATTAATACGTAATTTCAAATTCAAGCAAATATGAATCGTACGTAAAAAAAAGAGCTTGACGTGTTACATGTCTTAATCTCCAAGAGGAACCTTTCCAATTACACAAGACGCTCTTGAGATATTTAACGAGCTCACCTGCTCAAGCGTTTCTTCAACAATCTAGCATTTAACGTGTCTAAGCACATATTATTCTTCAAATGAACATTCTGATTTACTTCCTTGGTATTAAGTATCTATTTATCTTATAAGCTCGTACTTTCTAATCATTTTACAATTTTGGTATCAAAATTTACAGCTTTGAATCAATTTCCAGAGTTGGATTGAAATAGATCCATAGTAAAGTCGTCAGATTTTTTCTACTTGATTTTTACATCTTGCAGTTAGTAATTGTCTAGATAATAATTGAGGATATTTTGTGAATTGAGGAAATGTTCAACCAATCTTAAAATCGCTTTTTACTTTTGACTCTCTAAATTGAGCTAGGACTAGCTCTTTTTTCGAATACTACGCGTATCACTACTTCTAATTGCTTCAATTTTGCCTTTTCAAAATGACGACTTTATTTTCTATAATTACTAAAATAAAACTGTAGCACAATCTCAACTCTTTAAATTTTAAAAAGTTCACACTATGACCACAACAATCATTTTATTTGTATTTTTAATTACTAATCGATTTCATGTTAACTTTTTATAAGCAAGCAAATAGTCTTATAGGTATTTTACGACTTCACTTCTCTTTAATCTAGAATGAAACCTAAAGAAATATTCTTTAGGTCAAGATTCGAAAATATTTCAATTACATTCAACAGAAGAAATATATTTTTTCAGTCAACGTGACAAAATAAATTAAACAAGAAAACATGGTTTCATCAGAAAAAGCGCTTGATCGAAATCGGAAACTGAATGCATGCTACGTCAGAAATTAATTGCATTTCTAAACAACGCTGGATCAGCGCATCGAGAGCAGAGCTAGCACTCATCGGGAATGGGAGCTGGCGTGACGTCACGTGGTGACGTCAATTATCGGTGTTACATAGCCGTTTGGTCATGTCACATAATGGTTACATCAACGTGACGAGTTGTGGTATTTGTCACTTTACGCATTTGTAGTGGACAAATCACATTGATTTCATTTTAAAGTAGTTACATAGCTTACCCATTTGCATTCCTATCAAACACATCATAAGAGACAAGCTACGCTATTTTTTTGTTAAATATATATATATATATATATATACATATACGCGGCTTCGTCCGCGTAGTCTATTTATTTAATATTTAACTCTCCAACGCTACCCGTTGAAATTTTAAGATGAAAAACGGCCTACGTCCTTCTTCAAACTTTAATCTATTTTTATTTAAATATCATCTAAAAAGTATTACAAGATGATGTTCTGGAAATAATAAATTTAGAAAGTAGTGCACTGAGCACAACCGTTTCATAATGAGTCAACCACGCGCATTCCACGTATATGCGCATATAGTATTAACGTAGTGATTATATTCTTTTTGACAGTGTTATTTTAAAACTGCGATATCTCCTATGATATTTATTCAAATCGAGTGATGTGAAATGCAATTTTGTATTAAATTAAATACTTGTGATGAATGACGTATTTTTTTTTGGATAAGGATTAACATCGTGTTTATAAAATAACCTTCGCAAATAATGCAGTATTTTGAAACAAATTTGGTTACCATAAAAAAAGGTTATAGTGAACTAACCTTAAAAGATAGAAATGTGCTGTCGCGGACTTTTTCAGGGACTTTTAAAGGTTATCAATTCTTTCATACATGATTTTTACGAAGCGTGCGCTACGTTAACGGTGAAAGTTTAACTCAATAGGAAAAAATCCGCCGATTTTAAAACATTTATCATTGGTGCTCCGCCTCTATTGATCTTAGCGTGATGATGTATATAGCCTATAGCCTTCTTCAATAAATGGAATTTCTAACACTGAAATTTCAAGCAAACAAACAAACAAACTCTTCAATTTTTTAACATTAGTATTGATAGTATAGATTTTGGTTCCAAGCTCTTACAAAAAATATAGACGAATTGCTTTCATACCAACTTAGTCATAAAAGGCGAGTTTCGGTTAATTTTATTAAGAGAAAAATCTGGAAAATTAATTTGTCTATACTGAACACATTTAGCAGTGACGTGGTTTTGCACGTTTCCATGTTTATATTCTTTTATAATAAGGTCGATAAGTATACTTTTGATTAAATTATTGCTATAAAAAGTAGCCTATGTTCTTTTATTCCTAATAAAGTGTCTGAATACAAAGCTTCACTATTATATTTTCAAAAATGACGATTTTCCATACGAACATTCATCACCAATTTTTACCCCAGTTTTCGGGGGTGCGGGTGGATGGCAACATATCGCCTTGGTTCGATGTTAATATTGGCGTCAAGCAGGGTTGTGTGTTGTCAGTGCGCTTGTTTATCTTATATTTGGACAAATGTCTTCAAAGGTTAAGATCATTAAATGTGGGAATGCGTATGGGTGACCAAGTGGTGAACTGCCTGCTTTATGCAGATGATGCTGTACTTTTAGGCTCTACACCATCTGAGCTGCAAACACTGGTCACAGTTATGGAAGGAGATTGTAAAGAAAGGGGCTAACATTTGAATGCGATGAAAACCAAAATAATGATGTTTGAAAGAGACGTAGCCAGAACGGATGTAAGAGTTTTGGTTGATGATGTAATGCTGGAACAAGTGAATGAAATTGTATATCTTGGTTGTGCTTTTAGCAGGGATGGAAGGTACACCGCGGATGTACAGAGGAGATTGAGTGCAGGGAATAATGTGAATGGAGCGTTGGGTAAGCTATTCCAAAGCGAGGTTTTGAGTCAAAAAGCTAGACGCACTTTGCATAATTCTGTGCTTATTCCAACGTTATTGTATGGAAGCGAGAGTTGGGTATGTCAGAAAGAGCATGAAAGTAGGATAAATGTGGTCGAAGTGAGAGCACTACGGAAAATCTGTGGTGTAACGCTCGCTGACCGCATTCGTAACAGTGAGATCCGAGAAAGAATGGGATTGGAAGAAAGTGTTGGTGTTAAAATGCGAAAGGGCATGCTCCGCTGGTTCGGTCATGTGGAAAGAATGACAGATGAAAGATTGACAAAGCAGATATTCAATGCGAATGTGGATGGATGTAGGTACCCGGGAAGACCAAGGCTGACATTTCACGATCAGATCAATCGGATATTATCCAAGGGTGGTTTCAAGAGTCTCTGAAACCTACGTGTTTGTATGAAAAGGGTAACGAATGTGAAAGAAGCTAGACAGGTTTGTCAGGATCGTGAGGTCTGGCACTCGATACTCTCTGCCTACCTCATAAGTGACTTGGCGTGAAGATTTGTATGTAAAACTTAAAAACTTAAAAAAAATGTCATATGATTTTTTTAGTTCATTACAAACATTTACATGTATACCAACATGATAAAATTTTCTCCGTCGAGCCTTTGTAACCTAATAATCCCTAAAGCGGAACGTATGCCCCACAGATCAAAAGAATAAACATACTTTAGCTTCTTTGTTACGAGTTTATTTCATTTAAATCCTTTCAGATACCTTGCTTAGTAAAAATATTTTCAAAACGAAAATAAATTGTATTTAGCAAAACATAAGCATCATAGTTAATGAAATACTTCTCGCAGAACTCTACAAGTAAATCCATTGACATTAAAAAAACATAGGTGCAGGTGACTAAAAAGGGGCAACAGAATATATTTTTAGTATTTTTTAAATTTTTAGCCTCTCTGGTCAATCCATCCGACATCAAACTTGACTTTTTGAGGTCCCAGGTACGATCTCCGAGTCGGGCAATGACAAAAATTAGAAAATGTAATATACATTTATAGTTCGATATATAAAGTTATCGCCTCTGTGGTCTAGCGGTTCAGTTGTTGGACTTGACTGCATGAGGTCTCGTCCGGTTTAAGAGATTTTTCTACTATATATATAAAATTATTTAAGTTATTTTATACAACCATAAGTAATAAAAATAATAAAAGAATAAATAAAACGTTCACTTTGTGTTTCACTTTATTGTAACACCTCTTTAAAACATGTTTATGTTAGTTTAACCATTTGGAAGACACTCACCCTTCATACATAAATAGATTTCGCAGGAAATGTCTTTAATAAGACGCTTGGTATTCCAGTCTCAGGTTGCTAATAAATATGACTATCATATCATATCGTATCATATTATAAGCAGCGTATATTTCGAATTAGTAGAAACTCTGTTACTTTTCTTAAACGTCCAAAAAATATTTCAGATTACAGCATTACCGTCAGTGGTAAATTTCGAAAAAAATATGAGCTTTAAGAGAAATGTAGACCAAAAAATTAAATTTCAAAGGGTAACACAAAATATGTACTTACTTAGTTAAAAAGTTTGCTTCCACTGCCGACATTTAAACAAAGGACAAGAAAATATTAACTTTAGAAACAAGAATGGAAACTATAAATAATTTTTAAGAAGTAACAAATATGTTCTCCAAAAAATAACAGCTCCTTTTATTGACATTTTATTCGAATATTTTCCTTTCTCCAATCATAGTATTATTTTAAATTGTAACTCTGACCTATTTAAACATTCTGACAGACCAATTTATTTAACCACCGTCTGAACAATTGCGATAAACTGTATAAAAATACGGATAAATTGGTATATATAAAAAAAATATCGCATTTGTCACTGTTATCAAGCGACGTTAATTTATAACTGTCTGTTTTATGGCATTGGGAGAGAGACAAGACAAATTCACACTATATACACTTCTCGTCTTGTCCCTTCTTGTATATGTGGAAATATACTTTGTGAATACCAAATATGACAATGTTGTGTTGCCAAAATAACGATAGTTTCAGAAGCGCGTAAAGCCGGAAACAAACTATCGGACGCGGCTGACGGACGCGGCTGACAGCCACAACTTTCTTGTTTTCTAAGCTCTGCAAACTATCGAACGTGACCATTGAGCGTTGGACGTCCGAAAGATATATGGCGCGTATAATGTTTATTTCAGCCGTAAGCGTCCGCGGACGACATGTGCATACTTATTAGTCGCGGCTTACAGCCGCGTCCGTAAGCTGCGGCTGATATGTTTCCAGCTTAAATGTTCATTATCTAGCCCACTCTTCAAAAGTGCCATTAAAAATTGGAGACAAGAGCTTGAATCGAATTGTAAAATTTAATAACGATGTGGTAAAGTATATTGTACCAGTTCGCACATATTGGAATATCCTTCTTACCAATTTAATTACAACATTACGTATACTGGTAACTAAGAGAACTAAATTTCCGTCCAAAGACGCTCTAGATTTCGAAACGTAAATTGTCAAACATACTCGATAGAAATTAATGGTAAGGGTTCTGTATTCATCTCATATATTTAATGCCCTGCAACCCACTAAACTAACTAACTAATCTACCAACTAACAACTAACCAAGTGAAGCTAAATATAAGAGTTAAATTGGAAACCCGAATTAAACCTTGATTGATTGTTTTATTTTAGTATTACCTGTAATTAACAAACAGCAGTCTGATAAATTTCAATTATATTTAAATGGTAACTACCTAATTGGTTTGATGTTTGTTTTAGGTAAACATTTAATGTCAAAATTAAATCTAACATGGGAAAGGTTGCGCATAAATAATTTGGTAGATAATCCATACAAATGAGACATATTGTGACATAATATTCTAAACGACGAAAAAACCTCACCGCTTAATCAATGTTATATATAACCTACCCTTAGTCTCTTGAAGAGACTTTTTTCGACCACTGAAGGCTCAAATCTTGGAGTTTTTATTTCAATCCGGTTTTATCGATTACGTCACATGTTATACAAGTTTACATTTAAATGATCGGCCAAAATTATTTAACATTAAAGCGCGTTTTAAATATCATTGCAATATTTTAATATTTTTTCCATAAATATGACCACCTTGTCAGTAACGAGGCTAGCATATACAGGCGTATAGCACACATACAGCTAGGCAGCTTCACCAACTGATCCCGAAGCTCGAGATCGATTCCCGGAGGGGGGCAGGTATTTGAGAACCCCTAGGTGGGTCTGGGTGTTTATTAGATTTATTCTGGTATCTATTTTCGTATCGCCTCTGTGGTCTAGCGGTCCGGGTGTTGAACTTGACTGCATGAGTTCCCGGGTTCGAATCCCGTGTCGGCCAACAAAGAGAAAATTGGATTTTTCCAATTTTCTAATAAAGAATGAATGTTGGTCGGGATTGGAAATGTTCTCGGTTGGCGATAGGCTTGCCACCTATCACATTGTGGGACTTAGTGTCTTCGGCTAGTCGTGGGTGCCTTGGTTGTACCTCTGCCTACATCTTCAGAGATATGGGCGTGAAGATACTTTTTTTGTATTTATATACTCGAACCCATAATAAAAGAATATACATAAATAAATAGTACATAAATATTCCTGGACAAGTCACACAAATTGAATCTAACCCCAAAGTAAGCAAATTATATGCTTGTGTTATGGGTGTTAGTAACCGATTCTAATACATAAAAATACTTAAAAAGATACCAGAATAAATTTAATTTTATAAACACCCAGACCCGGAAATGCAGACATCTGAATGTTCATCACATAATTGCCTGATCTCGTCGGGAATTGGTTGTTGCTTACTTTGAGGTTACATTTAATTTGAGTAAATTTTCAAGGGATATTTATTTATTATTATTATTTTAAAATTCTCTCATATGGACGGGTGATGATGTCACCAAACTGCATATGCAATTGCTGTCGGTGGGAGTCAGCTAAATCAGAAAATTTAGTTTTTTACGTTATATTGGTGTGTCTTGTATTTTACATCGGATAAAAATACTCGTAGCAATTTCCGTCAAGTGAGTTATGTATCAACTTAACCTATATCACTATAGTTCAAGTTGATACATAACTCACCTTCTCACATACTTCATAAGATTCCGCGTTCAAAACCCTGATCAGGCAACAAAGCCCTATCTTTTTTTTTAAATTTTATCATAAAATCAACATTACCCGAGATTGAATAAGTGTCCAGTCGGCAATCGGTTTTGCACCTATACCATTGTGGGACTTATTATCTTTGGTTAGTCAAAATATTCCGCTTGCACCTCTGCTTACATCTTCTTAGATACAAGTGTAAGGATTTGTGTTAAATAACTTTTGAATTGGAAGACTTTGGCCTCAGTAACAGTAACAGTAACAAGAATGATGAAGATGATCAAGTGAATTCTGAACTACCACCAATCGTAGCACAAGCACATGTTGACACTTAATTTATTCAAAAATTATTTTTTCTTCGCAAACATGATTACACCATATCGCAAGATATGAACGTAGTAATACAGACAAAGATTATAGGATCTGTGTGTTTTGAATAATTTCATCTATAGTATTAAAAATAAAACTTACTGGAATTCATGATTTTCATATTCCCTTAAATCTTCCTTAATAATGTAATGAAAACTCTCTTTAAAGAATAATAATGCTCGATTCTTTAAAATTTTTTACACAGTTTCCACCGTATCTTTTTTTTTTTATTTTTTTTGGGTTATAGGAAGGCAAATCTTTCAGATTTATAAAATTAAACTGATATTAGTTTATACATATAGATAATTAAATATTACAGCCAATGTGGTCAAGACGTTCGACAGAGTCTGGCACCTCGGCCTTATCAATAATGCCAAGTGCCAGACCAACTAGTACCCATCATACGAAACTACTAGTGAAATCACAAAATTTAAATTTAACGTTGAAGATACTTTGTATAAAATTAGGCTTCACGAGGCGGGTGTTCCGCAAGGCACGGTACTTTCACCATTGCTGTATACCTATTCTCTATACGAAAGACGTATCTTGGCCACCGAGAGTCTACGTAGTACTATTCGCCGACTACAAGGCACTGTATACCTCCCACTGTATTAGAAACTAAAGCATTGATGTGGTAGTTATTCCTAGTCAAATAAATAATGACGTTTCAGGCTGAGCACTCTGCTCACCTATAAAGTTTTGTTAATTTGTTAGAACTTCGAGGTTGGCAGAAATTTGCTCATTGTAAAAAATAGCATCGGCGTTGGATAAAATTTGTAAAAAGGAAAATCAAATAAACACAATACGCTGACAACATTATACAAGCCGACATACCATATTCGAGCACAACGTGAAACCATAATAATCTTCATTATTTATTCCACAACATATTAAATTTTCCGGCAGTTCATTAAAATTTGGCCCGAATCCAGGAAAAGATATTGGACATTTGGGCTTAGCTCAACTCATTTATACGTGCACGAATACAGTTTTGACTTCTGACTTGATTAATTAAAAGTTTTCCGCGGGTATATAATTATGTTCTTTGAAAGTTTCTGCTTCGACGGTGCTGCGGACTTTGTACAGTTAAAATACAGAATTCTATGCTTTAATTAGCACTAATTAAATGTTTGGCCAACACTATCCGTTGGAACGTATTCACAATAGCTGAAAGTTTGTGCATATTTTATACGAAAGCTTTTAGGGTCAACTTAAAGTTCCTGCTTTGAGACAAGGGAAGTTTGCATAGGTACACGTTTACTCTGCTAGTAGGGGATTTAGGGGTTTGAACATTGATTTTCGGATCGTGTTAATAATATTCAAATCAGTATTTAATATACCATGAAATTGTGTAATCGCTTTTTGTACATTAGATATTGAAAATAACCCTCACACTAAAATTTTCAATAACTCACGTCAAACTTATAAGACCCCTTTTCTCGTAGGGAATTAAAAATAGCTAAAACTGGCAATCTTTTTAATTTTAGCATAGCAAAAAAAAGGAATAAGTTTTCGTAACATATTCAGATAAAAAGTGCAAATACAATACAATTAAAAAATTCTTCTGCTCGTTGGCCATCTATTGAATAAAAAAAATATATCAAAATTATCTCTACATCTTCAATCTGGAAAATGTAGACAAATGTGCAACCAAAGCATACAAAATTAGCGAAAATTATAGAAAGCGTATGATTGGATAGTAGACTGTCGTCATCTAGACAAATATCCAATACCAGAAAAATCATTTTTATTAGAAATTGAAAAAATATATTGATATTATTTGAGATCATAAATAATCAGCACCAAATTTGCATATTGCATAAACGTTACGTGAATATTTTTTAAGGAAATGAACATTTCACCATATGAATTGATTCATCAAAATCTCAATGACAGATAATTATCAAGAGATAAAAGTTACGGTTTCAATTCCTTCATACTTTTTCTTATTCTTACAAGTTTAATTATAACTGAAACAGCTACATAAAAACAAAAAAGAAAGTGACAGTATTACATATAGATCACAAAGATCACAAACACCTCAGATACAAAGCCCTCACAAGAGCAAAACGTAGCAAACAATACGGGACATTAGTACAAACTTTGTACCCCGTCTGTCAGCCTTCATACGAGATGGGGGTGACCTGAATATCACGCAACCTATTTTCATCTTTAATAGCAGGTGCTAAGCTTCATATTCAAGTGACATTGTCATTGTAATTTGCATGCATAGGAAATATCAATCGAGACGCCACCGGATCCGGTCGGGCCTGATGTTCTGATGGGCTGTTTACTTGAAACAGGTATATGTGATAATTATTCTACAAATGTAGGTCAAAATTTTGGCTACTTCCTGGATCATAGTAGATTTTACAATAAGTTTTTTGTCTGCATTTAATGTTACTCGCGAAAGCGTCCGTTTGTTAGTTATCTAACCCATACCATTTATACATCTGGATATGGTACTAAAATAAAAATAAAAAAATCTACAGGTAATTTAGTTAAGAACCATCTCTGTCATGTCAGTTTAAAAAAAAATATGGGTCGATATAAGTCCGTCCATTCAGAGGTTACGATGCCAGAGACAGAGACACACATATGTGGAAATATTTGGTGTTACGTCAGGGGCTAAAAAGTAGCCTATAACAATCTCAAGTCTTCTGTGTCAAAACATAAAAATTATAGCATAACATTGCTCCTTTACGAAGTAAAATAGTAAACAAACACATCCAGTATGAGTATATAGATAGCTGAGACCGCCACTTCATGAGTGGAATTTAACATAAAATAAAGTTAGCATAATTTATTACATCAGCTACCTGAAAGTGAAAGACCCATTAACATCTGTCCCGTTGGTTTAGAGATTAGCTAGAACAAACAGAGAGCCAGACGAAAATAGTATTTTTATTTATTTATTTGTAAAGATGAACTAGCTGATGGTATCGATAAAACCTTATTCTCGCTTTCTATTTAGATTGATATTATTCTGGAACCCCAAAGTCAATACATATGCATTGTGATTAAACATGGCATCAAGGACACTTGGACTAATGAAATGTTCCTCACAAAATCCCAATATAACAAAAATAAACAATTTATTCTGTACTAACTTATTCGTACACGCGTTGAAGTGACTTTTCTTTGTTAGTGATGGAAATGATTTTTTTATTTATTTATTAGTTAATTTGCCCCTTCCTAGCATTTAGTTTCTAGTGAGATCATTCATTGGATCATAGAGGCAATTACCATTACTGACATAATAAATGCGAAGTATAAGTGAAGTACTCATTTTTTTGTAGATGATTCACTTATTGGAATCGAAGTCGGTCTTTTGCTGTGTATACAGCTACATGATGTCTGTAATGTGTGTTTCTTACGATAAAAAAACCGTTTGCATTTTACCAAATTTATAAAAACAGTACGAAACTTAATAAGCACATATATCTATGTATGTATGAGAATCTTAAACAATATTTAAATAGCGCAATAATTTAACGAAATGTACTACAATTCCAACTACGCATTGCAGTGATCTTCTTTACCGGACAATACAGATTCAGTGTTCGGGAATATTGAATA
This sequence comes from Calephelis virginiensis, assembly GCA_002245475.1. NCBI lineage: Eukaryota > Metazoa > Arthropoda > Insecta > Lepidoptera > Riodinidae > Calephelis > Calephelis virginiensis. Next base: position 97,127 of record NJDC01001925.1, on the reverse strand, counting down.
TAAAAATGAAACATTATAACTATCCGGTGTTACGGGATTGCACATGTATTGATTCACTTGAAAACTGTACTGTTTAAAGAATAGAAATGAAACACGCACTCCTTAAAGAATAGAGGAAAGATTTTATGAATATTTTTAAGGCAAAAGACAGGGACAAGCACGCGGCCTTCTGACGGTAAGAGATAACCACAGCCTACACAACATTGATGTTGTAGATACGTCACTGTCCTGTGGCTTTGGTGTTAGGCCTATTATGCATGTCTACCGGCTATCCTACACTCCGAACCGGAATATGGCGTTGTCATTATGGCAAGAAGGAAAAGGGTCTCAGAGGACATGGACCAATACGGGGGAAACTATAATAACTATAACACACAATATAATCCATGTTAACATACGTACAAATAACATAATAACTATAATACTCATAGTACATAGAAACTATTTAGCCTCGATGATGATATCATTATCTAATAATACATATAAATGATCTTAACAAATTAGTGATCGAAATTCGGCCCCGATATAACATATAAATCTAAAAAGAATTAGACGTATAATTAATAAATAGCACTTTTAACAATTCATATTTACTTGCTCAAGTTCAATGAACGCGTTGACATTGTATGAATATCCACTGAAAGCGTTCATCGACTATCTGCTTTAGTGACAATTTCTCATATTTATTTATGGTTTTCTTTACATTTTCAGGTACGTATTCCAAGATGAAATGTCAACTTATGCGAGAAAACAAGGTATATTGTCAGTGTTAAAAATCACCAATATGATAGAAACCAATTTCACTCTGTAGTGATTAAAAAACAGCAGTGCATTTCAGTGGTGCGTCAAACGGGACATTTTTTCGCTTTGTGCGTGTCCCAGTTGCACCGCGCTTGTTAGGGGCTTCTAGTGCTGTACATTTCGCTTTGTCCCACAAACGCATTGCTCGCTTCTAATGCAGATCACAAAGTGTCCTGGAATTTAGGTTGCATTGTCTCTTTTTTAAATTCGGAGATTTTCATAGTTCAAATGAATTCCAAATTTCGTTTGAAGTCTTTTCATATTTCTAAGCAGTAATATTCTGAACTAGTCTTATCTTTAACAGAGTATTGTTGTTGATGAAATTGATTTTTGTCATCTGTTATTTCTTGTCAGATTTTACTGTCCGTGCTTTATTATTTCCACTTGTATGGACTCCTCAGGAGAATAGACCATCTGCCTTCCTACGAGGCAGCTTGCAAAAGGCGAGCATAGGCTTGCTGTCACTAGCACTGTAACATCTGACTAGGTGGTAAAATTTTGCAGTTACTCGTACGGATCCGTACAATCTCCTTATTTATTCCTGTCGCCATTGCGTCATGACGTGTAGCCGGAAAATTTACTATTGTTCGAAGCCTAACATCCCATCCTCAGGTTGGCAACGCACCATGGGCACCTTTGTTGTCTCTCGGTGGCGTGTTGGTCTAGGTCCTCTGCGTAGAATAATAGATCATCTGCCTCTCTGTCAAGCAGCAAGCAACAGGCGAGTATTGGTTATAGGGATCAATATCAAAAAGACCCAGTGGTGGTAAAATGTGGTTGAGCTACTTGATCCGGTAGGGATCCACCGCCTTACCTATTTCTGCTGCCAGCCTGTTTCGGTTCGGAAGCCCGAAAAGGCGGTAAACTTGCGCAATAGGTCTAACAGTTTAGCCACAGAACATCGGCGCTCCTATATCATCTATGATATCTATAGACCACGATTGTCTCTTACCATCAAGAGATCCGTGTGTTTTTTCGCTGCCTAATCAGCTTTACTATCAAATGTGGGTTCTTGAGCTGTCATATATATATAAGTAAACAACAAACAACTCTACACTGCTTGATTTAAAAAAAAAAAAACATTGAACTGAAGTAGTCCTTCAAACGGAGCATTTTTTTTTTGCTTAACATTGCTAGTTGCGCCGCGCTTTTTAAGTTTCTAACGCTAAATATTTTTATTTTTGTCACCAATGCCTTAAGTACTAGTTTCCAATGAAGACCAAATTACCTGGAAATTAGGATGTGAGTAAGAAACTATTGTATAGGAAAAAAAATCTAAATTTCAGTGAATTTCGAAAATATTTATACTTAACTTCATTTTAACCCCATTTTGTGACAACTAAAACTATGATTAAATGGGATAAGCGATAATAGCTCGCTCGAATAAGTGAATTATTTAGAGTGATTTTCAATGAAGTGATACATTTTTCCAATTCTTTAACCTTCTGCGGTGTTTCCAATCGTATACTACTTCAAAACTTTCAAGAAAAAGTGTATTTTTGAAATTTTCTTAAGTGATTAAATAACAGCAATTGTCTTTAATGAAATGCATTCAATCTCTCGAGTGATCCGTAATATCTACTTTGCCTATTTGTGTGTAAAAAACGTAGATTTCAATTACCTTCAAATATACATATTTTTGGGGAAAAAATGAGCAGTTACCAAAAGTTACAATTCCAAATTTAATAGCCTTTAAGTTAAGCTAAAAGTTTATCGTAAAGTATTAACAATTTGATTGTTTTCGGGCGAGTCTGGAAAAGCTTTTATTTTATAGCGGCAATTTCTTTGATTGAAGTAAGAGAAGCTACCACGCGACGAAACACGTAGCTAATACAGGGTAGTTTGTTTTATAGCATCCGTATTTATTTGGGTTGGTCATGCTTTGGATACGTTTAGGTTTTAATACTTATGACATAAAACTACGACGAGAATTTTTCAATAGATTTTAGATGAGATTTCAAAACTACTCCGATTTTTAGATTTTATTTCGATGATTATGATTCTGCTATCTTATGTATAACATTCCCGTGTTGCAATATTTGTTCCCGTACTCCTTCGAAACTGCTTGACCGATTCTCATGAAATTTTGTGAGCATATTGAGTAAGTCTGTGAATCGGCCAACCTCTGTTTTTCACACCTCTAAGTGATAAGTGAGTCACACTTATCACTTAGGGTGTGAAACACTTATCACTTAGGGGTGTGACTGTCCTCCACTTTTTACATAAATCACATTAATAAAATAACAAAACAACGTCTGCCAGGTCAGCTACTATTTTATAAATTCACAAAGTATACTTTTTTTCTACTGCAGAAAATATAGATTTAAAATAGAAGAGCTCTCAAAAGTAACTGGTTGCTAAATAAAGTATTGTACTATTAACTAATTTAACATGTTTGAATGTTTGCTTATCTGCCATGCTGACCCCACAGAAGTCGTCCTGTCTTAACTATGAATTATTTTTTTTGAAATGGCTAACGAGTCGCTACCCTCGCGATTTTTACAACTTCACTAAATTTTGTGGGCGAGTTGACAGCAGAGTCATTATTATTTAAATGGATTGGACTCTTTCCTACAGTGGCAATAACAAGGCTGTCTCTCGAGATACCGAATCTCGTATTGGTGCTGCGGTCAGTTTATTAGATGGATTGATTGGAGGAGTAGTGGCTTGCTACTTGTTACCAAATGCTGGGCGGGTAAAAGATCTTGTCGAAGAGACCGGCAGTGACAGTGTCAAATGATGTAATATAATAATATAAACAATATTTAATTACATGATTCGTTTTTGCCCTACACAAAAACGAATCAAGTAATTAAATATTGTTTATTAATAAAAATAATCTGTAAATTGCTGCAAATATATGATGCTGATTTCAAAACCACTTGGTGGGTATTTCATTAAAATACCTTTGACTTTTGATACCTGCCAAAAGCTACGAACACTGCAACTGGCGGCACGACAACATAATATTAGGTTACCTACATAATATATGTCATACTCGTAAAAATTTGCAGTAATCATAAACTCAATCGCCTCTGTGGTCTAGCAGTCCGGCGTCGGACTTAAATTCCTGAGGTACCGAATTCGATTCCAGGGTCGAGCAACAAAAAAAAATTGAAAATGTATATTGTAAATTTTTTTAAATAAAAATAAATAACGTTCCCTGGAATTGGATCTGTGCTCAATTGGCGATAGGCTTGCCAACTATCACATCATGGGACTTGTGTGACATGTGTCTTCAGCTAATCGTGTTTGCCTAGGTTGTACCTCTGCTTACCACTTCGGGGATATGGGCGTGATGATACTTTTATAAACGTACAAAGGTATTCTAAGACAGGTCGACTGAAGCGTGTATTATTAAAAAAAATGATTTTTGCATTAGTAGCAATTCTGCTACGCACTAATTTAACTCTTTTTGAGTTATGACATTGTTCAGCCATAGAAAGAGACAAAATATGATTAGTTCTTTCAGATAAGTATGTACGCGATTTTTCCTCTTTATTTGTGATTAAAAACCATACAAGCTACGCCCGGACTAATAAGAAGTCTCTTTCGTTCCATCTCTTTCCTTTTTATTTCATTGGAATAGGCTATTAATTATCCTGTAAATTGAAGCTCGCCTAAGGCATGTCAAATGCCATCATAATATGTCAGGATGTCACTTGTGGTACCTAGTTACGTCCTCTGTAATCTTGAGTACAAATTCGAGGGGGCTTGAAACCCTAATTTGTATTACACTATGCTTCAGGAACACATTCATCTGATTTTAGAAAGTGAATCTAATTAATTATATCAGGCTTTATACAATACCAGCGTCGTTACAGGTTGAGCTGAAAAAAGCTTTTAATGAGTTAAGATCAGATATTATGTAAGAAATCAATTGTTTAAAATCAAAGTATCTTCACGCCCATATCCCCGAAGAGGTAGGCAGAGGCACAACCAAGTCACCCACGACTAGCCGAAGACACTAAGTCCCACAATGTGATAGGTGACAAGCCTATTGCCAACCGGGCACATTTCCAATCCAACCAACATTCCAACCTTCCGACCAACATTTTTTTTTATTAGAAAATTGAAAAAATCCAATTTTCTTTTTGTTGGCCGACCCGGGATTCGAAACCGGACCTCATGCAGTCAAGTCCAACACTCGGACCGCTAGACCACAGAGGCGATAAAATCAACTAATTGATTATTAATTTATTGCCTAAAATGTTGAATCAGGAGAACTAGCGATTCAGAATACGTATCTGAAAACGTGAAAAACATTAATAAAACGTGAAACATAGGTGTTATCACAAAAAGCAGGGAGCCGACGAACGCTTTCCGTGGCTATTCATACTTACAATACGCGTGCTAGTCTTTGACCTTGAACAAGCAGACGTGTGGCACTACGAGTGTTATTTATTAATTTCACGTTTTATTCTTTTCATATTTCAAATTATGTTTTTACATATTATTTTCGAGTTTCGAAAAATTTCATACACTAATTTGTTAAGTATAAATAAATATTCTTAAAAATATTTATGGCATATATTCTGGCTCAACAATTTGTTCATATCTTAAATAATATGTAGGTATTTGTTGAATAACTGTAATAAACTTGATAATGTCAATATGTATTATTGTAGGTTATTATGTTTTATGTTTATTATGGTAAAATATATGTGTTGATAACTTAAAAGTAAAATTGACGTATTTTAAGCTTAGGTACTATTCCGAATTTGAATGTTTTTATTATTGCAAGTGTAATTGAAGATGTAATTAGTTTAAAATGCTCAAATTAACTATCAATTTATGTTTGTCTGGTTAGAAATTTGTAACTTAATTTTAAAGTAGCTTTTTTTAACCGACTGAGTTGGTTTTTGATAACACATATGTTAACTAAGAGCAAAATGTTATAAGACAATAGAACTGATGTGACTTCACTGTTTTACTTTGTATTTTTTTATATAAATAGTAAGAACTTGCACTCTCACTTAACCAAGAATTTTTTTGTATTTTTACTTCACTTCCTTGGCTTTATTGTTGAAAGAGGATCGTGTCGTTCTACATTAAAAACTCCTCTTTAGTAATATTTTAAAATTTGTCTTTAGTAATGTTTTTCTTAGTATTGAGCCCAAGCTAGATAAATATAAGCCACCTTTTTATTCAAGTAGCTTTTAAAAGGCTGACGTCAGATTTTCTTTAGTTGTTTGACCATAATTATTTTATAAAATTTTGTGACAAAGTATCTAGTTTAGGACTTCTGGACTAGTGATCTGTTAACTATATGAGGCATTGATTCTTAGACGTGGAAACTCAAAATGGTATCTATACTTGCTATCGTCGGCACTTGGTGAAATTCCATTGTATATACACGTTTTTGGAGATAACACTTGTACTTTTCCACTGTATACTTTATTTAACACTTTCTAGCCCACTGGTTTCACTTTTTACAGGACAATACAATAGGTATTGAACGTTAAATCAAAAAAGTCCTATTTGTCTTTAGTTTTAAAGCCCTGATGATGCTGTAAAAAGTGAAACCGGTGGGGTAGAAAGTGTTAAATAAAGTATACAGTGGATAAGTACAAGTGTTATCTCCAAAAAACGTGTATACTCAAAAAGGTGTTTTTAATTTTTAATATAAAAGCAAAGTTTTCTGGATAAAAATTCTTCTAGCTCTGACCCCGATGGAAAACGAGGGATGTAATAAGTTTGTATTTGTGTGTATATGAGTGTGTAATTTTTGAATGGATTGACCGATTTTTCGTTTGAAAGCTGACATAATCAATTTGACTTTTTTTTATGATATTGGAAGGCAAACAAGCAGACGGATTTCCTGATGGAAAGAAACTCACGCCGCCTAGAGACGTCAAAGGTGGTAATGGTGCGTTGCCAACCTAAGGCCGGGATGTTAGGCCTCAACAAAAGTAAGTTTACCGGCTACCTTACCCTCCAAACCGGAACACGTCATGACCTTATGGCGGCAGGAATAGGTAAGGCGGTGGCACCAATCCGGGTGAGTCGCTGCGAAACTCTACCACCTAGTCAAATATCACGGTGTTAGTAATGGTAAGCCTGTGCTCGCCTTTTACGAGCTGCCTGGCAGGAAGGCAGATGGTATATTCTGCAAAGGAGCCCTGACCAACACGCCCTTCAATGGTTTTGTTGAAGATTTTAAGAAAATATCAATGTTATTGTGTAAGTGTACCTACCTAGCAATTATGTATTGATAAAATTATTAACTTTTCCTAACTCACATTATATATTCTAGCTGTTATGTATCTAAGAACCATGTCAATCATGCAGCTTTAAGATAAAAAATCTAATAGAAATCGGTCCATTCGTTCAAAAGTTGTGATATCAAAGATACATAAACATATACACACACACACACACACACACACACACACATTAGCCCTCGTTTTATGTCGGTGGTCACAAATAATTAAGTGACAGTACATACGTAATTAGTATTGTCTTCAGTTTGCTTTCATTTCCTTCAAACAAAGTAAACAAAGTCTCTGTAATCAATGTCTGGCTAATACCAATAATAACATGGAGTGGTTCTGCCCTGGCGGCTGTGGGCGGGCGGGAAACCTTTAGATGTAATTACTGCGTCCACAGCGCCCGATATACAGATTTATTGACTTTGTACCCGCCACTCTGGATATTAATTAAAATAATAAACTTTCCGTTCTAACTCAGTTTTAAGCAAACATGGAGAAATATATTCTAATTATCAACAAACAAAAAAGGTCCACAATTCGAGTTTATTTTTTAAACAGGGAAAAACTTGGATCCTCATTTCAGCCTTGTTTTTATGTTTGCTATCTCATAAATTTATTCATCTATGCATACATATCTTCAGGGTAAGTTCCGTTGGTGGTAGGCAGAGAGCAATGCCAAATGTCACATCCCTGCAGATCTGCTTAGCTTCCTCGACATGCCGATTCCGAACACTCTTGACACCATCTCCTTGATAAAAACTGAGCGATATGATCTCGTTTTAACCATAGAAATAGGTATTTAGAAGTCAATGTACCAACTTAAAAATAGAGGGGTCAATGTATTAACATAGAAATAGAGAGGTCAATGTACCTAGTACCTTCATCCACTCACATTTTTTTATGATAATGGAAGGCAAACAAGCAGACGGATTTCCTGATGGTTATAAATTCACGCCACCTAGAGACACCAAAGGTGGTAATGGTGCGTTACCAACCTGAGGCCGAGATGCTAGGCCTCCAGCAAAAGTAATTTTACCGGCTAACTTACCCTCCGAACCGGAACACGTTAACGGCAAACATTGGACGTTATGGTGGCAGGAATAGTTGAGGCAGTGGTACCAATACGGGCGAGTCGCTGCGAAACTCTACCACCTAATAGGATGTCACGGTCTTAGTGATGGTAAGCCTGTGCTCGCCTTTTACGAGCTGCCTGGCAGGAAGGCAGATGGTCTATTCTGCAAAGGAGCCCGGACCTACACGGGGAATTTGCATTGTCTGTTATGTGAAAGATTGACAGCGACAATCATTTATTATTTTTCGCATATGACTGAACCGACGGCACATGCCCTTTCTAAGTGTTAACAGATTTTAAAAAAATAGGTTATAAAATGTTTGACAACTACTTTTTTTATTTTCGTTAATCGTTTTCTCCTTCATTTCCAAACTGATTTCGAAATTTACTTTTAAATGTTTCATTAAATTAAGTATTTTTTATTTAAAAAGTTTTGAAATGGCTAATTGGCACATTTTTGGCACTAAATCTGGACCTTACAATAGAACCATAAGGAAATTAAAAAAATGTTTTTGAAACAACTTTTTTTACTTTTCAAACAGCGCGGTTTCATAAAAATTCCAAAATAATCACAATTCTTAGAGTATTCCCTAAAATGGTTTAAGGAACATAAAAAGTTTCTTGATATGATATGACTGTCTTGGTGTTTTGATTATATAGCAAGAATCCTGGCCAAAAGAAAATGATTTAATTATTTTAACTCATTCGTTTCTTGAGCGTTCCTTAAGTTTTCTATCATAAAACAAAGATAATGATGATTGATGATGCATTATCTATCTATCTTTCTTAAGGAATATACCTTAAGTTCAAAACTGAATCAGAACCTGCCAAATAGATTTTACTTTTCTAGATTATTTATAAAAATATGAGGTAAATTTTTACATAACTCTATAAAAAAGTCGATCACTATTTCCCCCGTATCGGTCCGAGCTCCTTTGCAGAATAGACCATCTACCTTCTTGCCAGGCAGCTCTCGTAAAAGGCGAACAAAGGCTTGCTGTCACTAGCACCATGATATCTGACTAGATGGTAGAGTTTTGTACCGACTCGTCCGGATTGGTTTCACCGCCTTACCTATTTCTGCCGCCATATAATGTAGTCGGTAAACTTACTTTTGCTCGAGGCCTAACATTCCAGCCTCAGGTTGATAACACACCACTACCACCTTTGGTGTCTCTAGGCGATGTGAATTTCTTACCTTCAGGAAATCCGTCTTCTTGTTTGCCTTCCAATATCATAAAAAAATACTAACATCAGACTAATTAGGCACCAGGTACAGAATCACTTTATTTTGTCAATTTGGCTTCAAGTTAATTTTTCACGTGTATTTACTAAGCGAATACAAATAACATTCGTCGAGTGAAAACTTTTAAAAGTTTAAAATTTCGCAATTTCAAATGTTGCGAAATTAAATTGTAAACTTTACTGATACAATATTGACTAGTTTAAACTTCCCAGCCGTCAATTAAAATCTATAGAAATGCAAACATCGTTTTGTATCGAGGAAACTAGTGAGTTCTCTGAACACAAGAGATAACATGGATACCTGGTTTGAATGCCAGAAATACTCGACTTTATTTAAAGTTGGCTGAATGTTCAATTGCAAGGAAACAGATAGCCAGGATAAAAGCCCTCCTTTGTAAAGATGAAATAATGAGAGAGCTTAAAGACGTCAAATAGACATTGTCGCTTTATAGCTGAAAGTAAAACTTTTACTGTTTTTCCTTTCAATTTTCTGGGCCTAAAGAGGGGAGTATTTCCCGTACAATTGAGTGTACCAGAAAAATTAAATAAGTCCTTATTTATGTCATCGTAGTTTAACATGAAGAATGGTTTGCAAAGAATACAAAAACAATAATTTTCTATACATTTTTCTATGGTATTCTAATATTCCCCGTGTAAGTCCGAGCTCCTTTGCAGAAAAGAGCCTTCTTACTATGCAGCTCATTAAAGGCGAGCATAGGCTTGCCGTTACTAACATCAACATCTGAGTAGGTAGCAAGAATTTCGCAGCGATTTGCTCGGATTGGTACTACCGCGTTACTTATTCCCGCCGCCATAACATCGATGTTTGCCATTGACGTGTTCCGGAGGAAAGAAAAGTAAGGTAAACCTAATTTTGCTCGAGGCCTAAAAACCCGGCCGGCAACGCACCATTACCACCTTTGGTGTTTCTTGGTGGCGTGAATTTTTTACCATTATGAAATCTATCTGCTTGTTTGCCTTCCAATATCATAAAAAATCACTATACCAATTATCTAACAGAATACAGTTAATGAATATACATTGAGAATGTTAATTTATTTAATTGAATTAATTTTAAATATATAAACGTTTAATTCACCCCACAAGACCATAGATCATCTACCTCTCTATAAGACAGATCGTAAGAGGCGAGTACAAGTTCTACAAGAGCACTGGTGAGAGTGTGCTGTGCAGCAACTTAACCGATGTAAAGAAGACCCTGTCACGTCCCATATAATCCTCTAAATTCAATAACTGCGGCAAACGCAAGCCTTCCTTGTAACCTAAACACAAGCTCTCAAAACATTACACTACACCATCGCCGGTCTCGACGACGAAGATCTGATCTTGAAGATCATCATCTCTCTTGCCCCCAGTGCCTAACGCCAAAGGACGAGCGACTATTTCTCCATCAAGTCGAGAATGCAGCACCAAGTCGAGATATGGGAGACAGCCTTATTGCTGGCGTTGTATGGAACAGTCCAATCCATCTAAATAATGATGTCTCGCGCTGAGCACTCTTCTCGGCCCACAAAGCCCGGTGAAGTTGTAAAAACATATTAGTCATTTTCCAAAAAAAACCTAACCGAGTATGGATCCACCGCCTTACCTATTCCTACCACCATAACTTTGTCATGTTCCAGTCCGGAGGCCAAAGCAGACACCAGCGTACCTATAATATTTATCATCTCTTGAAGCCATGGATGCCTCCTACCACAGGAAAGTCGTGTGCTTATTCGATGACATCTCATAAAAAAAAATTGTAATAGCTAACAAACAGGCGGCTCTCTTCATAGCCACAAACCTAACTGTCGCCCATAACTACCATAGATTATACTATTGCGTTGCTACAAGCGGGATCTTGGACCGCGTGTGCAAGTCTAGCGGTTACCTTCCCCCACCTCCAGCATCGGACACAATTGTAACACGATTGTGTATGATTGGTAACAATTTATTTTTAATAAGACTTTTTACCGATTTCTTAGTATTTTTATTATCGACTACGAAAAATTAATCGGCTATGTGACCGACCCTAAATTGTTTAAAGTTGGTTTATATCAATTCAACAGCGCTTAAATTATAGGATTTGAATACGAATAAACAGACAACCCGTCTGTAAGATTTATTGTCAGAAATTCATGCAAGCTATAAACACGGAACTAATCTAAAACTATAGAAAGTATTAGAAAAGTGATATAAATCCCTTTTATGCTTAAATAATTTTAAGACAGAGTAACTGTTTTTTTTTTTGTCTAGCTTTGTTCTTGAGAACTACAAATCGAAATTAACTTTTGCAATTGGAATTTTGGCGCTATCGAGAGAAAAGATGGTCGAAGTTTTTTCATAATTATTGTATTTCGTGTTAATTTTGAGTGAAATTAGTCAATTTTGGTGGCATTTCGTATCATATATTTCCTCGTTGCCGCCAAATCTCATTACATGAGCTTGTGTAAAAAGGCCACCGCTTTGACTAATTGTAATTGATATAAAATTTGATGCAAATTTCTACTTGACTAATGGCAAAATACTAACGAGATTGCCAAAACCTAAAGAAAGAAAGAAACTTTTGCAATCGACATCACCAATACATAAGAAAATATGCACATTTTTAATCAGAATCATAGAAAATCTACATTTTCAATTGCGATATTAATTGAATTTACAATTTAACTTTGAATGTTGGCATCACAGCATGTGCATGTATTGTCAAACTCTGTAATAAAATTGTTTAGTCTAAAAGATTTAAAATTGTTGTAGTGGAAAATTAATTTGCAATTTTATATCGAATCTGTTGTTATGTGGATATATTCCTAAACTATTCAATAAAAATGTATATTCCGAATTATTTTCAATAATGATTCTTTGTGAAAGAATACGAACCAAAAATTTTACATTAAATATGGCGTCATGTGCACGTATTCTCAAACTATGCGATAAAAAGTACATTCTGAATTCCTTTCAATAATGATTCGTTGTAAAGGAATACGTACGAGCGGCACGGCTGGCTGCTCTTAACGGCGCACCCATCAAACTTTACGACACACTGTTTGTAAACATGGCTTTATGACACACACACTCTGTTCTTACGGAAATATATTAGACTTCATGTTCTTAACTTAGCGTTTGACATGCTAGATTAAAAAATAAAATTTTGGCGCCATCGTGAAAGAGATAGTCGTGGTTTTTTCGTAATTATTGATTCTCCGTGTTGGTCAGAGCTCCTGTACAGAATAGACCATCTGGCTTCCTGCCAGGCAGCTCGCAAAAGGCGAGCATAGTCTTACCTAACATCCCGGACTCAGGTTGGCAACGCACTATTACCACCTTTTCTGTCTCTAGGCGGCGTGAATTTCTTACCATTTGCCGTTACCGTTTAATTTGGAAATCCGTTTGCTTGTTTGCCTTCCATTATTATAAAAAAACTTCCTGTAAATTACGAGTACAATTAATTGTGTAAAATAAGCCTTTGTTTTACTAATTGCGCGTAAGCAGTGTAACTTTTGTGGCAAATAATCCACCAAATGACAGAGAATGTAATTAATTAATTAATGTTTGTCAGCTTTTCTTCTGTGCTGTCATCACGGCAGAGACAGATAATCTGATATCGATATTACCAATCCCTTCACGCTGCTGCGCCTGCCTTACTTATCTAGTTATGACTGACTCTGCTAGAATATTCCAGAACAAAACAGCGGACAACATCTTCATCAATTTAATTTACACTTGAACCGCTAAAAGAATCTTTATGTCAAAATGTGTTGTAACTTTAACAAACTTAAAATAACAATAATAAACGCTTAGCTGTAAAGAATATAAAAGCTGAAATATAAAGCCAATATCATGTTTTCTAAAGAAGTAAACAATTTACACCAAAGTTATAAGTCAATTTAGTACAAAAGCGTTTATACGTACACAATACTAATTGGATTTCTAAGCATCGTGAGGCCATTGTGGTGTCACCCGTTTTGTTAGCGTTTACGCTGCGTCAGCAACGCTGAGTGTGATCGGAAATTAATTATGACGAGGATTTATAGAATAACACCCTTGAGCCTCGACGCGCTAAAAGTCATTGTTTTACGTGACTTTTTAAATAATCCATAGATTTATTTTTAAATCAAAGCATAAGTTACTTTTAAAGGTGAAGTAGTATATAATATGTACTTACTTTCTATGTATTACTTGTTTACGTAGGAAGTAAAGTCAATATATACTTCTACTTCCTAACCTACTTATTCGTGGCCATATAATGTGTGAACTCATCGAAACTCACTATTTTTTAATGCATGATGGAAAAATCTTAAATATCATGCCTTAAAAATGATAAAAAGACACATATTTAGGAAAGAAGATTTAAAAAAGGTTCTACCGTGTTAAGACGTATTACATATTATTATATCGTCTATTATGCTTTATTGAAAATAAATGTCTTCCATTGTTCATAAAAAGATCTCTCAATAATCATCTTAGAAATAATTAAGAAAGTTATACTGTGTTATGTGTCCAAATACCTCGTCTTTTATACTGTAAAGTAGTGAAATTTATTTTATATAAATAATTGGTTGTGTTAAAAAAAACATAATAAATAATAATATTATGTAAAAAAGTTGCACCGTACTTACTATGCCTAATTACATCGTCAAAAACAAAATGAATTTTTTTTATGCATACTTTTACTAAGTTATTTTGAAAACATAATAAGAACAACATAATAAGAAAAGTTATACCGTGTAATGTGTTTCATTATCTCGTTTTTTACATTCTAAATTAATGAAATTTAATTAGTGTTTAAGAATGGTTATAAAGATATTATTAATTCAAAGTAAATTTTCACTATGTTATACGTACAATTATACTATCTTATCTATGACACTTATATTAATGATATGTTTTTCAATGTACATAAGAAGGATCTCTTAAAAAATATAAAGAAATGTTTGAAAAAATTTCACCGTGTTTGCATCCACTTACCTCGGCTACTATACTCTAAAGCAGAGGTTCCCAAACTTATTTCATGTAACGCCCACTTTGAAAATCAGTTGTTTTGTAGCGCCCCCCCCCTCCTTTTTTCTTGTCAATAACCTCAATAACATATTTGTTGCGCCTAGTTTAAAAAAAAACATTTTTTTCAAGATTTATACCGCCCCCCTCTAGGCTTCCAGCGCCCACAAGGGGGCGTTATCGCCCACTTTGGGAAAGGCTGCTCTAAAGGAATGACATTTCTTACAATGTTCATGAAACAATCTTAAAAAAATAAAACAGACATTTATAACATACACCGTCTTTGTGTCCGATAACATCGTCCGAAAACTCTCTAAATTTATGAATTTTCATCGATCTAATGAAATAATATCTTCAAACATATATACATGCCGCCATTGCCTGCCGCCATAACGTCATGGCGTGTTCCGGTTCGGAGGGTAAGGTAGCCGGTAAACTTACTTTTGCTCGAGGCCTAACATCCCGGCCTCAGGTTTGCAACGCACCATTACCACCTTTGGTGTCTCTAGGCGGCGTAAATTTCTTACCATCAGGAAATCCGTCTGCTTGTTTGCCTTCCTATAATATAAAAAAAAATACATGTTTTTATTTTAAACACATATGCATGTTTTTTGTATCTCTTAAAACGCATGTACATGTATGTTTTTAAAAGATTATTTCATTACATTTATGAAAATTTAGAGATCCTTTTATATAAATACCTATTTGGAAAAGTTTAATTCGTGTTATTTATCTAAATATGTAACGTTAAATTAAATAGTTTTAGTTTATAAAAATGTCGACGCATTCTGATTCAGTATAAGTTTCTGATTCAGATTGTGTTGTGCTTCTAATACAATCACAGAAATCAAACATTTAGAAAAAAAATAGAAAAATTCTAACAAGATGTATTCGCAATTATATTACTTTTTTTTACGCTCAATACACTTTATTTTATACTTTATTTATTACACTCAAGTAATAACATGTCTTTAACACACATAAAAAAATCTCTTAAAAACATAATATCAATTTTAAATCGCCTGTGTGGTCTAGCGGTCAAGTGTTGGAGTTAACTTTACGGGGTCTCGGGTCATGTAACAACTAGAAAATGTAAATTTTCAATATTTTAATAAAAACAACTTTGTCCGGGATTGGATGCGTGCTCGGTTCTTACATCGTGGGACTAAGTGTCGTCTAGTATTGGATGCACTAGTTGTACCTCTGCCTACCTATTAAGGGATGTTGAAGTGAAGATACGTTTTTAGGAAAAGACACACCGTTTTACATCTGAGTATGTTACCTCGTTTAGCATATTCAAAACAATTTTTTTTCAGTTTACATGTAGAAATCATAATAGAAATGTTTAGAAAAGTTTCATCGTCCTTTATATGTCCAATCACAATATTCTTCGCTTATTAAACTCAAAGGAACGAAATGTCTTCAACGTACATGAAGGGATCTCTTAAAAAATATAATAGAAATGTTTAGAAAAGTTCCAACGTATTATGTGTCCAATTATATTACCTCGTCTATTACACTCAAAGGAATATTTACGAGGTAATGCTAGACCATTACAATTTATAGAAGATTATTGCCCAAAGAATACTTATTTTATGTTCCCATCTCTGTAATGGCTCCAATAATCTCCCGAATCATGAAGTCCATAAACTCGTTTATAGTCCTACTTTCGTCTTGCTATAATAAATTATCTGCTAAGATTTAAGGAACTCTTTTTCTTTTATAAACTAAAGAAGAAATAATCTTAAAAGTAATTAGTGTGACATTATTTTGAGGTATAATAGAGGTGAGCAGCATACGGCTCTTACGATGATTAGTTAATAGTTAGATTTTATGACTAGGGTGTCGATGTAGACGAAGGTCTAATGTGGAAATGAGCAAAACTGGGTGGTATATTTGTGTCGACTGGCACTGACTTACATATTTCTTCTTCGATAGTGTCAGTGTTTGTCCAGTCTGGTAAATTGACTCACGCAAGGTTGGTGGCAGTGGTTAATGTCTATAGGTGTCGTGAATTTCTGTAAAGTGTATCCATCAGAAAATTTATCTGCCTGTTACCTTCTGATCCCTTAAATAACATTAATAACTATTCAGTCGCTAGCCCGCTTATTAACAACGCAAATAAACACAGTAACATACATGAAATCCATTAAACATTTTAAATCTAGAGTGGCGTCACTTTATTTTCGTGTTATTTTCAGCAAGCCCTTAGTTCAACGGTCGGCAACCAGCGGCCCGCGGGCCACATGCGGCCCGCTGACGTCTTATTTGCGCGTCCGCCCATTATACGTAGGTATATTTGGCTTCTAGGGTAAATATTACAAGTGTGGCCCACTTTTAGTTTATTTTGCTGCCTTGTGGCCCTTGCATGCCAAAAGGTTGCCGACCGCTTCCTTAATTGATACAGTCCGCCATTTTGGGTTTTCCGCCACCTTGTTAGCTTGTTAGCCGCCAATGTAAAATTATTATTTACCATCCAAGGTACAGATACAACAGATTAAGCTACTCAAATCAAATCAAACAATTTAAAATTTGTAGAAATTTACCCCAAGCACAGGGCAAGTGCGAAAATAAAAATACCTTGAGGGAAATGAAAGTTATGGCCATTAAAATGTGAATCTTATCTCCACCTAAGAACTCATTTTGTAGGTACTCAGAACTCTATCAGGCATAACTACCCGCGTTAACGGTAAACAAAGGAACTAAAAGTTTCGCCACGGGATTTGCAACCTCAGTAGCTCAAAATGGTTAGAGCATTTGTCGGCTCGACTCTAAAAGTTACCGGTACAAATCCTGTGTGGGGCGAGTTTTTTTTTCATTTGTAGAAATTTAACCCAAACACAAGGCAAGTGCTAAAATAAAAATATTCAGAATGTATAAACGTATTTTCAACAAGAATTCCTCGTTCACAGGTATGAGTTTGAAATTAGACACACGTGTCGAATGCAAAAGGGCAGACAGACATATTAACAAAATCACAAAGGGTACAGGAAGCTTATGACATGTATCCATTTTAAAACAATTCGCTAAAAGCATCACACCAGATATGAAATTTTAAAATGTCGTTTGTTTTCAAATGTTCATTATTTAGAAAGGCATGTTACTCGCTCACAACGTGTGGCTAGTTGAATTAGAAATTGGAATGGATCAAAAATTAGATTGAAAATAATTTTTCAGGTTTATTTTGAATTTGGAAAGAAAAATTTCATTAAAAAACACATTCGTTGGTTAATTCGGTTTAAAAAAAATACGGAAACTCGAAAAGAAAGGAGCTGCAAAGAAAATAATAAAAATATTTTAATTTTCCAATACTGTTATTAGTTGTCAGCGTCAAGCGAAACAAAGTTCGCCGAGGCATGTAGTTTTTAATGTAAAACTTTTACGAATTCCTCTTAAACATTGTTTCAAATGTAAGTTCTTGATTCTGATATTTTTTTAAGCATATACCGTTTCTCTACAGGAAAAAAGACTTAAACGCTAGTTGATCATGCGTTCTACTTTTTTTCCAATAAAATGTTGAAACGTTATTCACATGTGTTGTTAACGGTTAGACGTCTCTTGTAAACATTGTTTATCTAAACGGGCGTCTAAATATTTATTATTACATGTAGTCGCCGGGTGGTAGAAATTCGATCACAATAAATTATAAGTATCACTTATTTAATACAAATCATTAAAATGTAATGTTCAAACATTATTAAGGTTCTTTTGTTGATTGTATTTTTGATAGAAACGCCATCTTTGTTCATCCAGATCAACTATTTTGGTTTCAAACATTATGAATATAGTTTGTGCACCAACTGTGATCTTTAATCGTCATTAATATTTTAGTTTGTCATTAATGTCAAGCAGCATGCTTGTGTAATGTTTTATTTATTTATTTTATGTACTTTATAAGCATTATTATTGAAAAATATTAGCGTTATGCACTTAGTATGTGTAAAAACTCTAAGTGTGCCAAATTTCATACTCCTTCGTCTCCGCAACCAACGTTTTTGGTTCATGTGTTAATCTTGTCATTAATAATTCTTAATTGTCCACAATAGCAAAATGGGTAGGAAAAAATGTACAATATGTGAGCTTATCTCGTGAATTTCTTGTGGTAAAGAGAGTATCATCTAACAAATAAATATATACATGTCTTCACGCCAAGTCCCTTACAAGCTACGCAGAGAGTATCGAGTACTGATGTTACAATCCTAGTGCAGACTAGCCCAGCTTCCTTCACATTCATTACTCTTACAAATACGCTCATTTCGGTGAACTCAAGTTACAACAAAATAAATGGTTAACAAATTTGAAATTACATGTGTATATAATATGTTGTTATTGCTAAGTGATTTGGACGTCCCTAGATTAAGTATAACAGTGAGTTAAGCTGTCAAATTGAAAACAATTTAACCTTAGAAGCTAACTCGTCGTTAAATATTTAACCCAGGAACGTGCAAGTGTCACTAACTATGAAGTTTTTACTAATAGAGAAGTGTCAAACGAACTACTAATATCTCACGGGATTTGTCAAACAATATTTGACAATTTCCGCGCTACGATCGATAATAATAGAAACTTACACACCAAGTTAATGACTAAGCAAAATTACCCTTTCAAAATGTTTGTCAGGTGGAAAGCTTTCCTGGTATCTACGTGTTAAAAAAATAAAAGAAGCAGATACAAAACATAATCAAAAACAAAATTGAGGAAAAAGTATATTACAAAATCAGTTTTAACATTGATGACAAGGATATTTGGATGTAATACTTAATGTTTCGCCTCTGTGGTCTAGTGATCCGGGTGTTGGACTTGACTGCATGAGGTCCCGGGTTCGAATCCCGGGTCGGGCAACTGAACGAAAATGTGGTATTTCCAATTTTCTAATAAAAAAAATGTTGGTCGGGATTGGAATTGTGCCCGGTTGGCGATAGGCTTGCCACCTATCACATTGTGGGACTTAGTATCTTCGGCTAGTCGTGGGTGCCTTGGTTGTACCTCTGTCTACCTCTTCGGGGATATGGGCGTGAAGATACTTTTACTTAATGTTTTTTTTAAGAATTAGGTCTAATTTAACAAATGTTTTGATCTTTAAGCTTGACAGGCTTCAAGTATCGCGTAGCATGGTGTTGATGTCGTCGGATAGAGAATTTTTTTAATAAATTCAAAAACAAATACAAATTTAAGTTATTTTTAAGTTTACTTTTTACGATATTGGAAGGCAAATAAGCAAACGGATTTCCTGATGGCAATAAATAACGTTGCCTAGAGATACCAAAGGTGGTAATGGTGGATTGTCAACCTTAGGCCGCGAGTGAAAGTAAATGTACCGCCTTCCTTATCCTCAACGGACACGCCAACGGCGTTGTGGCGTTATGGCAGGAATAGATAAGGCGGTGGTACCAATCCGGGCAAGCCGCTGCGATAATTTACCACCTAGTCACATGTCACGGTGTTAGTGACAGTAAACCTTTGCTCTCCTTTTACGAGCTGCCTGGCAAGAAGGCATATGGTCTAACCTACGAATGAGCCCGGACCAATACGGGGAATAGGTTACATCTTTTTGGTTGTAATTAATGTTGTTTTATTATTGTTGTTGACATTAATTTTTCATAATATTAATTGTTATTGTGGTTGACTTGTTTAACGTTCAATTAGATATCCTATGCTGACTAAAAATATTTGACTATTGACTATTGAAATATACGTTGCGAATGTGGATAAATATAGCTACCCGAAGAGACCTAAGTGATATTTCACAACTAAATCAGTCTGGTTGTTATACTAAGTAGTGCCAAGAGTCTTTGAAACTGGCGTGTTTATATAAATAAATAAATATCCGTGGACAACTTACACAAATCGAATCTAACCCCCAAGTAAACAAATTATATGGTTGTGTAATGGGTGTTAGTCAACAGTTATAATATATAGAAAGACTTAAACAGATACTAGAATGTATTTAATAAACAACCAAACACGCAAATGCAGACATCTAAATGTTCATCACACAAATGCGTGCCCCCGTCGGGAATCGAACCCGAGCCTCGCGGTCGATCGTGTAATAGTCGTGTAGGCGTATAAACTAGCTACTCGACCAACGAGGCGGTCAAATATATGACAATACCGACAAATAAAAAAATACAGTTAAAGAAACTCCTTTTTTAGGCGCCATTCATTCTGTCATCAATTCTCCAGAAGAATGAATCAGGTCGATAGGAATGATCAAAAACGAAAAACGGTCACGTCAATTATCCGACTACTCCAGCCATCAACTCGCTGAATATCAATCCGTTTGTGATGTTCATTGTCGGGAGCCATCAGCATGACACGGACAATTTGGGAACGGCACACGAGACAGCTGACACGGCCGGCCACGACTAATCTGACAGATGTTCATATTGGGGACAAATGTCTGAATCAATTGTTTAGTGTTTCTGAATATGACATGTATCACCAATGATATGTGTGTCCAACTTTCTTCGAACTATGAAATAGACCTCCATATTTTTGAAGTGAAAACTTATTTAGCGGCGTTGAGCACTTTTTTTTTTGAATGGGTAAAAACTTTTAAACTAGCGTCAGGACACGTTAACTTAATCGAAAGACAAAAACTCGTAAGACGGCGCAGGGCGCTTGCCCGAATGTTTATGTACGATAGCGCAATGAATGAGTATTGTATTTAACCACATAAATGATAGTAATTTCATACTGATAATTAAAGCCATTCGTGCAAAATATATCCCTTACCATTCCAAAATATCAAACGTGCACAACGTTAATATTCAAGCTTTCACTTCTGCCGGCACTCCCGGAGTGCAACCCATTTTTTTATGCAACCTTCCCACTGTTATTGCTAGTGTGACCATTTGAGGTCTTGGGCTCGATTCCAGGGTAGAACTACTTAAATTGTGTTCGGATCTGTTAAATGTCTCGTTCTTGATAGATTTCCCACCATTAACATTACGGGACTTAAGTACCTTCGGCTAATCATGGATGCAACTAGCCCCAAATTTTATTTTTAATTTACATATTTATTTTTATGTCTCTTGTGTGACAGTACTATAAATAAAACTGGCCAAGTGCGAGTCGGACTCGCGCACGAAGGGTTCCGTACTATCATCTATAATTTGTGAGTTTTTATGTATTAGATTAGGTTAGATTGTGAAGTTAATATATTTCTAAATATATACTTCCAAATATTCAAGTTTCTACCTGGTTATTAAGATCGAGTAAAAATTTCTGAAAATTTACGTTTGTTGCATGGCTATCACGGTTTATAAGATACAACCTGGAAATAGACACACAGCGGAGGCTTAGCCGTTTTTACCCTTTGGGAACGGAACCCTAAAATCACCTGGATTTTAGTTTGCTGTATTATAATTTTCTAGTTTATAAATTTGTCTATTTTTCAAATATAGGTTAACAATAAGTCGTTGACATCTTCTAAGTGCTCAGACGATTGCATTTATATTATTCGAAAATCTGTCTTCTATATTTATAAAATAACGAGTCCCGACTGATTCATCATTGCCGAGCAAAATCTGTTAGAGTTACAACCATAACATTTGCTGAATAGAGTTATTTTTGAAGATGAAAATTATTTATTTGTAGAATATGTGTGTAAATGAGATCTTACAAAAATATTTAAGTACTGATGTACTTATTATTGATAGAATATGTTGATTATTCTACCATATTTTGGTATGTAAATATTTAAATATTTATAAAAAAATATGTAATTACATATGCTTTTACTTTTAAGCCAATTATTTATATTTATAACTAGTTTAATTATTTATTACTAGACATTTTAAAACTATTATTAAATTTAGCCCTGTCTACCGTAAACCACCGTTTTCCAAACCTAGCTATTCGCTTTCGCTTTCATAGAGTAGATAACCACTAATGACGGAATTTTGAAAATTCTACCGCTAATAGGGTGAAATAGTGGTTGAAAATTTGTATGAAAGTCCTTATTAATCGGCTATAATCAGTAACTGTCACGCGAGCAAAGCCGCGGGTAATAGCAAGTCGAATATAAAAATTCTAAATATACAAATGTACTACTAGTAAACTAACTCGAAACATCCACTTTATAACTCCAAAATTCACATATGTATTACCCCTAAAGGTATAAATTTATACGATGAATACTTCTCCAGAGAAAGCCCTTAAAATAAAAAGCTGCCGCTTGATGAAAATTGTATCTCTACTGCCTAAACCACGCGATACTTAAAATAAATTTACTCACATTATCACAGTGTTTATGGATACTAAAATGCGGTAGATTTTACGTTCCCTGAATTCACTGTTGATTGTTATTCGCGTGCAAGTAATAAAACGGAATATGCCCTTTTCTGATTTTCAGCTGAGTCCAAAAAGAAGGAGATTATCGATACGCTATGATTGCCTCTGCCTGTTCACAAAGGGTGTTTTACGCGCGTAGTCAATCGCGTGTAAACATATGTTCGTTTGCAATATATTTGAGCTACATAAACAAATAAATAAAAAAAGAATATCTCTGGATACGTTACTCCTAACCCCAAAGCAATCAAATCATATGCTTGTGTTAGTCAAACATTTTAGTCCCTCTAATCTAGCCCATCCCAACCAACGAGGCGGTCAAAACACTACATAAAATAGAGTGCGAAAAGTTGCGTTTTTTTGAGTCGCGCGTAAAAAATTGCAATGAGCGATCTCGACTACGATCTCTTTTTTTGGAATGACTAATGTGTTGCCAACCTCGCGGTTTTTACAACCTATGCTCTGCGATTTGAGTTATTTGGTCGCCATTGCCGCGTCCAGAATATGGATTGGTAAGAGAACTCCTGTCAATGCACGTTTTTCAGAACTAAGTCCGTGTACGCATTATCGTATTTAGTTCGAAATTTCGTGTTATTACTTCAACATGAAATTTTTATCTATAAACTAGCTATTCCAGAACTTCAGTTTGTTTGGGAATATTTTTTTTCTAGTTTCTTTGCAATCGAACGGCATCAGAAGTATCCTATGTCTTTTCCTCGTTCTTAGATACTTTTACATCAATTTCCAACCAAAACAGTCATTTGAGCAGATACAATAACAATGCTAGCGGATTATTACATTTAGTTCCACAAAAATCAACGAAACTAATAGTGTAATCAATTGTATATTATTAACTAAATCTTAATATTTCGCCAGTATTATGATCAAGATTATCAACCTAAAACGACATATCCGAACTCATTGCCAATATTGAATCGAATAAAGAATCGGGATTCAAGAGTACACATGACGCAAATTAAATTTCTATGTATAAATGTTTACGCGCGTAAAACGCCCGAGCTTTTACCATGAGTTGGATTTTGGTCTAAAAATGTGTTTTACTTCGTTACCAATTGAAGTGCTGTTCAAAGTTTTCATACAAATAATTTTCAGAGACGGTAGCAAGTATAGTAAACTTGAAAAGCCGTAAACTCATGGTGGCTCTGGTCTAGATAGACGTTTGCAATTAAGATAACTGTATGCACAAAATCGATTCAAATTTTATTAGTATGTCAAACCAGCTAACCTAGCGAACTTCGTATCGCTTGACATTAGCAGATACTAACAGTTTTTATGGATTAAAGCGCTGTTTACCCATTTTCTCTGCAAACCTTCTCCTAACAATAAATAACACAACAAAAACGAATAATCAAAATTTTACCATCCGTTCAGGCGTGACGCGATGATCACGTGAAATGGGATTTTTATTTTTATATGTATACTAGCCGACCCAAAAAACTACGTGTCGCTTGACATTAACAGCTGCTGATGGTACTATATAGTATTAGATGCTTCGATAGTAGCGCAGTCTGCGGGATCCAATGTAAAACATTCTAAAATCAACTACCTACAAAAAAATATATTAAAAAACATTTTCCAGTGGACCAAATTGTGAATCTAAGCCATTCTCGAATCCCTTGAACACATATGTTTTTTTAATTTACACAAGAATTGTATAATATAACATATAAGTGTATAATATATAGATATATAGCTGCTCTGATGAACTTCGTTCAACCCATTCAATTTGTAAAGGAAAAAATTAAATATTGTTTTTCTTGTGTTCCTAACAGCCGAGTGGGGTAAAAAGTAGCCTATGCCCTTATCCAGGTTCTAAGCTACCTCCCCTTCGATTTTCAGCCAAATCTATTGAGCCGTTTTTTAATTATAAATAGTGTTACTAACACGATTTTCTTTTAGATATATAGATGTGGAAACACATCTAAATCATGACCCGCTTACAAAATCAGAGCCATAAAATATAAATCAGTAGTCTCATAAAAAATTACTTCACAAAATCAACCTCCATATAAGTTAAAACCTCCTTTGTAGAGTCAGTTAAAATCCTAAATATTGCTGCCGTAAATATCTAATATATAGCAAGACTCTTTTAATTTCCAATATCGCACACTGAAAATACCTCGCTATATTAAAAGACTCATCAATTTCGATAAAATTACACCATGTACATGAAATTGCAACCCTGTTAAAGCACTATAACCCGTGTTATAAAGTGATAAGGTTAAAATTGCCGTGCACGAATCTGAAAGCTTTGCGACAGGTAAGTTGCACGCGCCATTTTAAGTGCATCCATTTTTCTACCAAACGCTCTTAACGATATGCTGACGTACAGAACAAGCTCTTTATTATTGTGCAACGTGGAATTGAAAAGGTTTAGCAGATTTTTATTGTGGAACTAACTTTAGTACATTGTATTTCATGGAACTTTTAGGTTTAAACAGGAACTGGAAAGTATAAGCTTAACAACCTTGTGTAAAATAGTGTCCGTGTATTTGATATTAACGTTTTAATTTTCCCTGTCGTCGTAAATCTGGATAAATTGTGACACTCGTAAAATGATTACTAACGTCAACTATCATTTTTGGTAAAAAAAAAAGAGTGGGAATAAGTAAGTTATTTTTTTTATGTGAGAGGTCAGCATAGAGGACAAAGAGCATAAGGCTCTCCTGACGCACGCGGCCTACCGACAACATAAGTGTTACTTTGTTTATTTTATTTCATTCTTGTGATATTGGAAGGCATACAAACAGACGCATTTCCTGAAATTAAGAAATTCACACCGCCTAGGGACACCAAAGATAGTAATGGTGCGTTGCCAACCTGAGGCCGGGATATCAGGCCTCGAGCATACCAGCTATCTTATCCTCCGAACCGGAACACGTTAACGGCAAGTGTTGACGTTATGGCGGCAGGACTATATAAGATGGTGGTACCAATCTGGGCGAGTCGCCTACCTAGTTACAGGTGCATTTCTGTCCAGTGGCCGGGATGTTAGGCCTTTCGCAAGTCTAACGGCTACCATACTTGTAATGGATATGGTATTTATAGTCTACGGCTATCTCTTATCATCAAGAGACCCTGGTTCTACCCCCGGGTCGGGCAACCAAATAAATATAAAATGCATATTTCCAATTTTCTAATAAAAATAACGTTACGTATTTTTATTTTAGCACTTGCCCTGTGCTTGGGATAAATTTCTATAAATTTTAAAGAAAGACACTTGAGACGAAAGGTTACAGGTTCAAATCCTGTCTGGGGCGAAATTTTTTCTTTCTTTAAAATTTATAAAATTAACGTTGTTCGGGATTGATTTTGTGCTCGGTTGGCTGTAGGCCACCTATCACATTGAGGGAATTTAGTATCTTCGGCTAGTCTTGGGTACCCTGGTTGTGCCTACCTCTTCGGGGATGTGATCGTGAAGATACATATGGTTTCTGAGGGACAACTAAATGACTCTAATACGCAGACGTAACCGCGGGCAACGTCTAGTATTCAAAAAATAATCAAGTAGACCTATATACCAATTTATTTATTAGACTTTTGAACATCATTATGAGAAGGGAAGAACAAAATTTTGATCACTTCCACAAGACTGATTTATCC